>PITA01001551.1:0-190375 GCA_004023965.1 Spilogale gracilis | reverse complement strand
TTTCAACTTGTAAGACATTATGAGGGAAGTCTTTCTAGAATCATCTCGTACTTTTCTGCTTTAGTAAGCAAAGTACACAAAACCTTGTGAATGTAGTTTGATGAATGCTAATTCTAATTATTTTGCTCTGCTCTAAGCAATGCTAATGTGGCAGATAACCTTACATCACACAGCCCCAAATGCTGTGCCTTCCAGTTCCGGAGAGAGAGAGAATCTTAAGCAGACTCCCAGCTGAGTGTGGAGCCCAACTCTGGGCTGGATCCGATGACCCTGATATCACCTGAGCCAAAAGCAAGAGTCAGATACTTAACCAACTTAGTCACCCAGGCGTTCCTCCCCCGCCCCCTTTTAATTTTAAGTAGGCTTCATGCCCAGTGTGGAACCCTATGCAGGGCTTGAACACATGACCCTGAGATTAAGACCTCAGCTGAAATTATCACATGCTCAACTGATTAACCACCCAGGCCCTTCAGTAAAGGCCATTTCTGATCTGGCTTTCTAATTCCTGGCTCATCCGATCTTTTACCACTGTTCTGTTTCACTTTACAAACATTGGGCTTCTGTTTTCTAATGTGCCAGACACATTCCTGCTTTAAAGCTTTTATATTTGCTGTTCTTGTGCCTAGAATGCTATTCCCTTAGTGATCCATTTGAGCTGCTGCCTCAGTACATTCATCCATTTGCTCCAACATCACCTTATCAGAAAGGCTTTTCTGACCGTTCAGTCTATGTAAAACAGCACTTAGCTCCATCATTCTGTTTACAATCCCTGGTTAATTAACTTCTCTTCTTAGCACTTATCGTATTTGACATATATATTCATTTGTTTTAGTTTCTGACACCCACCAGAGAGCAAGTGTTTTGTCTGTTGTTGTTTTGTTTTTTTTTTTCACTAATACATTCCAAGTGCCTGACAGGGTCAGCACCGAGTAAATGTGACCTGCTTGACTCACTTCATAGTGCTAGTATTACTTTCACACCAAAACCAGAGACATTACAAAAACAAAAAAACAACAACAAAAAGAAAACTACAAACCAGTGTCTCTAATAAACATAGATACAAAAACTCTTCACAAGATACTAGAAAACCAAATCTAAAGGACATTTTGTAGGGGCTATCTAGGCACTTGCAAAGGCTTTAGTAGTAGCAGGTACGTTCTCTGTATGTTTGTTGGTCCAATTTAACTTCAGGACTTTGGCTTTCCTTTTCTTGAGTAGATGTTACAGTAGTGGTTTCTTAATTTACTGACCTGTTTAGTGTTGTTTTTTGCTTCATGCATGAAACAGACAACAGAGAATGAGATTTTCCTGTAGTAAATGACCAGCAATTAGATGACAGATGACAGAGAGAAATGAATAAGAATTATAAGGAAAATAGATGTATTTATGAAAAAGATTGCCTGATATGGAAGTAACTGTCAGTGTGAGACAAATTATATATATGCATGTTCATTGCCCTCTTTCCTTCCTGCCATATATATTTAATCAAACAATTACGTCTATCAGTTTGCTAAATGTTAAATTTGTCTTGATAGGTTTGTTCTCCAAAACAAAGAATGAAGATGCATAATCTTGGAGTGGGATGGTTCTGTCAATAGAAATAGCTGTTGTTACAAACTGTTTATAAATTAGGTACTTATAACTCAGAAAATACTTATCCAAACAGAATTATTTAAAACAATATTTCTGAAACTAGCCTGATCTTAGAATCCCCTGAAGATTCTGATTCAGAAAGCATAAAGTGAGCCTAGAAGTCTCTAATTAATAAGTGATTTTATGATTAGTTAACAGTGAGAGATGGTACTTTAAAAGATCCAATTTAGAATTTTGATGGGATAAAACTAGCAAGTGTAATACATAGGCCTTTATGTCATAGTTGGGTGATACAAATAAAAAAGTACCTTTTAGCTGTCCTAAGGAGTTTTATTTTCATGTTATTTATGAAATGAGCAACAACATATTGCTATGAAGCAGGACAGATTCCAATGTCATCCATCTCAGACACAGTGCTACCATCCTTCTTGCCCCCTATGGATCACTTTTCTGGCTGAAGACTGCCAGTTTTTTTCCTAAGAATATCAGGCTGAGTTCACTAAGACACACACACACACACCCATGCTTTTAAAAGAGCCTAAGATATGGGGGCGCCTGGGTGGCTCAGTTGGTTAAGCGACTGCCTTCGGCTCAGGTCATGATCCCGGAGGCCTGGGATCGAGTCCCACATCGGGCTTCCTGCTCAGCGGGAAGCCTGCTTCTCCCTCTCTCACTCCCCCTGCTTGTGTTCCCCCTCTGGCTGTGTTTCTCTCTGTCAAATAAATAAAATCTTTAAAAAAAAAAAAAAGAGCCTAAGATAATAAACTTCTGGTCTTAGTGATTCCCAGCTTTGTCTCCCTATGCTTTCATATGCATTCAAGCTCTGGTGGATATTTCCCTTCCTGTGTAAGGATATACTCATCAGCCAGGTTTTCAGTACATCTCTAATAACCTTAGCCACAATCATTCATAGACTCTTATTCTAATATTCCACTTGTAATGTGATTCTCCTGGTTACTAACAACTTAGTCTCTATGGTTCAAATTTTCAAGACACCAAATGTGCTTAGTTATCCCATTTTTTTAGGTCAGTTGTCCACCTCAGTGCCTTCAAGAAGTAAAAGATGACATGACACAGACTAGCTCTTGCTGCGTGGAGGTCAGTTCTCTTAGGAGGGCTATGGAGAGGCTGCCAGAGAAAGAGAAAATTGGTTCTTAAGGTATTGTTACCTTGGAGCCTATTAATTTCACCTGGTTAGAAATAACAGGTACTTAGTCAAAACTGTAAAATGAGGTTCTGAGTTTCTCAGCTAGTCTCATCCTTGTATTACGTAAGTATGAAGAATGAAACTTCTCTTTTTTGAGGAACTAAACTCCTCAAAACCCGTTTATATGTGAACGACAGAGCTGGAACCTGTAAGCATGTGGTGTCTGAACCTAGTGGATTTTATGCTGTTTCTCAAAAGGAAACAGCAGTATGTCATCCCACAATCATAAGAATAAAGTGAACCCAAAGTTAGATCACTTTGAAGAAGCTGAGATAACCCATCAACGAATAGTTACATCTATAATGAATAACTATGTTTAGTTTATCTGTCTTTCAGGATAGACTACAAAAATATCTTTATGTAAGTCTGTTCCATGGTACAGTTTCAATTCAAAGAAGATTCTCCCCACTTTGGATTAAAGTTTAAGACAATGGTGAAACAGATCTATAAAGAATATATTCAGAACTGGAGTTTATTCACAAAGTTAAGTAAATCCAAGAAGGCACAGTCCCCAAATACCTGAGTTATTAATGACCTGTTCTTGTGAACTCTAGCTTCCAGCTACAGCTGTAGAACACTGTTGCTCAGTCTCACCAGGACCCCACTTTTATGGCAGAAACCTCATGTAACTTCTGCTGGAACCACAGCTGTGGGGTGGAACTCAGTGAAATTTCCCCAGGAAGTAGTGGTTTGTTATTAGTATTAATTCAGCCGTATTATTGGTTTTTAAAGGTCAGTTTAAGAATTTAGACACCATTAAGAAGTTAGACATCATTTGTGAGGCTACTTCTGAGAGAAAATATATTCTAAATCCCAGACTTAACTAGAATATTTTTCAGCACAGCTCCAGTATGACTTCTGTATATGTTTAAAAGTGAGAGTAGCCTGATATCCAAAGAATAGCCTATATTAACACAGTTAGGTAATTCTTTACTTTTCCTTTGGAACTCAGGGCTTCCTGGTAAAGGATAGACTAGAATCTAGCATGCTTGTTGGAGATTAGCATGTATAAATCAGTTTTAAATCTGTAATGGAAGAGGCTCAGGTAGAGGAGAAACAGTAATCTGGTGTCCAATTCTGGTGTTCTTCTGGAAAGAGAAAGCCTGTACACCTAGGTGGGCAAGCCTTTTACTATAACTTGCAGGCTGTTCCTGCTTCTGCATAAACTGATAATGGGAAACATAGATCATCATCCATTTGGGATTATCTCTGTTGAGACCCTTCTACTGGCTGACAGTTAAGAAATACCTTTTTACAAGTGAAATCTTGCCTTTTACAACACCATGATGGATCTAGAGAGTATAATGCTAAGCAAAATAAGTTCGAAAGATACCATATGATGTCACTCATATGTGGAATTTAAGAAACAAATGAACAAAGAAACAGAAAACCAGACTCTATAGAAGTCAAACTATAGAGGACAAACTGGTGGCTACCAGAGTGCAGGAAGGTGGGGGGATGAGTGGAATAGGTGAAGAGGGATTGAGGACACTTATGATGAACACTGAGTGATGAATAGAATTGTTGAATCACTGTTGTATTCCTAAAACTAATATAGATACTTAACATATGTTAACTAACTGGAATTAAAATAAAAACTGAAAAAGTGCTCCCCCCCAAAGACTACTATACAAAATGAAGTTCGGTGGTGACAGTACCTTTCTAGGTGGTATTCCCAAAATAACCATGAAATTCCCATAACTAACCAGTATTTCATTTCAACATAACTTTTCCTAGTTAAACAATTTTCAAACAGGTTTATAATAAATTGGAAAATACAAATAAAAAGAAGCAAAATTACTTTTAATTTACCACCCAGATATAAACATTTTATAAGTCTTCTGAGACTTTTTTTCTGTATACATATGTACTTATGTATAAAACATCCCTTTTTTACTTAATATCAACATATTTTCATATCAAAACGTGTTTTTAACTATTATTTGTATAACTGTACCACAAGTTATTTATTTATTTATTTATTTTTAAAAGATTTTATTTATTTGAGGGGTGCCTGAGTGGCTCGGTTAAGTGACTGCCTTCGGCTCAGGTCATGATCCCGGAGACCTGGGATCGAGCCCTACATCAGGCTTCCTGCTTGGCGGGAAGCCTGCTTCTCCCTCTCTCACCCCCCTGCTTGTGTTCCCTCTCTCGCTGTGTTTCTCTCTGTCAAATAAATAAATAAATTCTTAAAAAAAAAAAAAGATTTTATTTATTTGAGAGAGAGAGAGCACGAATGGTGGGGAGTGGGAGAGGGAGAAGCAGACTTACCCCTGAGCAGGGAGCCCGGATGTAGGGCTCCATCCCAGGGCCCTAAGATAGTGATCTGTGTCAAAGGCAGGTGCTTTATTGACTGACCCATCCAGGCCGCTCTACCTCTTTTTTTATTTTTTAAGATTTTATTTATTTATTTGAGAGAGAGAGAACAAGTGGTGGGGAGAGCAGAGGGACCATAAGTTATTTAACCATTCTTTAATTATTAAGTCACAATGTAGAAAACATTTATCTCTGTACAGTTTCCTTCAGAAAAAAAAATTATTTATTTTATTTTATTTATTTGACAGAGAGACAGTGAGAGAGGGAACACAAGCAAGGGGAGAAGGAGAGGGAGAAATAGACTCCCCACAGAGCAGGGAGCCCAACTCTGGACTCACTCCCATGAACTGAAGGCAGACAGTTAATGACTGAGTGACCCAGCCACCCCCAGAAAAAAAATAAATTTAAGTGATATTATGAGTTCAAATTTTAAGGCTTCTCTGTGTTTTAGAAAGAATGTGTCAGTTTATATTCACACTGAAGTATTAAGAGTCTTTAAGTCCTCATCTCTAACATTTATTGTAAAGTTTTCCTTCCTTTTTCCCATATATAAGACTCAAAATGTAGCTTGGTGTCTAAGTTTTATCATTTTATTTTTCAGGAGATGATTTTTCTTTGATTCAACAAGAAATATTTATGGTTAAAGAATGTAAACATTGCAACATTGTTGCCTACTTTGGGAGCTATCTCAGGTAAAAAAAAAAAATCTGCTGCTCTTCTTGTATTTTATATTTCTTTACTACCACCCTCCCTCCTTTTCATGTAAATTCTATTATATATAAATTTTTAAAGTTATATTGTCTAAGGTTTTCTTGGGTTTTCTTACTGTCTCCCCTGCTATATTAATGATACCTCATTTATGCAGTTAAGTCTTATCTGGCAGTAATATTACACATGATTGATTACAAACAAGCGTCTTAACGTTATAAAACTGATTATATTCTAAATCATTTAAGATGGTAAGTTACTATGCTTTTCTGTATCTGGAAGAGACTGCTAGGGCAATTTCCTTTTAGAACCTATAATCCATTCTAAACCTTGGTGTACTGAAGTGGGAAAGCCTTCGGAGTATTTGGTGATTAAAAATTACCAACTAACGTAATTTTCTTTCTCTTTCATATTAGTCGAGAAAAACTGTGGATTTGTATGGAATACTGTGGTGGTGGATCACTTCAAGATATTTACCATGGTACTGTGAATTTGGCTTTAGATTTTAAAACTGAGTTTGACTTTAATGATTGTTGTTTTATGATTTGTAGTTAACCAGGGATATTGGTAGGTAGATACACTGTTTTACACTCTTCCATTCTGCTCCTCTAGTATTACTGTGTAAAAGAAATCTAAACTTTATTTTTTGTTGGTTATCCAGTTAGATTTGCTAAAACCTGAACTGAGATATCCAAGAGTTCTTGTACAATCCAAATTTTACTTCTTAGATATAGTCTCTAGGAAATCTTGTGTGGCCTCTAGAATAGTGTGTTAATTATAATTGAAACTGCCTCAGTTTCCTTGTAAATAAGAATTAAAATACAAAGGTTAACTCTCACATAAAAGAAATTGTGTATCTATTTTAAAAATCATTTAACCTAACTAAGAAAACAATGTAATTGCTGCTTTATTTTGTATTAAAAATGTATAATTTTTAAACATTTGAAGTTTTTTTATTGAGCATTCTGTTAGGTGGTTAAGCCATTTTCTGAGTTGAATTAGATTTTACTATTTAGAATTAATCTTTGTTTTGTCTGTACAATTTAGCTTCCAATTTGTTTTGTTGTTGACAATTCCGTGATTTTCTAGAGTTAATGAGACTAAGCAGAGATCCTTATAGAACAATTTTTCTTTTCTTTGTTTAACTGAATGTGAGATACTAAAACTCCTGTTGCAGCTCTGCGTTGCATCATTAAGAATTATGTGAAATACTTCCAAACATTTCTGCGCTGAAATCTTTATATTGACAGCCTTATCAAATTTCAGTCATCAAGTTTATAAATACAATAATAGTAAATGTAAAAATAAGTGCTAATCAAGTTTAAATAATATTTATAGCTTGTAGAGGTCAGATTTTTAAAATAATCAATAGAGCAATTGTTAAATGACACTGCACCTATAATATTGGAATACTATGCAGTGTTTAAAAAGATGAAGTAGCTCCATGACCTGGATTTATCTCTTCAACGCCTCTTTTTAAATGGAATAAGTGGATCAAGAAAAAATATAGCATAATCAGTCACACTTAGACATTTTTTTTTTTTTAAGATTTTTATTTATTTGACAGAGAGAAACACAGCCAGAGAGGGAACACAAGCAAGGGGAGTGAGAGAGGGAGAAGCAGGCTTCCCGCCGAGCAGGGAGCCCGATTTGGGATTCGATCCCGGGTCTCCGGGATCATGACCTGAGCCGAAGGCAGTCGCTTAAACAACTGAGCCACCCAGGCGCCCCCACACTTAGACTTTTAAAAATATAATTTTTTATATTCATATGACATATGACAATGCACAGCAAAATGAAAGAGTATGCACCAAATTGATGAGTAATGCATTACTTCTAGGGGAGGATAAGGTGAGAGTGATGAGCAAAATTTTGAATTATAACAAAAATGTACTGATATATTATTTAATTATAAATTAATAAATGTAATAATCTAATTTTGTCACATAACCCATAACAAAAAATAGTTGTGACAGGTGTCTAAAATCTGGACACTGCCTCTTTTTATTTAAGTCAGTTAATACCACATAAATATTAAAAATATACTAAATATTGCAAAGTGTTTTTAAAACGAGGGGCACCTGGATGGCTCAGTTGGTTAAGTGTCTGCCTTCAGCTCAAGTCGTGATCCCAGGGTTCTGGGATTGAAGCCTGAGTTGGGCTTCCTGCTCATCAGGGAGTCTGCTTTTCCCTCTCACTCTGCCCCTTCCATCTGTTTGTGTTTGCAATCACACACACTCTCTCTCAAATAGATAGAATCTTTAAAAAATTAAAAAAGTAAAACAGTGAATCCCATTTTTTAAAAGAGAAGTTTTATTATACACTAGTCATTTTCTTATATATTCTATCATACTAGAATTGATGTTCTGTTTTATTTTATCTGATTGTTGATTTTAAAGACTTATTGGTAAAAAAAACTCAGTGCCACTCAATTTAAAATGCTTTTCTATGATTTTATGAAAAATTATCGGGACGCCTGGGTGGCTCAGTTGGTTAAGCCACTGCCTTCGGCTCAGGTCATGATCCTGGAGACCCGGGATCGAGTCCCACATCGGGCTGACTGCTCGGCGGGAGGCCTGCTTCTCCCTCTCTCACTCCCCCTGCTTGTGTTCCCTCTGGCTGTGTTTCTCTCTGTCAAATAAATAAAATCTTTAAAAAAAAAAAAAAAAAAAAAAAAAAAAAAGAAAAATTATCTTTATATGAAAAGTTTTTTATAATTATATGTTTTATTCATACTTTTATAGACAGAACTCAAGAATATGGACAAATAAAACTATATAGCTGGTATTTTTAATTAAACTTTTAAAATTAAGTTAGGTTAATTAAAACAAATAATTGTTTAAGCATTAATCTTATTTATGAAATTCCTACTGTCCATTATTTAACCTGATATTTGTTGAATTAAATTGAATCCAAGAAGTATCCATTCCTGTATATTGTATACTAGATAGCATAGTAATCAATAACTAGATAGCATAGTAATCAATAACATCTACAATTACTATAAACTTTTAAGGTGGCTTCCCTTGTTTTATTATTCCATCAAGTTGGTAAATATCAAAATTTTATGTTCCTGTGTAGATATAGAGAGCCAGTGGTTAAAATATGCAGTAAAATATTTCTCTTAAGGGAAGATTATGTATAAGTTCCTGATTTTGTTTCACTGTCACCAAACACCACCCCAGATTTCAGATATTCTCATGGTATTGCAAAGCATTTTTTTTTTTTAAGAGAGAGAGAGAATGAGGGAGGGGGAGGTGCAGAGGGAGAGAGAGATTCATGGAGTCTAACGTGGGGCTTGATCTCAGACTCTAAGATCATGACCTAAGCTAAAACTAAGAGTCCCACACTTAACCAACTGAGCCACCCAGTCGCCCCTGGAAGGCATATTTTTTGTGTCTGGTTAGGTACTTAATGAAAGGATTTTATATTTCATAATAGAGACCTGGTTGTCAGAAGTGACCTTGGGGTGCCTTGGTGGTTCAGTCAGTTAATCATCTGACTGATTTCTGCTCAGAAACCAGAGGCTGCCCCCCCACACACGCTCTGCCCCATGGGGCTCCAGGCTCAGGGAATCTGCTTGAGAGTGTCTTTCCCTGTTCTTCTGCCTCTCCTCCCAAGAGCATACGAGCTTTCTCTCAGTCTCTTTCAAATAAATCTTTAAAAATAAGAAAGAAGGGGCGCCTGGGTGGGACAGTCAGTTAAGCCTCTGATTCTTGGTTTAAACTCAGGTCATGTGTTCAGGATTGTGAGATCGAGCCCCACATCTCTCCCGTTGCCCCTCCTGCTAATGTTCTCTCTGTGTCTTTCTAAAATAAACAAATAAATCTTGAAAATAAAGACAGGGTGCCTGGGTGGCTCAGTTGGTTGAGTGACCACCTCTTGGTTTCAGCCCAGATCATGATCTCTCAGGGTTCTGAGATCAAGCCCCACCTTGGGCATTGTGCTCAGCAAGGAGTCTGCTGGAGATTCTCTCTCTCTCTCTCCCCCTCCCTCCCTCCCTCCACTCCTCCCCTGTTCTCACACTCTCTCCCTAAAAGAAAAATAAATAAAATCCTAAAAAAAAAGAAAAGAAAAGAAAAGAAGTTACCTGAGTACTTAGATAAGATTCTGGATCAAGCCTTCCTGTTTTGAAAAATATAATAAAAAATTATACTAAAAAAATAATATCTTGACCTTTAATAAAGTATATGTTGCCTTTCAGTATTTTTCAACACTTGATCTCTTATGGTTTTCTACTTCTTTATATAACTGTAATTAATTATGTATATTTATCTCATTTCTTGGCTTTATTTTAGAAAAATTATTCAGAATTAAGATCATGTCTTTTGGGGCGCCTGGGTGGCTCAGTTGGTTAAGTGACTGCTTTCGGCTCAGGTCATGATCCTGGAGATCCAGGATCGAGTCCCATATCAGGATTCCTGCTCCGCGGGAAGCCAGCTTCTCCCTCTCTCAGTCCCTCTGCTTGTGTTCCCTCTCTGGCTATGTTTCTCTCTGTCAAAAAAAATCTTAAAAGATCATGTCTGTCGTTTTCTATAGAATGTCCTATGATGCTTAGTACTATGTCTTGCACATAATGAGTGCTTTATTTTCACTGACTGAAGTTGTTATGGAGTAAATCTCCATTTCAAAGTAAATTTTGAAGTTCTCAACTTTACTTTGTTTGTTTCCTGATTACAAGAACAATGTGTGTTCATGTTGAGAAGTCACCCAATGATATGTACAGAAGCTTTATAATAGTTTGTCATTTTTAAGGTAGACTTTTTTTAATGTGTTATATTGAAATGTATAACAATATGGTCTCTCTTTTTTCCTAGTTACTGGGCCATTATCAGAATTGCAAATAGCCTATGTATGCAGAGAAACTTTACAGGTAACACATTTGCTTATGCGGATGGAAAGGCAGTTCTAGTTTCATAATTGAAAACTATAAAATGATGATCTGCTCTAAAGAAAAAGGGTAAACCAAATGATTTTTCTGTCCACCTCTCATATTGTAATTCTGTGAGCCTGGTTCTTCATTTCTGAATGAGTCACAAGAATTCATTTAAGCTGATGCTGGTATAAACAGTTTTGATGTCTGGTGTGCCATTTTGTCAAGGTTGGCCCTCAGTTGCTTCAGAGCTAAGGAAAGCCACAGATGTGAATTGGTTTTTGTGAATGAGTCACCAAACCTCTCAATCGTAACAAGTTGTCTTTCCCTTTAAGTTTTATGACAATAGAAGGAATCCTTTTGCATAAAACATAAAGTCTTTTACTGTTTCTCCCAAAATTAGAATAAATTAGCAAACCATAACTCAGAATGTTATCTGGAACTTCTAGTTCTATGTGGTTATTAATAAGTATCATTGATAGCAGAACCCTGTTGTGTAGTTTTGGCCAACATTGTATTAAATCAGAAGTTTCTTTATTTCAGAACCTGTGAGAGCTTTTAGTTTGTTAAACCAGATTTAGTGTGTTAAACTAGATTGTGTATAGAGTATGCAGCATTTCTCCCAATTTATTTATCTTTCTAGTGCCTTGAAAAACTAGCAAGTAATAATTTTGTTCATATCCTTTAAAGCATTTAAATTGGAAGTAAGTAGTAGTGATTACATTTTTTATTTTGGTAATTTACAACTGATAATTGTCAATTAATACTTCTATCCCTACATTTCCTAGATCGTGTACTTTGTTTACAAGTGAAATTGATGTTCTGTATGTTATTTTTCCATATTTTAGAAACTGGGAGATTGACTTGCTTTAAGAAAACTCTAGTCATTTCTAAGAGTTGGTTTCCTCATGCTTTAGAAGACATACCATGTCGAATCTGAATGTTAAATATACAAAAGTAAATTGGTCATATATCTATATATCTATATCTCTATATATCTGTAATATTCTCATGACTTAGATATCTAATCTACTTTTTGTATTCACATAAAATAAAAACTAATCAAATATTTATAGCAGAGAATTGTTGACAGATTTTTTTAATTTTAATTTCCAAAATTAAAATTTTATTTTAATTTCCTCTAATGGATAGAGTACTAAATAGAAGTTAAAAACAAAACAAAAACTTGAGTTTGCAATATGACACTGGTATATGACCAGTCTGTTTTATGGCTCTAATTCCTCAAGTATAAAATGAGCATTGGTAAGGATGCCTTCCAAGATTAGTTCCAATTTTAAAATTCTGTTATGCTAAAAAACTTCCATGTTTGGTTTGTGTTGACAGATGAATGGAGAAGGTATAGTGCACATATGCAGTGGAATATTATTCAGTCATAAAAAAGAAGGAGATTGTTATTTGTGATAACATATTTGAACCTGTAGGACCTTATACTAAGTGAAATAAACCAGGCACTAGAGATAAAGACTGCATAAGTCTTTTATATGTAGGACCTAAAACAGTTGAACTTATGGATGCAGAGAATGGAATGAATGATGGTTACCAGGAGCTTGGGGATCAGGGATGAGAAATGGAGAGATGTTGGTCAGACTATGAAGTTGCAGCCAAGTAGATTGTTGACTAATGTACAGCATGACAACTCTAGTTAATAATACTGTACTGAATACTGGAAATATGTTAAGAGAATAAATTTCAGGTGTTCTTGTTACAAAAAGAACCTAAACCAGTAACTATGGAGAGATGATATATTAGCCAGCATGACTCAGATAAGCACTTCACTATGCATTTATCAAATCATCATGTTTTGGGGTGCCTGGGTGGCTCAGTGGGTTAAAGCCTCTGCCTTTGGCTCAGGTCATGATCTCAGGGTCCTGGGATCGAGCCCCACATCGGGCTCTCTGCTCAGCAGGGAGCCTGCTTCCCCTTCTCTCTCTGCCTGCCTCTGTGCCTACCTGTGATCTACCTCTCTGTCAAATAAATAAATAAAATCTTAAAAAAATATATATCATGTTGGGGCGCCTGGGTGGCTCAGTTAGTTAAGCCACTGCCTTCGGCTCAGGTCATGATCCCGGAGACACTGGATCGAGTCCCACATCAGGCTCCTGCTTGGCGGGAAGCCTGCTTCTTCCGCTCTCACTCCCCCTGCTTGTGTTCCCTCTCTGGCTGTGTTTCTCTCTGTCAAATAAATAATAAAAAATCTTTAAAAAAATATATATCATGTTGTACATCTTATTACAAATAATTTTTATTACCTAATTTTTTTAACAATAAAAAGGGCAGAGATTGTCAGGATGGAAAAATGTAAGACCCAACTAGATGCTGCCGATAAGAAATATACTTTGATAAAAACTCAAATAGTCAAAAAAAAAAAAAAAAAAAACTCAAATAGTCAAATTTAAAGAAAAAAAAAGATATATCATACTAACTATTAAAAAGAAAGCTGGAGTGGCCATTAATAGTATCAAAGTATTCTTTTCTACTTCTTTAGGGCCTCTTCCATTAAAAGTGTAACACATCTTCGGGTGCCTGGGTGGCTCAGAGGGTTAAGCCTCTGCCTTCGGCTTAGATCATGATCTCAGGGTCTTGGGATCGAGGCCCACATCTGCCTCTCTGCCTGCTTGTGATCTCTCTCTCTCTGTCAAATAAATAAATAAATAATAAAAGTGTAACACATCTTCAAAATAAATGAGCAAAAATTATAGAATTATAAGGAAGATAGACAAATACACAGTTATAATCAGATATACCCATCTCACAATAATTTTGTGGAGCAAGTAGGCAGAAAATCAATACAACCAACCACTTTGACTTAGCTGGCATTTTAGGCTAACAATGTGATACATATACTTTTCAAGTGCCCATAGAGCACTTATCAAGATAAACCATATTTTGAGCTATAAAAATATGTTTCAATACATTTTAAAGAATTTAAGTCATACAGAGTATATTCTCTCATCACATTGTATTACATTAAAAATTAACAGAAATATTTCTGAAATATCTTCAAATATGTGAAAACCAAATAAAGCACTGTTAAGTAACCCATGGCTCAAAGAAGAAATCAGAAGAGAGACTAAAAAGTATTTTGAACCAAGTGAAATGAAAACATAACACATCAAGATCCTGAAGCAATACTTAGAAGGAAGTTTATAGCATTGAGCACTTCTATTAGAAAGTGTCTAAAGTGTCTGAAATTAATATCTTCAAATTCTACCTTAAGAAATTTTTAAAAAGATCAAATTAAATCCAAAGTAAGCAGAGAAAGGAAATAATAGCGATCAGAGTGGAACTCAAAGAGTTTTGAGTTTTCAGTTTTCAAACTGAAAGAGAAAAAAATCAATAAAACCAAAATCTGATTTTTTTGAGATCAATATCAATAAAATTGATCATCCTCTAAGAGAAGATAAAAAAAAATATTAAGAATGAATGTAGGGCGTCTGAGTGGCTCAGTTGGGAAAGCAACTGCCTTCGGCTCAGGTCATGATCCCAGAGAGCCGGGATCGAGTTCCACATCAGGCTCCCTGCTCGGCGGGAAGCCTACTTCTCCCCCTCTCACTCCCCCTGCTTATGTTCCCTCTCTAGCTATGTTTCTCTCTATCAAATAAATAAATAAAATCTTAAAAAAAAAAAGAATGATTGTAAAGATATTACCATAGAACGTACAAACATTGAAAGAATAACAAGGATACTCAGCACCTAAGGACTATTATAAATCGCTTTCTGTCAGTAAAGCCTACAACTTGGAAAAAATGAACAATTTCCTTGAGAGATGAAAACTACTAAAGATCACTGAGCCAGAAATCATCTGACTAGTTCTTTATATATATTCCCACAAAGAAAACTCCAAGTCAGATCATGTGGGTAGATAAATTCTACCAAATATTTAAGGAAGAAATAATGCCAATTCTACACAAACTCTTCTAGAAAATTGAAAATCCCAAATGATTTTATGGACCAGCATTTCTCCAAAACCAAAATCAAATAACATTCCAAGAGAACAAAACTACAGACTACTAATATCCTTCATAACCACAGATGCAAAGCTTTAAAAGGAAAATAAGAGGTTAGCAAGGGTAATTCAACAACATATTTGAAAAGATAATACATCATCAATTAAGTGGGGCTTATCCTAGAATACAATATTTAACATTCAAAAATTATTTCAAGTAACTCACCATAGTAGCAAACAAAATGAGAAAAACCACATGATCATCTTAAATAGACAAAGAAAAAGCATTTAGCAAAATCCAACATTTATTCCTTATCTGATAAAGATCCTGAGCATACCGGGAGTAGAAAGGAACTTGTTCAACGTGATAAAGAATATCTGTGAAAAACCTACAGCTAAATCATACTTAATTGTAAAATACTATATGCTTTCCCACCAAGATCAATCAAACAGCAAAAGAATGTCTGCTCTCATCACTTCTTTTCAACATTGTACTAGACGTTTCTGCTAGTGCAATAAGAAAAAAATGAAAAGACATCCAGATCAGAAAGTAAGAAGTAAAACTATATTAACAGACCACATAATCATTTATGTAAAAAATGGAATAGAATCTACAAAGTAGCTTCTAGAACTAAGGCTAAAACATTTGCAGGATTCAAGATGCATGTACGATCGTTTGGATTTCGATACTTATTATAAAAGTTGTAATTGCTGCTAGGGTATCAAAATCCAAACGATCGTACATGCATCTTGAATAAAAAGGCAACATTCTTAAGGGAATGTGCATGACCAAAGATGTAAGTCCTTGCATATTAAAAACTACAAAACTGCTTTAAAAAGTTGAAGAAGACCTAAGTAATTGGAGAACTATACCGTATTCATGGATCAGGAGACTCAGCAGTAGTTACAATATCAATTCTCCTCAAGTTGACCTATAGAGTCAGTATAATCCCAAGCAGAATCCATTAAAGCACTTTTTTTTCTGTAGAAAATGAGAAGCTCATTCTAAAATTACTGTGGATATACAAAAAACCTGAACCTGGAATAGTCAAATAACTTTAAAAAGCACAAAATTTGAGAGCCAACAGCAATGTTAAGACTTAAAAAACTATATTAATCAAAACATAGTGACATTGATATAAGAGTAGAAGAGTTGCTCACTGGAACAGAATAGAAAGACCAGAAATAAATCTACACATATATGGACTGCTGATTTTTAACAAAGTTGAAAAGATAAAAGTGAAGAAAGTATAAACTTTTCAATAAATGGAATTGGAATAATTGGACATCAATATGCCAAGAAATGAACCTTTGTACTTCATATCATATGTAAAAACCTAAAAGTAATCATAGATCTAAATATTAAAACCTAAAACTAGAACTGCTAGAAGGAAACGAGAAAATTTTGCAGTCTTGAATTAAGCAAAACATCTTCAGACATAGCATGGAAAGCATGATCCATAAAAGAAAAATTTGGTAAATTAGACTTTATTAAAATTGAAAACTTCCATTCTTCTAGAGACACTGTTAAGAGAATTACAAGAGAAATTCAGACTAGAAGATATTCAGAAAGTGTATATCTGATGAAGAATTTGTATCCAGAGTACATAGAACTCAAAAGTCAGAAATAAAAAAAAAAACAAGAACCCAGTAAACAAATGGACAGAAGATTTCAACAGACACTTCAGTGATGCTGATCGGGAATTTCCTAACTAGCATCAGTGAGGAATCTGTCACATGGGCCCTTTCCATCCCCTCTAAGGGAAGGTGACCCTGCCTGAACAGTCATTTTTCTCTTGTTAATAACTTCTTGTAAACCGATCAGTATTTGTGTGAAAAAGGGACTTTTGGGAGTAATGGATATGTTCGTTATCTTGATTGTGGTAATGGTATTACAGTAAAATATATCTGATTTTTACCAGAAAATGAATTTGAAATACAGTAAACATTGATTATTGTAAAAAGTAAAAGATTTACTAATGAATATAGGTGTTAAGTTTGCATTTTTTGCTAATGCATACTTTTTTTTAACTTCAGGGTCTTGCCTATTTGCATACTAAGGGAAAAATGCATAGAGATATCAAAGTAAGTTCATTTAATAATATGCTTAAATTAATAATTTTATTGGAAGGAGTTTTATGATGCTAATTTAATAGTATTTATGTTTATATTTTTGTTTCAGGGTGCAAATATTTTATTGACAGATCATGGTGATGTAAAATTAGGTATGTTATTTCAAGTTCCTCAAACTTTTTCCCAAAAAGATTTAATAAAATTAATTTTAGATGAGAAATAACATTATACAAGCTTAATATTCATATCAGGAACCTCAGTAATATTCATGTTTTGATCCACCAGTAACTATACTCCTAAGACTCTGTTAAGGAAATTAATCCTAAAGAATAAAATCTGTATTCATAGAAATATTAATTTTCCATTATAACAGAAAAAAAATACAAACTTAAGGCTAGCAATAGAAAAACTGTTAAGGGGGCACCTGGGGAGCTCAGTCGGTTAAACATTTGACTCTTGATTTTGGCTCAGGTCGTGATCTCAGGGTCCTGGGATGGAGCCCCACATCTGGCTTGGTGCTCAGCATGGAGCCTCTTTGTCTGTCTCCCTCTGTTGCTCCCTGGCTCTCTCTCCCCCTCTCTCTCGGTCTCTCTCTCATAAGTAAATAAAAAATCTTTAAAAAAAAGAAAAAAACGGTTAAACTGTAATAAATCCACTTATGGAACATTATTCGGTTATCAAGATTAATAGTTAAGGAGAATAAGAGTAGATTCCCTGAGGTGTTAGTTAAATGACAAAAATGAACTATATGTACATTTATATTTTTACACTTGTGTGTAACAACAATAAAAAAAGTTAAGAGAAAAAAAGACTTTCTTTAATAGCACCAATTAGTTGTGTTAGAGTAAAAGTCATCTAGGTAGGTGGCTTATTTTTTTTTCTTTTTTTCCCTAATTAACTTCGATGTGCTTATAATAAATTTTTTATTACTTTGTTCTTTATAAAGTATGTTTCATTCTAGTAAAGTGCCAAAAACCAAGTTTGCTTTTATGAATGTTATAAACCAAGCAAGAAAATATTTAGGCATTCAATTCATATACATTTCCTTAGCATTACTGTCTGAATTGTTAATAATGCCATGCCTAAGGGTGAAATTTAGAAATGTGGGTAACTTTATTGAAAGAACTAAAATTTTTATTCAAATTTTTTCCTAGCTGACTTTGGTGTGGCTGCGAAAATAACAGCCACCATTGCAAAGAGAAAATCTTTCATTGGCACTCCCTACTGGTAAGATATTATTATGATTAGATTTTGTGCATTTTCATTTTTTCGGAGTTGGTAATTAGCATAGATACTTAGTGATACAGTTGATAGTTGAAAGTCTGGAAATTTGCATACTCCTTGATACTATCATACTTGTGATTGAGTTAGGGAACTTTGATACCCATTTTTATTGTCCAGGTTTCCCTGTTTAAAATGCTAATAATTCCTCTTTTCCCTGGGATTTTGTATTAAGAGTATGAGATTTCTCAAAAGAAAGACTATTATTTATAATCTCTTGTTATTTTATTAGCGTTTTTTTGGTATTGATTCTCTTTTAATCTAGGACTTCACTTTCTGGTTGTTTAAAATTCATGCATCTTACCAAGTACTGACAAAATGATCTTTCTAAAACACTACTTTCATCAATGAAGATAGATAATTGAAATATAATAGAAAACCTAGTGATAAACCTTAATATATAAAATATTTTAGTGAATATTATAAAAGGTGACAGTTAAAGTTTATATGAAAGGTTGGATTTTTAAATATGCTGTGTTTGGGTAACTTACTATTTGGAAAGAAATGTAAAGTCACTCCATACCTCATAACCTAATGACAAAATAAATTGTGGAAATAGTAAATATAAAAGTGAAACCAAATGAACTATCAGTGACTCTCTGCTTTAAGAGTTGAGTAAGCCAGGATACCTGTTTGGCTTAGTCAGTTAAGCATCCAGCTCTTGGTTTCAGCTCAGGTCATGTTCTGAGGGCCATGAGATCGAGCCCCTCATTGAGCTCTGTGCTTAGCATGGAATCTGCTTCAGATTCTCTCCCTCTCCCTCCGCCCCTTTTCCTGCTCAGTTGCTCCACCTCTCTCTAAAATAAAATAAATCATAAAAAAAAAATAGTTCAGTAAGCCTTTCTTGGCATAAAAGCATAAAACATTAAAGGGAAAAATTGAGAGATTGATAGATTTAACTACATGAAAACTTAAAGTTGAACACTAGATTGAACAAAAGTGAAAGGCAAGTAACAAATCAGGAAATATCCACTAAAATATGACAAAATGGGGGCACCTGGCTAGCTCAGTTAGTTAAGCCTCTGCCTTTGGCTCAGGTCATGATCCTGGTATCCTGGGATCGAGCCCCACATTGGGCTCCCTGCTCAGTGGGGAGTCTGCTTCTCCCTCTCCCTCTGCCTCCTCCTCTGTTTGTGTTCTCTCTCTCTCTCTCTCAAATAAATAAATCAGATCCTTAAAAAAAATGACAAAATAGGATTTGATATCTTTAATATATAAGTTCTTAGTAAATCAATAGAAAGTATTTCATTAGAAGCAGAGTTATTAAAATAATACATATAAGATGTCATGAAATATGAAAAAATGTTCCCACTAATGATGACCAAAAATGTAAATTAAATGAACAACACCATTCTTTGGAAAATATCTGGAATCATAGGTAATGCTTATCACTGTCACTAAATATTTGACAGTGAAAGTGGAAATTGGTAGAACCATTTTGAAGGATAATTTGGCAATTTAATGGTTTTCAAAAACCTTTAACAATGTTTATGTTTTTTAGTCTGAATTCTGCTTGTAATTTATTGGAGAGACACAGATTATTATATGAAGAACTTTATCACAGTGCTTTTAAATAGTGAAAGACTAAGGGAAGGTATGCACATGCGAGCAGAATTAGTTAAGGAAGTTATGTACCTTTATTCAGATCAATGGAATAAATTGCTGGTATTAAAAATCCTTTTGTAAAAGGTGAATGGTCAGTAGATAGGCTCATGATGTATTATGATTCAAAAAAACGAGATTAAAAAAAAAAAAACGAGATTAAAAATAGCATATGTAAGATTAAAAGTAGCTTAATATAATTCCATGTTATGGAAGATACATGTGTAAGTAAAATTTATGGATATAAATATGTGAAAAAGTGGCTGTCTTTGAGATAAAATTTGACTTGCTTTCTTCCATATATCCCGAATTTTCTGTCAATGCATATCAATTATAACAAGAGGAAAAATAAAAGCCCAATAAATATCACTTAAGTAAAAGTTAAAAGAAAACATACCTAAGTTAGATTATGCCTATTTCTTTCCTCAGTCTCTTTCTGTGATTGTCCTCCTCTGTCAACATTCTTCTCTAGTCAAAATTTGTTTTTTGTACCCTGACTGTATTAGGTATTATTACCTCCCTAGTATATCTGTCTTCTCTGTTTGTCTTAAGTCCTACCCTGTCTTAAAATGGGTGCATACTGTGCCTTTCTTCACCCATGGTAGACTGATCGATCATAGCTCGGCCTCCCACTGCACCAGGAAGTGCAACACTCCTGATTGCCTTGGTGCTTCACTTACCCACCACTGCTGATTCTGGGGGCAGAAGAACTGAAACCCATATGCTTTCTCTAGGTTCTAGCTCAGCTTCTGTGAAACTTGCCTTTAGTCATTTTGTTCCACAGTAGTCGATATTTTCTTTACTCCTATATCCATTTTTATGTACATAGTACTTTGCATACAGCAGGTATATCTATATATTAGCATTTTCAGTATACCTATTTTATATCCTTAATCACCTTTAAGTTGAGAGACATTGTGCTATGTAACTTTTTGTAATCTAAGTTCATATAGAGGGAACTTCCAGGGGCACCTGGGTGGTTCAGTCAGTTAAGCGTCTGCCTTCAACTGAGATCATGCCCCACAGCAGAAAATCTGCTTCTCCCTCTCCCTCTGCTCTCTCTTTCTCTCAAATAAATATATAAAATGTTTTTTTTTTTAAAGATTTTATTTATTTATTTATTTGACAGAGAGAAACACAGCTAGAGAGGGAACACAAGTGGGGGAGTGACAGAGGAGGCTTCCTGCCGTGCTTGATCCTGGGACTCCGAGATCATGACCTGAGCCGAAGGCAGATACTTAACAATTGAGCCACCCAGGTGCTCCAATAAATGAAATCTTTTAAAAATAAATAAAAAATAAAAGCAACTTCTACTATTTTAAAATAGTAAACAGTAAAAAAAGAGTATTCCCCCACATAATATTTATACTTTATAACTTCAGATGCCATCATTATATACCACTGAATCCCAAACAATAACTACAACTCAGCTACTAAGTTCAATCTTAGATGCATTCACAGTTATTTCATAATAGCTCTATTCCAATATCCATAAGCATTTCATACTCAAATCAATCTCTTCTGTCAACCGGTTTCATTCAGTCCCCTCTGCCACTGCATTTGAAAAGTCCTTTCTCTTTTTTCCCTTGTATTTTTGATATATCAAAAAAATTGATATATTTTGATATATCAATTCATTCACCTCTTTTTATCTTCTCTCATACTGTCCTTCATGTTGCCATTAATTTTAGATCAAGTTTACCCCCCCAGAATTACCCTGTTTTCACAATAAAGTTTAAGCTTCCTTTATATAATCAGTAGGCCATTCATTATCTAGCTCCCACCTCTGAGGTTCATTTTGCAAATACTTTTTAGATTCTCTCAAACTACCTGTGGTGAACAACCAATTTTCTAAAATTTCCTGCTCATAACAGACCGATACTTTTATAAAATAAGTTAGAAATGAATTACTAGGGGCGCCTGGGTGGCTCAGTTGGTTAAGCAACTGCCTTCGGCTCAGGTCATGATCCTGGAGTCCCAGGATCAAGCCCCACATCGGGCTCCCTGCTCAGCGGGAAGCCTGCTTCTCCCTCTCTCACTCCCCCTTCCTGTGTTCCCTCTCTAGCTGTATTTCTCTCTGTCAAATAAATAAAATCTTTAAAAAAAAAAATGAATTACTAAAAAAATGATCATGTATTTGGACAAAAGTTAATACTCTTAATTTCTGTACTTATCATAAACTCATAACGAGCAGTGTATGGCTCCATGTAAGGTTGTACATCATACATTGAGTAGCACTGTCCTATCACCTTTCCAGGTATTTTATACTCTTTGTCTCCCTGCATTTGCACTTGTTTCCTCTGGCTAAAATGTTGAGGCTCTTCACCCTGCCATAGCTCACTGCTGATTATTCTCACCTCCTTTGGGAACATTTCTGACCTTCATGGGGATTTAGGTATTTTCTTTTCCCATATTATATGGCAAGATTCACAAAACAGAAAAGAAAGTAAGTTTTCCTCAGAGCATGAGTCTTCAGAAAAAATCCCAAGATTTTTAAATACTGAATTTTAAAGAGGATCTCTGTATATATGTGGTCTTTATAAGTCTTTCCCAATAAACATCTGTCAGCCTCTTTCCCTCTAGTTAGTGAATATGACAAAAAAATAGGATATTTCCTATCGTTTTTAAAAACTAAAGGTGTTATGTTCACTGATTCCTTCTAGGATGGCCCCAGAAGTTGCAGCAGTAGAAAAGAATGGTGGCTACAACCAGCTCTGTGATATCTGGGCCGTGGGAATAACAGCAATTGAACTTGGAGAACTCCAGCCACCTATGTTTGATCTCCATCCAATGAGGTGTTCTCACTATTTACAATTATACAGTTATTAACAGAGTCTTCAAGGAGAATTGAAATATTGATAACCTGGGTGTTCCCACCTCATTTTCAAGTATGTCAAAATAGTAAAAGTGTTGTAAGGGGACCTATGAGTAATAATTACACCTAATACCTGCTCTCTTTTATTGCTGTTCCTAAAGCAGCATAGGAGTAAATCGTCAGTACTATTTGAAGCTTTTCCATAAAACAAATCTTTAGTAATCATACTAGAACATAGTAGTTATCATTTAAAAACTTTAAGTCTTTACATTCGTTCTTCCATCAGTTGAACTTGTTTTTATTCCTGTTCTAAGTGGAATTATAAGCAAATGATAAAGGATGTGGGTGAGATTTTTTTTTCTGTTCTTTTTTTATTTTGTTTCTTTTGTCAAGGGATAATGAGAGGTAGCTTTGCTCAGAGTAATTAGTATTTACATTTTAGGACATATTGTCTCTCAGAAAAAATATTTTGAGAGCCTTTGAAAGGATTTTTAATATTTCGAGGGAAAATATAAATTGTGCCAAAGTTTGAACTGTTGAATAGTATAAAGTTGAAAAGAAAACAGAGTGGGAAAAGTGTTATTCCAATATAAGAGATAGTAGATTAGTATATCTTACATAAAGAATTCATTTGGAGACTCTATAGGCAAAAGATAGATTGTGATACAAAAGATACAAAGAAACTTGAAAAACTATTTGACCTCATAAGTTACTAAAGATACACAAGGTAGAAGATATCTACTTTCAACTTTAATGTCATTAAGTAGAAACTTTTCAAAATAATTTGATGTTGCTTGTTATGGGCAATACAAATGTTTCATTGATTCCACTACTTGGAAAATTATACGTAGGAGATAATCCAAGAAAAGGAAAAACTAAGAATTACCCATTTCAGGTTAACAAGGGAAAAAACCTAAATGTCTAATAGCTGGTCAGTTACGTGGTTTTTTTTTTTAGTTGATGAATTGTTAAGCAAATCTTTTAGCCATTGGTGGCAAGTATTACATATGTATAAACCAAAGTAACATAGAAAATTGATTATCAGTGAAAAAGCAATGTAATATTACCTAATGTAATTATAATAATTGGTTATATAAAGACTAAAGAGCAGAAGATTTGAATAATGTCTCAAGGTAGTAGGAATATAAACTTTATATAGGAATCATTTCATTTTAAACAAGATAAAATATCTTTGATAATTAAAAAAAGGAGTAAGGACTTTGCTTAGAAACCTGTAAAGGGTTTTATAGGAAATACTGAAAATAGAACATTTTAGAATTTCCTTCTTAAAGCTTCTATCCTTATGCCACCACGGCCCTAGAAAATGAGTGAGTCAAAGGTGAATTCATAGAGAAAATCTTGTAGGTTGACTTCTACATCATTCATAATGAGAAAATGTGGAAAATTACTGTCCAAAAGAAGGGAAAAGACTAGAAGTAGATATAATTTGCCTGTATACCCAAAATAATTATTGAGACAAATCTTCCATTAAACATACAACCTAATGTTAGAGTAACATATCATTTCTGTGTTACAGAATGATACATTATGTAATTGCTGTATATACTTGTACCTAATATACAATGGTAGTTATATATGTTAATAGTATTGTAATAAAACCTTTCTCTAACATTTGGTAGCTTTACCATGTGAATAAGAGCTTGTCTGAAATTTAAATATCCTCTCAATAGCTAGGAGAAGTTTTCTATATGGTATCAAAATAGAAAAAAATTAATTTCCAGGGGTTCCTGGCTGGGTCAGTTGGTAGAGTATGTGACTCTGCATCTCAGGGTTGTAAATTAAAGCCCTGTTTTGGGTGTAGAATCACTTACATATATACATACATACATAAATATTAAAAACCACATTATTGGTAAATTTTAAGAAAAATAAAGTCTTTTTTAAAAATTTAATTTCCATATTCCATACCAGTTTTCATCAGTGCCTATATATTTAATAATTTGTATAAATGCATTATAGAATATTCATTCTGATTATTAGATAAAGGAATAAAAGTATTTCAGTATTGCTCTTTAACTGAAATTTTTATTCTAGGGCCCTCTTCCTAATGTCAAAAAGTAATTTTCAGCCTCCAAAACTAAAGGACAAAACAAAATGGTAAGCTAATCAATATATAGATTTATAGAATTTTACAGCTGAAAAGGAGACAGGTTCAGTTGCCTTACCTTATAGACAATGAAACTGAAGCCCAGAGCTATTAAACAGTTTAACTGAAGTTATATATCTAATTTACTTGCAGAGCTGTGGCAAGAGTTTAGGTTTATTTTCTTGATAATTCCAGTTCTGTAGAAACTTAGAGTAACAAGGAATAGGAACAAATCCACAACACCATGTCAATCCAAGAGATTTTTATAATCAGCTCTGGTAAAACTCTGATCATTTTCTTAGTTTTTTAGAAGCTTGGGTAAGAGGTATGGTGAGGAAACCGTTGGAGATGAATAGAGTAAAATTTTGGAGATTCAGGGCGCTTGGGTGGCTCTATCGTTAAGCATGATGACCTTTGGCTCAGGTCCTGATCCCAGGGTCCTGGGATCGAGCCCCACATTAGGCTCCCTGTTGGCAGGACACCTGCTTCTCCCTCTCCTACTCCTCCTGCTTGTGTTCCCGCTCTCGCTCTGTCTCTGTCAAATAAATAAAATCTTTACCAAAAAAGTTAAAAATAAGATTTTAGAGATTCATACTTTTGCCTTGGATTTTATAACTTCTGTTAATGATATGGTGACTTTTATGGAAGGTGATACGAAAAGGCTTCTGAAGTACCATGACGCTTATCACTGTTGACTTTTTCTGCCTTCCTTACCTAATATTCAAAAAGGTTATTTATTTTCATCCTAATCTCTTCTTTCTCTTACTAAGTAAAAGTTTGTTTTTACCAAAAGTTCATTAGGACATCTTTAATTGGATGGTAAAAATTGAGAATTATTTTTCTGGTAATGTTTTTCCATACATTTAATAAAAAGAAACCATGCAAATAAAAGTTTCTAAGTTCTTAGATTCAGAATTCTTCATCTAGATTTAATGGATCTCTTATGGAGGAAAGCCCATGTGCTCCCCAAATTCTGTGTGTATATTAATTCTTCTAGGGAGACAGTCCATATCTTGTTCCAAATTCTAAGAGGCCTGTCCCCAAAACAGGTTCTAAACTACCATTTTATATTTTACTGGCCTGTCTCTGTACATAAAGTATTACTTAGGATCTAGGCCATTCTGGGGATGGTGCCAGGTATGAAGGGAAACTCACACTGTTTCCGTCCTACTGTGGCTGTATTCTTTTGTGGTGATATGGGTTTCTTCCTAATTGTTGTTACCTTAAGCTCCTAAGCAACTGACACTGGAGAACTTTATGGCAGGAATGACTGGATATTCATTCAGGAATGAATGACTACTAGCTGTTACTGCTGAATTCACAGTCAGATTCCAAAGCCGTTGTTGCCATTGGAGTACCTTTGCCAGTCTCAGGCTACTACTCTCTAACTCTGTTATCCCTACAGCAAGTCACCAAATAGAATGCAGTGGTTTGATTTCTCAGCAAGAGAACTGCTGTGTGGTTACCCTCATTCCTAAGAAATTCAGTGACCTTGTAAGGGTTTAGATAATCTTTTACATTACCCACCATGCCTCCATGCCATTCTTCTGGTATAGGAAAACATTTATATATTATATAAATTTAAGCAATGAGAAAAGGCCATTATGATTCCCAAATGGCACCTAGAACACAAGATTATAAATGACACAGCTGCTCATTTCTAATTTTTTTGTGTATTTTTAAGAAGTTATATGTTACTGTTTTGTTAACTAATTTAATTCTACTTATAGATGAAACTGACACCCGTTTTCAAGAAATATACTGTGCTTTAGGTTTTGTCTTTTGGCTTATATAGAGCTAAGAGGCCTCAGAGAAAAGTCATGTGTTTCAGACTTTCTAACTGCTTATAAATTAGTTTTATTTAGTAACACCAAGAAACTAATATTAGTGAAATGTTTTTGTACATGTCTCTTTTTGTTTGAAGGTCATCAACATTCCATAATTTTGTCAAAATAGCACTAACCAAAAACCCCAAAAAAAGGCCAACTGCTGAAAGACTTCTGACTGTAAGTCAATTTAAATTATAGGGGAATTTTCTATAGTCATGCGGTAAGTAGGCATATAACTTGAACAAAAGTATTTAGGATTTTTAATATAAAAACTAAGTGATCTCTTACTGCAGGGGTCAGCAAACCTTCTGTGAAGAGCTAGATAATAAAAGTTTTAGGCTTTGGGGCCACACAGTCTCTGTTGCAACTTCTAATTTTTGCCATTGAAGCACAAAAGCAACCATAGACAGTATACTCGAATGAGTATGGCTTTAATACTCAACACATGATTCACAAAAAAAGGCAGTGCCTCAGATTTTGCCCATTGGCTTTAGTTTGCCAACCCCTGCCTTAAAGAAAACTCTTAAAAAAATGTTGCTATCATCTTTCTTGGTTTCTTACATAAATTTATAGAATGCTCTCTGTGTATATGTACTTGTAAAATACTTTTATGTTAAAAACATCAGTGATTACAACAGTCTAAGGAAAATATTTAAATGTCAAATTGAATTATGTATCTTTGTAAATTTATGTAATGTTACTGAATTAAATGTATACAAATTTGGAGTACACATGCCTTTTCCTTATTGTGATAGGAACTGTACCTATTAATTTGTATATATATCACTATAATGACATGTGTAATGAATGTCTAGTTGTTATAGCCAAGGTTGTAATTTTACAACCTAATGTAGATTAGATAATTTTACTTAGAAAAATTATTTATGTTATAAACTTACTCCACAAGGGTGCTTTAGTTTGGTAATATGTAATTATGCTATCTCTGATTAATATTTTTACTAATACATTCTCTGATTTATTTGTATTAGTAGGCTCCCATATGCTTGTCTCTGATAGTTACTTAATGAAAAAGTACAAAATAACATTTTCTGTATACCATTGATGTAAAAGTATACTCATGAAATTTTGTTTTGTTTTGTTTTGACTTAGCACACGTTTGTAGGGCAGCCAGGTCTCTCTAGGGCCCTAGCAGTTGAACTGTTGGACAAAGTGAATAATCCAGACAACCATGCACATTACACTGAGGGAGATGACGATGACTTTGAGGTAAAGAGTGTTTGCAGTCTAATATTTGAAAATAAATGTTTGATATGGTCTGAGAGTTTGTTTTCTAATTTACTCTTTTAGTTATAACAGATTTAGCCACAAAGATTAATTAGCAATGTAAACTAAACTTATCCTGTATGTAATTACCAGTTGATACTTTTTTAAAAAATTGTAGTGTAACATATATAACATAACTGGTTGACACTTTTTCTGGAAAGAACAAAGATTACTAGTCTAATTAAAACTACTTATATCATTTTTATTTTCCTAGTTGATTTCCCCAAGGTTATTAAGAGGTTTCTAAGATTAGATTAAGATCATTTTCCCCTCCCAGATATCCAGAAGTGCTTTCCCTCCTCCCTAGAGCTCAGACTCTGTAGTGAGAGTCTAATCTTTCCCCAAAGAGAAAGGACATCTATAGAAGGAAATAAAAGGTTTCAAGAGCATTGCTTTGGACCAAAAGAACAAAAAAGCCAGAGTACATGCACATAACGATTTTTCACAAAAGAGACTCTCTAGAAATTCAATTGGTCATTTTTTAGTTTCTCTATAAAACAGGTTATTAACAGAATACGAAATATTTTTAAAAATTAATTTGAGGTCCCCATAGAAGTTTTATCCTTTCTAATACTTGTTGCAGACTATTATATTTTCTATTATTACATGTAGCCCTAGTCCTGTGTTTTCCTTCTCTGAAAATATTGTAAAATCTTTTTTAATATATATGTTTAACAGCAAAACTTGTAAATCAGGAATGTGGGACTTCCTGCCCATTGGCAGGTATCTGCTTAAGCTTGTATCAGATATAGCTGTACTTTTTCACAAGTGTTTCTTCCCCTCCTTTTAGGATTTCTTTTTATTTCTGTGTTTCTCTGAATTTGTCTCTTCATTTCCCTTTATGCCTTTATTTCCTTTTATATCTCTACTTTCATGCTGGCAAGACTATAGAACCAAACTTTTTGTTACTATTTATTGAAGGAAACGTTCTACTTTATGTTCTCAAGTTTTGAATTATACTATATAAGTATCATGATAACTACTAATACTCTTTGGCTAGTCATTGTGTACCAAGTATTAGGCCAGATAATTTTCATGTTAACTCTTCTAATATTCAGAATAGTCCTTTGCAACAGATTCTATTATTGTCTGCATTTTATAAATGAGGAAATAAAGGAGAAAGAATAGCAGTAATTTGCCTAAGATCATATGGCTAGTAAGTAGTGGAACCAGTATTTAGGTCTAAGGCAAACTAACTCCAAAGCCTATCATTTAATTAATATGACATCATTTCTGTATGTGTATTTAATAGAAATAGTCATTAAGTCATCTTTGAAAATTAATTTTTAAAGACTAACCATTGTCTAATGTATAGCATAGTCTTATCCTTATCATTAGGTACCTAATGAATATAACTGAAAATATTGAATAAGCTAGCCATCTATAGATTTTTTTACCTTAACCATCATTTGCAGACTTATAATAATTACGATTTTAATCCCTTAAAAATTAAAAAATTATTAAAATTGTTGTAGCTTAAATGTGGAATTGATATTACATAATTCCCCAGTTTGTCTTTCACTGGTTATATAACTAACCAGACACTCTTTTTATCCTCCACATTATTTTGCTGGGCTTCCCAGATAAAACTGTACTTTTCAGCTCATGAAATCTTTATGCCAGGTGGTTGGGTACACTGTGGTGTATGAGATTCACACTATCCCTGCCTTCAAAGAACTTATGGTATAATCTCAAAGTAAACTCAGAAATGCCAGCAAATAATTTACAAGTGTGGTAACGGTTATAGAATGGAAAATATAGCATGCCGTGGAGGCGAATTTTAGGGACAGGAAAGGACTTGCTATAGAAGTGATATGTAAGTTGAAATCTGAAGGAAAAATCAAAATTAGAGGAAGAGAGCAGGCAGAATTGTTCTAAGCAGAGGGAATAATAACATGTTAGAAATCATGGTGTGATAAAAAAGAAGACTATATACTTGAGGAACTAAAGAAAGGTTAGTCTGGTTTGAGTAGAAAACAAGGAAGAGGATGGTGGGAGATGAAGTTACAGAGCTAAACACTGGCCATTTCAAACCATGTTAAAAACTTTGGGCTTTTTCTAAAGGTGGTAGAAACCATTTAAGGGTAAGGGAGTGACATAATTGTAGGTGCACTTTCAAAAGACCTCTATGACCTCAGAATGGTGATTCCATTTCTGAAAATCTTTTAAGAGGCTGTTGAGGTCATCCAAGATAGAGATGGGTGCTGTTTTAGACTAGGAATGTCGAGCAAGGATGAAGAAAAGTAGTCTGATTCAGGAGTTCTCACAGAGAACTGGGATTGGATCAAGACATGAGGGTAAGGGATGAATAAAGATTACTGCTAGACTTTGATTTGAAAGCCTGGGTGGATATAATAAAAGTGCCTCATTTGTTGAGGTAGGAACACTAGAGTAAAATCAGGTTTGGGAAGAAAGAGGAGTTCGATTTTATGTGTAATAATTTTGATGTTGCACAAGACTTGGAGAGGTCTCATAAGGAATTAGATATGTGGTTGTACCTTGGAGAGAAGAGTTTGGACTACAGATATAAATTTGGAGGTCATTAAGTATAGAAGTAGTTAATACCTTAAAGAGTAAATGTGAACACTCAAGGGAATCATGTAGAATGAGAAAAGAAGAGGGCCTAAGATTGCATCCTAAGATTTCTCCCAAAATTTAAGAATCTAGTTGGCCTAGGGGACATGACTGGCACAGTCAGTTAAGTGTCTGACTCTTGGTTTTGATCAAGCCCTGTGTCAGGTTCTGCACTCAGTGTGGTGTCTGCTTAAGATTCTCATTCTCTCTCCTTCTGTCCCTCCCCACTGTGCACTCTCTCTCTCTCCTCCCACTCTAAAATAAATAAATCTTAAAAAAAAAAAAAAAAAAAGAATCAAGTAGGCTAGGAGGAATGGCAAAGGATTGATAAAGACTGTTAAAAGAAGGAGGGAAAGTTTTAACAAGAATATTGCCTAGAAGATAAGTTAAATCTTTGGATTTAGGTGGTGGTGCTTAATTGCTTTTTTAAAAGGGTAATACTCAAATTATTGAGGTGAAGGTAGATTGGAGTCGTTTGGAAGATAAGTATAGTAATACATTTATGCAATTTAGTTGTGAAAGGGAGAGGTAGGATGAACAGTAGCTAGAGGAAAATGAGTTGGTGGGGGATTTATTTAATTAGTTACTGTTTATGTGGGGAAAGTAATTTTGAATAGGATTAAGTGCTTATGAGAAGGATCAAATAGAGATAAGAAAGATTTAAGAGAAACAGGATGAATAGGCAGAGTCTCTAAGAAAGAAAGGAGAGGCTGGGATCTAGCTTATGAGACACTTGATCTTGGGTATGAAACACTTCTTCATTTGCACGTGAGAGGAGGATAGTTGAGATTGTTGCTATCTCTTTGATGATTCCAATTTTCTCTGTGAAGTAAATGGCAAGGTCATCTCTTGAAAGTTTGAGGGAAAATGAGTGGGTTTGGAGAGTATGGAGAAAAGGTGTAAGTGTAGTAATTGAAGAGAATGGTTGGGTTAAATGATTAGACGAGTGTTTGTGGGCAAAGTTGAAGCCTCAGATGAGATGAATTTTCAGTGTTGGTCTGCTCAGTGACTTTCCTCCAGTAGTGATTAGTATCCCCAGTATAAACACAAAGGTAGGTAGTTAGCTTAATTCATCAACCAAAGTTATTTTGGCATGCCAGAATGCTGAAGTGGGTGAGTGGGGCAAAGGGCATTTAGGATATTGGCAAGAAATTACTTCAAATTGTAGACCACCAGATAAAACTAGGTAGGAAGAGAAGTGAAGATAAGAGAATGCTGATGGAGGGTAACAAGGGTAATGGGTTAAATGGACTTGGAATTCCAATGTGAACATTAAATAGTTCATCGTGTTCATACACAATAGTGTAATGGGAGTAAATGAGAGTGAGCTCAAAGGTTGAGAAGTTTAGAGCATAGCATGAGTTTGAGTATCAGAGCTGATGGCAAGGTCCAGGGAGTGAACTTAGGAATCAAGAGTGTGTTGAAGTCTGGAAGAGTGAGATGAGGTCAGAAAACTTAAGTCCCAAACAATGGGCTGTTGAAGTCCCTTGGTGTGACAGTTGGTCTGGAAGTAGAGAAAACATAGGAGCCCCTGTCATTCATCAGTGAATGAGAATGAGTCATTAGAAATTTGATAGGTGGCAGTTGAGCTGAAGGCATAGTTCCAAAGGGTCAGGAGCTTATACAAAAGGGTGTAAAGTAGCAATCTTCTCACTTGATTTACTACAGAATTCTTACTCAATCTCCCTGCATCCAGTATTTCTCCCCTCCATACCTTCTTACAAACTTATCCAATTATTCTTAAATCTGACTCTGAAATACCACTTCTCTTTTCTAAAATCTGCAAAAAATTTCTTTGCCAAGAAAATAAAATTGAGAGCCCTTAGCTGACATTCGGAGACTTTCATCCTGAGTCTGTCTGTCTGTCCAGCTTTGTCATCTCTTCATTTAATCTTCACTAAAGCCAAATTATAACCAAATCCAGTTCCCCTGAATGCTGCAACTTCTTTTTCTTCTTGCATTATTTTGTTCATATTCTCTCTGCTGTCTAAAATGCTTCCCTCACTGCTATACATCCAATGCCTATTGTCCTTCAGGCCCAGATCAGATTACAGCTCTGTCATGAAGAACTTCTATACCCCTTCAAGGGGAAGTCATTTCTTTTTCATTTGGGCATTTGGTATTAATAGTAATTGTCTTAGTGAATGGCATTGACCATTTTCTAATTGTGTTATTTGTGTGTCCTAACTGCCTAGACTACAAACTCCTTGAAGATAAGATTGCTGTCTTTCTTTGCATCTTTTCAGTACTTTATACAGTATGAACATGAAATAAGTGAATGACTTTTAAAGTTATCTTAGTGTTCATTTTTTATTATGTTTATCCTATAGTTTACTCTATTAGTAGGTAGTCATGGTTGTCAGTAAATGATCATTTAGTTAAAAAGAAAAGTTTGACCTTTTAACTTTATTATTGAAAATTTTTAAAAGTGTGTATATTATGCTTATATTCACAGCCCCATGCCATCATTCGTCATACCATTAGATCTACAAACAGGAATGCCAGAGCTGAACGGACAGCTTCAGAAATAAATTGTATGTGTTTGGTATACATTTTTCAGTTGGTGGTTTTGGAGGGTTGAGCTGGGTTTTTTTGTGGGTCTTTTTAGAATAATAAAATTTCAGACTAACTGAGGCTATATGCCTTAACATAATCAGAATGCCTCTGATTACTAATTATAAAGGTAATATATATTCATTGTAGAAAATTTAGCAGAGGAAAAAATAGAAAATTAACATTGCCCATAATCTCATCACCCAGTACTAACAGATAAATAATATTTTTGCTAAATTGCCTTTATGTTTTTCCATGACTAAATTTACTTAACATAGAAGCAGTTTCAGTATACTAGCCTAGTCTTTATAACCATTAAAGGTTGCATCCTTTTTTCACTGAAGTGATATATTGTAGTTGAATAATTTCCTATTGTTGGACATTTGGGTTGGTTTCAGTTTTTTTAGTCAAGTTAACAGAAGAGATGAATCTTTTCTAAAATACATACTTAAAAGGGGAAATTGGTATTTATTCAATAAATTAATCACTGATAGATATTTTGTATAAAGGATATTTGTGACTTTAGCCAAATTAATTTAGAACAGATTTGCAAAGAAATTTTAGGTATGAGTATATTAACTTAAATGCATACTTGTTTCAAAAGAGATTTTTTAAAGTTTATAGTAAAATAAGATAAAAAAATTATAAACTGTAGTGAAGATAATTTATTATTTAGGCTAATTAGAGTTATTGTAGATGAGTATTTTGTTGAAGTCTGAGTTTTCTTGAACCCAGTATTTCTAGCTTTCTGGATACAGCTTTGGAAATATCTAGGTCAGTGGAGAGTTAGAATGTCCTTTCCATATCCATCACTTTATTCAGGCCTTTTCTTAATTAAACTGGTAATTCGAGATTTTATCTCTCTGTTAGCCTCAGATTGCTGATATTTCTAATGTTATCTTATTACATAATCCCAAGTGAACTCTCTAGACTTCAAATACCATACAGAAAAGTAGCAAAGTTGCTATTCCATTATAAAGCTATCTTCTTTATTTTTTTGCAAGCGTGTAAGTATTCAATTAATATTGTCTAACTTATCTATATTTTCTTCTATAGCTTTTGCATTTTATGTCATATTTAGCAAAAGCCTTCCTGATGTTAAGATTTTCAGACAAAAGAATTATATTTTTCTTCTATTTTTACAGTTCTGCTTTTTAAATATATAAGTCTTTGATAAAGATATTTGTGTGGTAAAAGGTATGAAGTATGGATTCAACTTCAGTTTCTTTTTAAATGACTAACCATTTGTCTAAATGCTAATTATTAAAAACTTAGTATTTTCACTAGTGGATTTGATATATCACCTTTATCATATACTAAATGATCATATATATTTTTGGATTCTTTCCAGAAATTCTATCATTGCATTAGTATGGCTAGTCATGTGCCAGTAGCATAATTTGATTATTTTTTCTTTATAATACCTTTTAAAATATGTTAGGACTACTACTTCTCCTATTCACCCCACTTCTCCCTCCCCCACCCATACATATGTTGTTGCTGTTCTTTGTTAGGATATTTGGCTATTTTATTTTTCCACATAAACTTAAGAATCAGATCATCTCGTTAAAGAAAATTCTCAGTATTTTTACTGAGATTTCATAAAAGTTCATGGATTAACTTGGGGAGAATTGACCCCCTTATGATAGTCTGTCTTCTTAACTAAAATAGGCTTTTTCAAAAGTAAGTCCAAGACTTAGTTCTTCCTGAAGGCCAGGATACTAATATCTTCATGGAGTAAGCTCTCTGTGCTTCAGTACCAGAAAGAAAAAAAAATTGGTGAAGTTGAAGGTCATTTTACTAGTAATTTATCTTTATAAAGACTTTTATAAAAAGTCTTTTATGTCTATCAAGAGCATTTATAACTTTGTTTTTATGTGTTTAATAGATTTTGTATACACCTAGTTAGTTTTATTCTTAGTTTTTGGTTTCATTTTTAAATTTGAGCTGGTAACTTACATATGGTAAAATGCTTAGGTGTACTGTATGATGAATTTTTAAAAATGTATACACTCATGAAACTGCCACCCAGATCAAATTATGGAACAATTTTGAATCTCTGAAGTCCCCTTCCCTCGTGATCCTTCACAGTCAGTGCCCTTCTGTCTTCCTGTACTCCTCTGCCCTTTCCATTGCCTAGGCTAATCTCTATTCTGATCTCTTGTCACCACAAATTGGTTTTTACCTTGATCTGGATCTTCAGATAAATAGGATATACAGTTTGCACCCTTTCTGCTTGGTTTCTTTTGTTCAACATTATGTCTGTGAGAGTCATTCATTTCATGTGTAGCAGTAGTTCATTGTTTTCACAGTAATATAATATTGTATGATTATAATACAATTTATCCATTCCTTGGTTGATGGGCATTTTATTTGTTACCAGTTTTGAGCTATTATGACTAGTATAATCATTCTTACTGTGTGTTTTTAATGGACATAAGTAATTATTAGGGTCTTGGCCTAGTCTAAGACCACCAAGGATGAATGTGTAGTCCAGCAAAGTCAGGTTTGTTGATTCTGTGCAGTGAGGGAAAGCACACACTAGAGGAACTATGGAATATCTCATTAAACAAAGGAAAAGAGTTAGAGGATTTTGGAAAGAGTATAGTTCAAGTGAATTGTGACAACACAAAAAAAGGTGGGGTTTTTTTAGGATGAATATCAAGTCTAATACTGTGAAAATTGACCCAAAGACCTGCTTTCTTGGAAACTTGGAATGTTCTATTTGGAAAACCCTTTATTTGAAGTTCTGTATCTATTTTTCAACTGGTTATGGTTTCTATTCTCCTCTTCTTTGATGTTTTTATTATTATTATTATTATTATTATTATTATTATTATTATATCTTGGACATTGTGGGGAATCATTGAGTGTCTGGTTGTGTCCTCTTTATTCTAAAGGTGTTTAAAGAATTAATTAGCTGGTACATCAGCGTGATCCTCTTAAGGCTAATGTCAGGTTTTACCAGCGTATTCAGCAAGCTCTTTCCTCTGGTTAGAAACTCAGTTATCTTGCCTGGCACTCTGTGATCACCAGAATCTAGCACTAGCACACCTCACAGCACGCTGTTAGCCATTTGTGACATACTTTGTGCAGTCTTGGTTTTCTGTTTTTTTCCTGTTTTTTTTTTTTTAACTCATCGGCAATTTAGTGTTCAATCAAAGACAAAGAGACCTCTTGGCATATTTCTAGAGCTCTTTGATGTAGCTTTCTCATTTCTGGCACTCTGCCCTTCAAATTCCCACTACCTAAGCAGCCCCAATCTCCTGTCTTTGTTTCCTGCACCCAGTAAGACTGTTATTCTCTCTATGGATTCCACTTTTTTGTGGCTTAGTTTGGAAAGTGCCTCCACCAAGAAAGCCAGAGTGAATGTGGATCTTATCACTATGTATTCCCTTCTCTCAAGGATTACAGCCTTGAGCGGTCTGTTATCCACGACCCCAAAAATAATTACTTCATATCATTTGTACATACATTGGTGTTACATATATGTAGGTGTTTAAAGTAGAAGGGTAAGTCCAATTCCTTTTACTCATTGTGGCTAGAACCTATATCATCTTACAGAAATAGATGAGTATGTATAATAGAAGACCTCCCCATCTTTAAATTTTCATAGGCCAAAGATATAACCAAAGGTACTATCAGTATTTTCTTTAAAACAAAACAATTTGAGGGGCGCCTGAGTGGCTCAGTTGGTTAAGCGACTGCCTTCAGCACAGGTCTTGATCCCAGAGACCCGGGATCGAGTCCCACATCGGGCTGCCTGCTCGGCGGGAGGCCTGCTTCTCCCTCTCTCACTCACCCTGCTTGTGTTCCCTCTCTGGCTGTGTTTCTCTCTGTCAAATAAATAAATAAAATATTTAAAAACAAACAAACAAACAAAAAAACAAAAAAACCATCTTAAGTGTTTATGAAACTCATTTTCCCTTGGAATTTCTTTAAGTCTTGAAATTTGCTTGATCTATATTCTTATTGTTAAAGATAATAATGACATTTTATCTTTCTTTTCTATACCTGCTTGCCTGTCAGTATTTCTAGTTGTGACAAAAGAAGAAAAGCTTTAGTTCATCTCTGTCTCAAATGAGTTGAAGAGTAGTGAATTAGAGTAATGGTTTTTAGGTTAAGATGTTTTTTAATTATGTTAAGAAATAAGTCATTAGGGGCGCCTGGGTGGCTCAGTTGGTTAAGCGACTGCCTTCGGCTCAGGTCATGATCCCGGAGACCTGGGATCGAGTCCCACATTGGGCTGCCTGCTTGGCGGGAAGCCTGCTTCTCCCTCTCTCACTCCCCCTGCTTGTGTTCCCTCTCTCACTGTGTTTCTCTCTGTCAAATAAATAAAATTAAAAAAAGAAGAAGAAATAAGTCATTAATAAGTGAAAGTCTTTTAGGTTATTTTTGAAAAGTAGATACAATGTTTTATGAAATGTCTTTCAATCTTTTATTGAAAATTTTGATGACAATATTTTTGTTTGATGAATTATATAAGTACTTTGTATTACTTTATAAATCTTGTTTTAGGGATAAGAACAACTGGGTCCTTTTGAAAATGATTTTTTAATTTTGGGGGGATCTTGCATCTCTATGATGCAAGTATGAATTTTTTGTGTTTGTTTTTTAGTCACATTAAATTTTATAATCTTGAATTTTTTTATGGTGCACCTGGCTGGCTCACTTGGTTGAGTGTCTGACTCTTGATCTCATCTCAGGTCTTGATCTCAGGGGTCAGGACTTCAAGCCCCATGTTGGGCTCCATCCTATTTAAAAAAAAAATCTCAAAAAACAACTGTGAGTAGATAATAAGCCATCCTTTTTGGTAGATAATAAGCTATCCTTTTCTCTGTTTTAGAATGTTTCACATAAGAGAAGTTTGAGCAGGCCAAGTAAAATACACATTGAGCAAAATAAGTTAAATTTCCAAATACTCATGTAACATTTAAATACTATTTGTTCTTTTTAGATAATTACAGGTAATTTGGGGAGGTTCATCCCTGCCATAAAGTTATAGCTTTAGAACCAGAGTGTGCAGCCTAGACAGAGAAAATCCTCAAACTGTTTTTTCTTAGTCCAAATAGATACTTTGATTAATTTTTTGAAATCTCTCATACACAAAAAGTGCTATTTAATTTCCTGACTCCAACCGAGAATTAAGTAGTAGTAGCGTTGTTAGGAAGATACCAAATTGTTATCTTTTTTTGGTAAATATAAAAAAAAGGGGGTACTCTTGCAGTAAAAAATGAAAAGGTTTTGACTTTATTTCTTTCTCCTTCCCTTCTCCCCAGTACCTATGCTTCTTATTACATTTCTGAGACTAACCCTTTAAGATAAAGTTTGTGAATATTGTTACATATTTTGCAGTTGACAAATTGCAGTTCGAACCTCCTCTGAGAAAAGAAACAGAAGCACGGGATGAAATGGTAGGAATTATTACTTTCAAAGTACTTTACAAATTAAAATTTGAGAAAATTTATAGTTAGGTGTACTTTGACTAAGGAACAAAGTTATATAGTCTTCTAAGCAATAATTTAGATACTGCATTTCACACATTAAAGTTTGAAAAATTTTATAGTTATGTATATTTTTGACTAGGGTATAATGTGTAATATATCATTTTAACTGTTCATTTTGACCCTTCTGAGTCTTGGGATTTACAGGAAGTTATTAGATATATGAATTTGATGCTTAGCTTTACACTCTCAGGATCTTTTTCTTATCAACTCTTTAGGTTTAGAGTATATTTTTGCATTCTTACTGCTTTTAATATTTATTTGTTAATATAGCTTCTTTTTTAACCATTGCTCTTATCTTGAGGTTACTATGTAGTTAAACCTTTCCTTATCTAAAAAGAAATAAATAATAGAGCAAGATTTAGAGTTGCCTAAATGTTATCTTAATATTTACTTTATTTTTCAGCTTTGGCAAACTATAATTTTTGGAGGAATTGTCTTCTGTTAATGAATCTCTTCATTCTTAACATTTGGCAGTGGTGCTCTTCTTACTGTATATATTGTTATATATATAATTCACAATTTCCATGCCATTGGGAAAAAGTAGCACCAGTAAGTTTATGATAGTTTAATAATATGGTGTTTAATTTTCCACACTAATGGATTAGTGATGCAGATAATAGAGTTATATTTTTCTGTTTTATTTGGAATATAATAGCAATAGTAAGGAGAGCTTGTCATTTGAAATTGTATTTAGTATATTTATGGAACTTCTTAAGTGTAAGTCAGCTGATAATGAATCATTGACCTAAATATGTCAAATAACATTAAATCTAGGTGGAGATTAAAAAATGGATGAAAGCCAAGATGATTAACAATCATGACACTGAATATTTTCTTGAATCAAATAAGATGATTAATATCTGTTATAAGGGAACATTTTAAACTATTTTCTCACTTTCACAGGGAGTGTCATCAGACCCAAACTTTGTATTACAGTGGAATCCTTTTGTTGATGGTTTAAATACTGGCAAGTAAGTTGCTTTTTAACTAAATAACTGTATTTTACTTGATTATATAAGAACAGTATTGGGAGGGAGTAGTTTATTCTAGTAAGGTTTAATTTTCGTTCTTAAAGAAATTGTGCTCTGCCTTTTGTCACTGTAAACCTTCTGACTTTTTAATTACCAGAAGGCATCGTGTGTTAATCATTGAGTTTTCTTCTTTAAATCAGAACGTAGTATGTGTAATGTTAATTTACTGAAGGATGAGTTACATAATGTCATGCGAAGAAATACTGTAGGAGGAGTCGAAAAGCCCCAATTCCATCTCTGCAGTGTAGTTTCTTCATATTCTAGACCTGTCTTCCCTCAACAATTAGGTTATAGGGCCAGCTACAAACCTGTTTGTGTTTGCAGCACCTCAAGAGGTCTTTGGAGATAGAAATTTCTGGGCCCTCTGCATTCAGCTTATAAATCTGGAGTTGGCAAACTGTGGCCTATAAGCCACATCTGACCCACTGCATATTTTTGGTACAGTTCGTAAAGTAGAATAGTATTTACATTTTTTTAATAGTTGAAAAAAATCCAAAGAAGGGTGATATTTTGTTACATGTGAAAATTATATGAACATTTCAGTGTCGGTAAACATTTGTTGAAACACAACCATGCTTTCATATCATAATGTGAAAAAAGCTGTGGCTTTTATATTTTTTTACTATGACTTTTATGACGTGAAAAAAGCTGTAACATTATAAGAAAAGAGTTCAGTAGTTGTGACCACTGTATAGGCTAGAGTCTATAATATTTACTCTCTACTCCTTTAAAGAAAGTAAAGGTGCTGCAGATGTTGCTGTTCAGCAGATCCCACTTGGGGTAGCTAAAGGATTTGATTATACAGCCACTTGAATCTGTGATTCACAGTGGCTTCCAGCTCTAAAATTCTGAATCTAAAACAAAGAGACAAAAAAATCAGACTCTCAACCGACTGAGTTGCCCAGGTGCCCCGAGGGGTACCTGGGTGGCTCAGTCGGTTGAGGGTCTGCCTTCAGCTCGGGTCGTGGTCCCAAGAGTCCTGGGATCTGGCCCCACATCAGGATTCCTGCTCGGCGGGAGGCCTGCTTCTCCCTCTTTCACTCCCCTTGTGTTCTCTCTCTAGCTGTGTTTCTCTCTGTCAAATAAATAAATAAAATCTTTTTTAAAAAATACAAAAATAAAATTCTGAATCTGTTTTTTACTACTATGTTTAATTCATTTTTATTACATACTAGAAATGCAAAGCAAAACTGTAAAGTTAAAAAGACTTTGTATTCATTTTATAAAAATCTGTTTTATAGTCCTAGTAATACAGTTTGACATAAGGAGATCTTAAGTCTTCCTGTAGGTTTTAAAAATGCTCTTCAGCCTGATCTAATTGTCTTTTGTATCCCTTGAATATTAAGCAGATTTTAATACACATTTAATGGAGTCTCTGTTTTATGTTATCATTTACCACTGAATTGCATGTTTCTCTTTGTGTTAGATCAACCTCAAAACGTGCAATACCACCTCCCCTACCTCCTAAGGTGAGCTACTTAAAATTTTTTAATGAATCCTTTTTTAAGTAATATGATAATTAAATTTAAAAAATAATTTTATTGAATTTGTTCAAAATTCTCTTAAATATATTTTAGATAAATATCGTTTTCTTTAAGTGGGGATTACAAAGATGTAAAATATATATTTAAAAGACTTCTTGAAAAATAGAATATTTGGATAGCTATAAGAAAAAAGTAAAAATCATGGGCGCCTGGGTGGCTCAGTGGGTTGAAACCTCTGCCTTCAGCTCGGGTCATGATTTCAGGGTCCTGGGATCAAGGCCCGCATCGGGCTCTCTGCTCAGCAGGGAACCTGCTTCCTCCTGCCTCTCTGCCTACTTGTGATCTTTCTCTCTGTCAAATAAATAAATAAAATCTTTTTTAAAAAAAGAGAGAAAAGAAAAAAGTAAAAATCAGTTATACTCATGAGAGAAAACTGCACGGAGAAGAAATAGAATGGATTCATCATTTATAAAATCCTCATTTACTACTATAAATTGCTATTTCAGTGAAGTCATACACGGTTCATTAAGTCCTTGCTTTTTTCTACTTGTTAAATGCTTTGTGACTTGTTTATATAATTTTATCAGTTAAAATTATATGAGTTTTGACTTAGGGATGATTAAAAAAATCTCATACTGTTTGCGGACAGTAATTCAACTCATGTTACTTTGCTTACTCAGTGCAGTGATTGAATTATATTGAAGAAAGGAAAAAAAGACATATCCCCTTTCCCCTGAAGTCTTTGATGCATAATGATAATAGGGTGTTACTGTTTTATATCCAAATTTATTAAAGCACTTTTGCTTTTTATTATCACTAGCCAAGGATAAACAGCTACCCTGAAGACAACCTCCTAGATGAAGAAAAGTCGTCAACTATAAAACGTTGTCCTGATTCAGAGAACAGAGCTCCCCAGTTTTTCAGAAGACAGAGTAGCCCAAGCCGTGGTCCTGTAACTGAGACTTCCTCTATTGGTATGGCTAGCAGTTATCAGCAGTCCTGGGTGCACATAGCTAGATACTGTGATCCAGGTAAATAAAAGTGAAAACTGAAAAGAAAGCCATTTTCACATTTTAAAGAATGTCTTCAGTCAGTCTTACAACTGTTTAATGCTTTCTGAAGTTATTTTTTAAAGTTCCACATGGTCGAGCTATATATAGATTCAGTCCAGTTCAATCCTAATTTGATCTGTTACTAAATATAATAGGGTCTTAGAATGATGAATTGATGTTCCTACCCTCCAGTTCATGATTTGTAGCAGAAGGTACACCCAGGTACCCATGACATTAGATAAGACAGTTTGTGTAAGTGTCTCATACAAAAATTGTATGTAATAAAAATGAAAGATTTTTAGGAAGATAAGGATAGGGAATACAGGGTGTGGGCCCTTGCAGAGTATTAAAGGACTTGGTTGACCCTTCATTAGGGTGAGCCAGTGCTGACAGGCATTCCTGATGGCAAGAAAGAATAAACAAATGTACTGAACCATGAAAAGCTGGATCGTGTTGTAAGTATAGTCTGGTATGAGAAAAGTGTGAGCTTTTGAAAGATACATACTGGCAGATAGGACTACAAGGTAGATTGAAGTCACTTATGAAAGGTCTTGAATATCAGCATGGCATTCATAACATTTTTTTTCTCACAATATGGAAAGATATTTGTTGTTTTCATGAATTAAGACCACTGCTAACTATGCAGTACTACCTCTGTAGAATCTAGAGAAAGATTTTTTTACTCAAAGATATTTTTACTCATCTGCCAATAGAGAATATTTCCCAGTAAATGATCACACAAATGGTATACAAGTATCAGGAGAAAGGAAAAATAATTTTTCATGGAAAATACTTATTTGTATGTTCATTTGGCTTTAAACTATTATTTTTTTTAGGAAATGGTGATGGTATTTCAAAATTGATTAGTGAAAATACAGAAGGATCAGCACAAGCACCACAGTTACCAAGGAAAAAGGACAAGCGAGATTTCCCGGTAGGTATAACAGGTGTTTGGTGATAAGTTGTAACTGTTACCATGTTCATCATATAAGAGGCTGTGTCTGTTTTGGTGGGCAGGGGGCATAGTCTTTTTAAGTAAAGGATTTGAATAATTGAAATTCCAAATGTGTAGGATTTTTTTTAAGGCTTAAGAGATCTTTCAGCATTCAAAATCTATTTTTCCCACAGAGACCTGCCATTAATGGCCTTCCACCCACCCCAAAAGTGCTGGTAAGGAATATTTCTATGTAAACCACTTACCAATTTCTATCTCCTTAGATACAGGAGCAGATTTTTTTTTAATTGCTGTCAAGTACCTTGACCTATTGAAAGGAAGGATTCACAAAATACAAAGGCATTAAATGCATTTTGATACATGATGGAGCAAATCATGTACCCTAATTTGAGTGACTTGATTAGAATTTGGAGAGTTTCACTTTTTGTAAATATGGCAGTAGGGTTCTCAGATTCAACTGGTCTTCAAAGACCAATTTAACTCTAATGTGATATCAGTAGTACTGTGTTCTCTTCATAATGAGTTAAGTATCTTTCTACCTCTGAAGCCATTTTCATATTGAACTATACGCAATGAAAAGGAACAGGGAAGCTTATGTTAATGCTGGTTCTGTGGCTCTTCAAGGTGGTTCAGCCAATCATATGAAGGGGATGCTTTATAAATTATGCCTTCTAATTCAGTAAATGTCTAATATGTAACATAAATATTAGTCTTTTGTCTTACTGTTTCGGAACTATACTGCAGTTATAATTACTTTGATACTGCTTAGAAATATCATCCATTGTTTCACATTCTTAAACCTTAGTCCTAAAGATAAGTGGTGACTTAAAATTCCTAACGTTTATCACTGACATATGTAGATGTTTTGATAAATTTTGTATTTTTGCTCTGAAATAACAGATTATAAAAGGGAATAATAGGAGACTGTCTTGGTAGGAGTTAAATGTTATCAAAATAGGAATTTTGTTTTGTAATGAGACGATAAACATAGGCAGTAAGAGTCAGTTTAGCATTTTGTAATAAGCTTAGCTATTTTCTAAGACTATATAAAATTATTTAGTCAAATAAGTCAATATTTCTTTCTTTATAAATAAGATGGGAGCATGTTTTTCCAAAGTTTTTGATGGCTGCCCTTTGAAAATTAATTGTGCAACATCCTGGATACATCCTGATACAAAAGGTAAAATTTCTGAACTTTTAGTACATCTCTAATAAAATATTATGGGAAAGGATCTTTATGGTCAGTGAACTGAGGTTGTTTACTTTAAAAATATGACTTTAGAGACTAAATGGGGCAGGTGCCTGCAACAACCTAAGTAGATAAATAGAGTTTGGTTTAAGGTATAGAACTTAGAGTACACAGGAAATGTTCTGATTAAAGGAGACTGAATAGTCATCACAAGTGATTATAACCATGATTAGGGATTTTCTCTTCTATAAAAGGACAACACTGGGACAATTGATAATCTCAATCAATAAAATCGCTAGATTAAGTAATAGTATTGTTTCAGTGTTAATTTCCTGATTTTGATCATTATACTATGATTATGTAAGACCTTTCTTTCGTTTTTTTTTTTAAGAGATGCATGCCAAAATAGGAATAAAGGGACATTTTGTTTCTAACTTAAATAGTTCAGAAAACAAAAAAATGTGTATATGGAGAGTGAAAAAAAGGATAAAGCAAAAGTAGTAAATGTTAATATTTTGGAATCTGTGTGAAGGATATTCAGTTCTTTGTACTCTTAAAACTTTTCTGTAAATCTGAAATGATAGCAAAATAACACTTTATTTTAAAAAATTTATATTGTATATTTTTAAAGTAAGAAAGCCTGACACATAGAGATAAGAACTGGGCATCGAATAGATCTGGGTTTGAATTCCTGCTCTGTCATTATTATATGACTTTAAAAAGATTCTTAAAAACCTCTGGTTCTCAGTGTGATCATTTATAACATAAGTACTCCCCTTTTTTTTTTTAAGATTTATTTACTTATTTGAGAGAGAGAGAGAGAAAGCAAGTGGGGTGAAGGGCAGATGGAGAGGGAGAAAGAATCCTTAAGCAGACTCGGGCTGAGCAGGGAGCCAGATGCGGGGCTCCATCCCACGACCCTGAGACCATGACTTGAGCCAAAGGCAGACACTTAACCAAGTGTCTGAGCCATTCAGGTGCCCCCAACATAATACTCTTAGTACTTACCTTGTTGCAAAGAAGGAAGAAGCCTGCCTACCTACCTACCTGTCTGGCAATTAGCAAATAAAGAATAGGCAGTAAAGGGTGTTCAGAAAATGTTTGTTTCCACTTTAACACAGTAATAAAAAGAAGTCATATAATTATCTGTTTTAAATGCTACTATTGGAAGGTATAACAGAGAGAATATTTTTATCAGTAAGGAAATGGTTTTTTTGTGTTTGTAATTTTTTATTTTGATATATCAGATTTACAGACAAGTTAGAAAAATAATACAGTGTAAGAAACTCCTCTATACTCAGAATCATCAGTTGTTTCTATTATCTACCTATATGTGCATTTTTTTTCTGAGTTACTTGTGAGTGCTTCCCTATACTTCATGTTCTATTTCCTAGAAACAAAAATTGTCTCTTACATACCCATGGTACAATTGTGAAGATCGGGAAATTTATCATTGATGTAATCCACAGTCCATATTTATGTATTTTTTTAATTGAATATAATTGACATCACAGTCCATATTGAAATTATTGGGGTTTTTTTCAAGATTTTTTTTAAGTTAATTTATTTGACAGAGAAAGCACAAGCAGGGGAAGTGGCGGGCAGAGGGAGAAGGAGAAGCAGGCTCCCCACTGAACAGGGAGCTTGACGTGGGGCTCAATCCCAGGACCCTGGGATCATGACCTGAGCTGAAGGCAGATGCTTAACTAACTGAGCCACCCAGGCGCCCCTAATTTTTTCAATAATGTTCTTTATTGTCTCCCCCTTCCTTTTTCCCCAGTCCAACAATATCCATCCAATTCAAAATCACATGATTCTTTTAACTACCACATCTTTTTAATCTCCTCTAGTCTGGAACATTTCCTCAACCTTTCTTTATATCTCTACATCTTAACATTTTTGAGGCTATTTATTTTGTAGAATGGCCCTTAATTTGGGTTTGTCTGATGAGTCCCCATGCTAAGGTCAGACAATGTATTTTTGGTGGAAATATGAAAGAAGTGTTGTGTTCTTCTCAGTGCATCCTGTCAGAAAGCACATTTTATGAGCTTGTCCCAATACTAGTGATATCAACATTGACCAGCTGGTTAAGGTGGTATGCATTAGCTTTCTCCACTGTCAAGTTACTATTTTTCTGTTTCTAGTTAATTAGTAATTACTTAATTTCCTAAGCTGATTAATAAATAATATGGAATACATTGAGACTATATAAATATCCTCTTGTTCATTAGACTTTCACCAACTTATTTTAGCATTTATTGATAGTCCTTTGACAGCCCATTGAGATCTATGGACATTTCCCTTCTTTCCCATTTATTTACCCATATTAGTTTGAACTTATTAATTACTTTTTTATTCAGTGAGATATCATCTACTACTATTATTCATTTTAGCACTTAAATTGTCCTGGAATTTTTGAGCAGTGGGAGTTCCTGTGTTCTTTCATTTAACATTTGATCACTTCCTTACTTTCTAGCACAGCAAGATTTCTAGCACATCTTACACTTTCCTTGCCCCAGAATTGGAATCAGTCTTTTCCAAGCAGCTGGTTCTTTTTCATCTCCTCTAGTCTGGAACATTTGGTATTTAGGAACCAAGTTGGTATTTAGGAACCAAGATCTGAACACTAGGTGTGCTCATTGTTTCTGGTGTGTCATGATTTATAATCTCTTTTTAATTTGTAGTTTCCTTCTTCCAAGAGTATTTGGGGTATCTGGCAAAAATATATAGCTGTAATGAAAAATGGTAAGACAAAATAATTATGTTGGAAGGAAGGGTTATATAAGTTAAGTAAGATAAAGCCAGTGGATGCCTGGGTGGCTGTCAGTTAAGCATCTGCCTTCGGCTCATGGCATGATCCCAGCATCCTGGATAGAGTCCCGCATTGGGCTCCTTGCCCGGTGGGGAGCCTGCTGCTCCCCCTGCTTGTGCACTCTCTCTCTCTGACAAACAAATAAATAAAATCTTAAAAAAAAAAAAAAAGGATAAAGCCAGAGTGAATGAATAATAGAGAATGTGTCTGCTTTTAAAAATGAGATTGGAGGGGCGCCTGGGTGGCTCAGTTGGTTGGGTGACTGCCTTCGGCTCAGGTTATGATCCTGGAGACCCGGGATCGAGTCCCACATCGGGCTGCCTGCTCGGTGGCAAGCCTGCTTCTCCCTCTCTCACTCCCCCTGCTTGTGTTCCCTTTCTCACTGTGTTTCTCTCTGTCAAGTAAATAAAATCTTTAAAAAAAAAAAAATGAGATTGGAGAGAGATAAAGAAGATGGCATCATGAATTTTAGAAAATAATTTTTCTTTGACTGGGTGGATGGCTATCTAATTCTCAACACAATTAAAGGAGCGTCTGGATGGCTTAGTCTGTTAAGTGTCTGACTCTTGATTTTGGCTCAGGTCATGACCTCAGGGTTGTGGGATCGAGCCCTTCATCAGGCTCCACACTCAGTACTGAGTCTGCTGGAGTTTTCTCCCTATGTTCCTCTTCTCACTCTTGCACTCTCTAAATAAATTTTTAAAAAGACCATTAAAGTATAAAGCAATTTTATTGAATTATTTCAGAAAATGATAGTAAATTCTGGTGATTTATTTCAACTATTTTAGATCAGTACATTATTTTTGGAACTGAAGATGGTATTTACACATTGAATCTCAATGAGCTTCATGAGGCAACAATGGAACAGGTAATTTAGGAGTTTTAACTCAAGTAATTAGTTTGGGTATATTGAATAAAAGAAATATTTTAATTTTAAATAAGTTTTTATGGACCTCAGTTTTAATTTTTATGATTTAAATATTTAAGGAGGTAAAATTCTCATCACATGTTCATGTTACAAGATTTTTTTTTTCCTGTAAGGTTTTGGTAATTTACTAAAAGATAGAAAATAGTTATTTTTGTACTATTTCACACTGTTGGAATTTGGAAGTTAAAGCATAAGGGAATGAAAATTGGATAATTTTAATTACCTTTTTTTTCTTTATAGTTATTTCCACGGAAATGTACTTGGCTCTATGTTATCAATAATACTTTAATGTCATTATCAGGTATGTATCTAACAAAAATAATATGAAAGGTAAATTATAGACAAGCAGAGAAATACAATTTTTGTAATTGAAGTATAGTTGACACAAGAGAAATGTAATTTTAATATACAGTATTTTTAAATGTTATTTATTATTTGGGGTAATTATAGTTTAGTAACTTTGAGACTTGCAGATGTTTTCTACCAACTTAGAATGGAAAGAAACCTTGAGAAAGGGCCTATGTTCAGTTAGGTAGCACTTCCCAAACCTGCCCAGGACCTAACCACCTGAGGAATATCATACTGATTGTCACCTGAGCCATCCGCTTCTACTCAGACTCCTCCCCTGTCAACTATCCTAGCACCATTCGCCTTCCATTGAGAGTTAACAGTTGAAGGAAAAGTATCAAAGGATTTAGCTGCTTCCTTTCTCTGTGATCTTGAACAAGTCACCCTCTCTTAGCCTCAGTTTTCTTAACTGGAAAATGAGGATGATGGAAACAATACCAGCCTCAGGCTGCCATGCGGATTAAATGAGACGATAGTAAGCTCCTTACACAGGTGTTTGCTGACAACATTCATGTTATTATGGACCAGATGGTACAACCATTTGGACTGATGTTTTAAACTCTTAGAAACAAGTGTATTCCGTTGCAGCCTCTTCTAATTGTGATTTTGTGTTTTTCTTTTTGGTTGTTGTTGAGGGGCAGAGTAAGTGGTATTTTGGGTGCTTTTATTTTTCCCCAATTCTTATCTACCAAAAGCTATTGTCTTGCATTTTAGATTTAAGTGACTACCTAGAGGTTTGCCGTTCACTGTCATTCTGATAGTAGAAAGTTAGTTATTTCTTTCTGTCTCTTAATAATCTTAATGCTGTCATCTATTAAAATAGCATTCACCCTTCTCTGTACTTATAATAATTAATTATTTTAGTATTTCTCAAGTTTTTTTCGATTCTTCTCTATATGTGAGTAGTATATCGTGGCTCTTAGTGTACTCTCAGGCTTTTTGGTACCTTTCAGCTACTTATGCTTTTAAAGCATCTGTGCTGATACACAGCCTTACTGATAAGGGGATCATTATGAATTGTGACCTAATTTAAGAAATGTCATTTTCATAATTTTAAGTGTGTGTGTATAACTTGAACTCTTCTACTAACCGTTGTCTAATAGAGGTTCTTAAGAAATTTGTATGTTTGAGCTGATGACACTGTTTACAAAGAACATATTATTTGTGCATAAAAGACTTCTAAAAAGCTAGGGTCCTTGAAAAAGTACTTAATCACTTTGATTTTAATTATGTTTCCCTGTTTTTTAACTTTTTTACCAAAATATTAATATATACTATTATAAAAATAAACTTAAACCCAATTCTGTTTAACAATTCTGATTTGCATATATATAAAGTCACTTTCCTCTTACTCTCATAACTGTTTTTATCCCTACTCATATCTGCCTTTGGATATAAGCTTAAAAACCACACAGAATACATTTTATATATATATAAAAAATCACTATAGGAAAATAGGGGGAAATTAGCCTGTAAATTAGTTACTTCCATATTCTAGTTAAAGTGATCCATACAACTGAATGCAGGTAAGTAGCAGAACTCAATAGGAGAAAACATCATTCTGCCTAAGGGTCTGTGTTTGTGTGGATGTGCACATATACATATACATGTGTGTTTAGCTGCCTAGCTAGCTAATATGGGGGGAATGGAGAGAGGAAGGCTATGATATGGTGTTAGGCAGAATTTTTACATTCTAAGAAAATACAGGGAATTTTGTTGAGGATAAGACTCAATACTGTATCATATGACTATATCATATACAGTTGACCCTTGAATAATGCAGATGTTAGGATTGCTGACCCCCAGAACACCTGAAAATCCCTTTAACTTAGGACTCTCCAAAAACTTAAGTACTTAAAATGTTTTGTTGGCTGGAAGCCTTATCAATAGCGTAAACAGTTGATTACCACATTTTTATATGTTATATGTATTATATACTGTATTCTTACAATATGATAAGAATCTTATTAAAAAATTGTTAAGAGAAAACACATTAACAGTACTATACTGTACTTATTTTTAAAAAGGTTCACATGTAAGCAAATCTACAGAGTTCAAACTCATATTCAAGGGGCAACTATATATTTATGTTCTCTAATAGTAAAATGATAAATACTTGTTCTGTGTTGTTATATACCATGTGTCAAAATGTAATAAGTACCATACCATGTATAATAAGGAGTCAGTATTTTCCTTATCTCCCCCTTAACACATACGTGGTTTTGATTATATGGAAATTGTAACCCCATTATTCTGATATTATGTCATATAATAGTTTGCTTTAGCTTTTCCTAGTAATTTAATCTGTTGTTATATTTAAGAACTCATGCACAATTTTAAACCAAAATAATTTGATAAATTCTTGATAAATAGGTCTATCCCAGAAAGACAATGTAATATAGTTTTACAGAATTTCCCTTGTTATATACTAAAATATTCACATGTACATCATTATAACTCAGTCCCCTGTACAACATGTTTAACAGTTTTTTCTTTCTGTGCTGGCTTATTAAGGCTTATATATATTCTGCCCAGATCACCTGTTAGTCAAAATATACCTAATTCATGTATTAGGAAACATGATTATCTACTTTCTTAATGCTCTGTTATCTTTCAAAATGTATTAATTGGTCTTTGTTTTTTTGTTTTTTCATGTGTTTTTCTATTTTACTCGGCTCTTTGGATTCCTTATTTTAGAAGGTAATTATGTTTTCTTTTGCTTGAAATTCTTGTTTTTCTGCTGTAAAAGATTGTAATAAAAGTAACATGTTTCTCTTTTGTAGGAAAAACCTTTCAACTCTACTCTCATAACCTTATAGCTTTGTTTGAACAAGCCAAAAAACCAGGATTAGCTGCGCATATTCAGACTCATAGGTTTCCAGACCGCATACTACCAAGGTACAAAAGATTTTAATTCTGTTGGGAGTGAGGAGCATTAGTATCTGTTTTTAAAATAGTCAGTTTTCCTTTCCCACTGAGAAACTTCCTTTGTTTTAATTCTGAAAGCTAGTTTACACTAAAGTACACTTCATGTAGAATTCAAAAGATCAGTGTTTCCTTAGCTTGACTGTCCAGGAGAACCACCTATAGAAGTTATATAAATGTAGATTCCCAGGCCCTGTCTCAGTCCTGGAGAATCAGGTAGTTTGGGGACCAGAGTCTACGACTGGTTTTGTAAAGCTCCCTGATTGGCTCTGGTGCAGCCAGGTTGCAAATCACTGTCTGGGAGCCACTGCAGGAGAGTCCATTTATATTGTTCTGTGTTTCAGAAAGTTCGCTTTAACAACAAAGATTCCTGATACAAAAGGCTGTCACAAATGTTGCATAGGTGAGTAAACGCTATTTCTCAAACTGGATGATTCAAACTCTGAACATTTTTAAAATTCTTTAAGACCATGGAGAGTCTTATAGTATCAAATAGGAAGGAAAGTAGGCTTTATATTTGTTTTTAATAAGTAGTTAAGGGACCTCTGAAGTACAAGGCTTGTGTGGCAGGACATGGCATAAAAATGTTTGGAGAATAATAGTCCTAATGCATTCTCAGAGAAGAGTGTTCCTAGAGTTTTTTAACCATACTCCCTGAGGCTGTATCTCTGCTAATACCCTAGTTCACCATTTATTACTTACCATTTATTTAACACATGCATTTATGTAACCGTTACAGCTTAGTGCTTTATGAACATTATTATAGGAGTTTAGCTAACTATGAAGTTAGAGGGAACAGTCCATGCAAGACCACCCTCACTTCTGACACCCAGTTGCAAGTTTGGGGGGTTTCCAAAACCATCATTTAAAAAATTCTCTAGAAGATTCAGAACTCAATGGAAGTAGTCGTAGTTAAAATTTGTTACAGGGAAGGGATAGAAATTAAGATCAGCCAAGAGAAGATGGGCATAGGGCAGAGTCTGGGAATAGCACCAAACATAGAGCTTCTGTTGTCCTCTCCCCGTGGAGTAATGGACAGTGTTACTTTTCTGGCAGTGATGTGTGACAGTACACATGGAGCATACTCCAGTCTCAATACTCAGAGTTTTTACTAGGGCTCCCTCACACAGGCTTGATTGTCCACATGGCTGATCTCAATATCCAGGCCCTTGGAAGGTCATTAGATACGGCATGACCCAAAGCTCCTATCCTAAATCACACTCTTGGTCTTTCTGGCATGACTCTCCTTCCCAGTGTTGCAAGCCCCCACTCTAAATCATATTGTTAGACTATTAAGTGACCCAAGGTCCCAGATGAACAAAGACACTCCAATCAGACATGACATTTCTGAGGTTTCAAAATTACCCCCAAAAGGGGAAACAAAGGCCAGACTTCTTTTGGAGCAAGGTTAAGTATTTTACTATATAATTATTTTACCTCGTGTAACCCTCAGACAACCCCATGATATTTGTTACGTTGCTAGTAAGAAACAGAACCTGGGGTCAAACCTGGTCCATGACTTCAGATCCTAGGCTCTTAACTTCCTGTTTAATTCTTTTTGTTGAAGCAGTGAGCTTTTTTCTTTATCTTCATGCTGCATAGTTCCATAGGATACATTCTTGGTTGTAAACAAATTTCATAAGCATTTTTCTAGGGAGAATCAGATCCATGTCTTGTTATCAGAGTCCCAAGATCTATGACTCAAGAAAAGTCTAGAAGCTTACAGTCTAAGATGTAAACTCATAAGTATGTTAAGATACAGCATATTTGCAAATAACTACTCTTATAATCAGTATACATAATTGTTGATGGGAGTGAAACTGGGGAGAAGGAAAGACCAATTAATGAGTTTTTGTAGATTTGAATCAAGAAAGTTAAATCTTTAGTAAAATGTAAAATAGTTATTTTCATCTTGCCTTAAGTAAACTACTATACCAAAGATTATGTCATAAATTTCAGTTGCTTTCTAGATTTTCTGTTTCAGTTTGCTTAAAAAACAGCTCCTTAGGGCACCTGGGTGGCTCAGTGGGTTAAAACCTCTGCCTTTGGCTCAGGTCATGATCTCAGGGTCCTGGGACCAAGGACCGCATCGGGTTCTCTGCTCAGCAGGGAGCCTACTTCCTCCTCTCTCTCTCTGCCTGCTTCTCTGCCTGCTTGTGATCTCTCTCTCTCTCTCTGTGTTAATAAATAAATAAAATCTTTTAAAAAAACAAAAATAGCTCCTTAGGTTGCATTCTAGTTTAGGTGTTTTATTGCTTAAAGTACTGTCCTTTGTAGAAGGTTCCTATGTTTAACAACCTAGTCTATTAAAGATGCTTAGAAGTAATTGTACATAATTTAAAATTTGAGATAAGAAAGTGAAAAGGAAAGAGTAACAAAGCCAAGAAGAGATTTCATTTTTCTTTACTTATTTTTATCATCCTCGTGAACAGAAACAATCATTTTGCTTTATCAGCTAAATAATCACTTCAGATAGTTTCTTCTTTCATCCATATTTTGATATCAATGGCAAGCCACATCTCATTGTTTTTCCCATGTATCAGCACTGTTTAGATGAGCATAACTCAGTTGTTGTTTTTAATGAACTCAGCTAATTATGTTTTCATATCAAGGTATTCAGCGTTTTGGTTGGGTCTGTTTTGCTTTGTTTCTTTCCAGTCAGAAACCCTTACACAGGACATAAATACCTCTGTGGAGCTTTACAGTCTGGAATTGTTTTACTTCAGTGGTATGAGCCAATGCAGAAATTCATGTTGATAAAGGTATATATTACTTTGTTTATAGTTTTCCTCTTTAGAAAACACTACTGTATAACTGAAGCTAAAATTATATGATCTCAGGATGCCTGGGTGTCTCAGTGACTTGAGTATCAGACTTTTAATTTTGGCTCAGGTCATGATGTCAAGGTCATGAGATCGAGCCCCATGTCAGGCACTGTGCTGAGCACAGAGCCTCCTTAAGATTCTCTCTCTCCCTCTCCACCTGCCCCTCCCCACTTCTCTCTAAAAAAAAAATAAATGTTTAAAATTATATGATCTCAGTGCTCTTAGATTCTAGGGTCCACTTATGGGTGCTTACTTGATTTAGGGGTTTTTGTATTCTTGTTAATGTTTCCTCTTTAACTTATGTTAATAAACTTATAGAAGCATCACAGCCATAAAGATGAATCTGGCCAATTCACTAAAACATTTTTATAGAAAATTCAACCTTATGGTCATTTTAGAGGTAGTCCTTTTTTAGAAGTAGATCAATCAGGGAGAAAATGAAAGCCTTTCTGTTGGCTTTATTCAACAGTATGGGAGATTATTTCTAAATTATACTTCTGTTGTTTATTTTTTGCAGCACTTTGATTTTCCTTTGCCAAGTCCTTTGAATGTTTTTGAAATGCTAGTAATACCAGAACAGGAATACCCTATGGTCTGTGTGGCTATTAGCAAGGGCACCGAATCAAATCAGGTTGTTCAGTTTGAGACAATCAATTTGAACTCTGCATCTTCATGGTTTACAGAAATTGGCGCAGGTAAGTGTTTTTAACCTTATGTTAAAATATTGATACTTTGGGTGCCTGGGTGGCTCAATGGATTAAAGCCTCTGCCTTCCATCAGGTCGTGATCTCAGGGTCCTGGATCGAGGCCCGCATCGGGCTCTCTGCTCAGCAGGGAGCCTGCTTCCTCCTCTCCCTGCCTGCCTCTCTGCCTACTTGTGATCTCTCTCTCCATCAAATAAATAAATAAAATCTTAAAATATATATATATTGATACTTTACTTTTAAAAGAAGCAAAATAAGCTCAATTAGCATGGGCTGGTTCAGAGAGTTAACCTGGGGGCACCTGGGTGGCTTAGTCGTTGTTAAGTGTCTGCCTTCAGCTCAGCTCATGATCCTGGAGTCCCAGGATAGAGCCCTACATCGGACTCCCTGCTTGGAGGGAAGCCTGCTTCTCCCTCTCTCACTCTGCCTGTTTGTGTTCCCTCTCTAGCTCTGTTTCTATCAAATAAATAAAATCTTTAAAAAAAAAAAGTTCATCAACAAATCCACACAGTTTCCCAAGTAAGTCCAAAGGAACATGTACATATTCTTTATGATCTCTATATGCCTGAGGCAATTGATACAAATTATTTTACCAAGAAAAATTTTAATTATTTGTGATATAAAAATATCTTAGCTCTTACCAGGTAGTTTTTGAACTTTATAAATAATTAAAGTTTCTAAGACTTTTTTTTTTTTTAAAGATTTTGTTTTATTTACTTGACAGAGAGAAACACAGTTAGAGAGGGAACACAAGCACGGGGAGTGAGAGAGGGAGAAGCAGGCCTGCTGCTGAGCAGGGAGCCCAACTCCAGGATCATGACCTGAGCCGAAGGCAGTCTTAAGACATTTTTCAAATTTTTTCAGCTTCTCAAGCAAAGAGAAACCCCTTTTTTCAGTTTTTTCCCCCACACTTCCTAGAATCATTAGGTTCAAGTGCTTTTCAGACTTGACTAAAAGCTTCTCATGTGTGACCTCCAAACTTTACCATTTAAAGATACTAGGAAACAGCTCTTGTGCTTTTTAAGAATGGTTCTTTAGCCTAGGATTTTATCAAATGTATCTCATTTAAAGCTCTGAAAAGGTTGAAAAGTTTATTCTTAAACTTTAAAATTGGAACAAATTAAGAATTTTTAAAAATCTACATAATAAGTGAGATGAAGGGAATCTTTTACTGTTTGTTGTGCTAGTATATTATTTGATCATTTGTAGCCCTATATTAAGTCTTTTTTTTATATCTGAAGTCAAGCAAGCTTCAGTCAAAACTATTTCATTACTTATCACTATGATAGTTCCTTATTACCTTGTGAAGAAATTTGTTACAAGCATCAAGTTTGATAGTTCTTATTAAGTATCTTTTGCTCATTTATAAGCTAAATTACAGGAACTGTCTTTATTCAGTCCCGCTATTGAAGTTGATGTAGAACCACAGCAATGTCACTTTGAGAATAAGATTCAATATGAACCAGTAGTGTTCTGATAAATGTTTAATAACAGGCACTTAGGGTACAGAGACACCTGGCTACTAAGCAGTTGTCAGTTTCTGTAGTATAAATACTCCCACCAAGGGAATATTTCAAACCACCAACCTGATGTCATGTGGCTCACAAAATGCCTGAAAATTTAACAATCCAATACAAGCCAGTTCTAGTATGCACTGGACTGTCTATGATCACGCTCTTTATGGAACAAGTTATAATTTCCAGTAAAATAAGATTGTCTTCTGTACTGTCCCACCCCCACCCATACTCTACCTTTCCTCTTAATGTATTGTTTAAATGCTTTTAGTTGAGTTAGAAGCACCACCTGTATAGCTAACAGGAAGATGCAAATAACATTGTTTTATTATCATGAAATATAAACAGCCCAAACAGAAACATGTTTCTATTATGTAGCTACTGCTAAAAAGAAGAGTTAAAGATCAGTTTATTTAAAAACCAAGATCATTTTTGGCAGACAGCCCCAACTTTTTTTTTAACTGATTGGTATATAATAGTAGTATAGAGCAAGGCATTTCATACAGTTATCTTTATTTGCAGCCACTTTCTTTATGATATATTAAGGTTGCATTGCTCAAGGGTACACAGTTAGTGCTCTTTTGAATTTGTGGGTGGAGGACTCTGAGGGTTTTTTGTTGTTGCTTTGTTTTTTAATGCCAAAGGGTACTATTCTACCCACTTCTAACATTTTCTAGGTTAAAATTAAGGCAGACCCCAAATTACTTTCTGAGCACAGCCGGGACCCTGCTTAAGGGTAATCATTCAAAAGGCCCTCAAGCAGAGGTTGTCCTTATTAGGCTTCTCCATTTTTGCAGTGATTGTTACTCCACCTCCCATCTGTGTTCATTGTTGAGGTCAGGCCTTGAGTGGCAACAGTTATAACAGTAAAAGTGAACTCCTGTTCCAAGACTCTTTCAGTCTTAGTTTGATTTATTATTGCAGTATCTTTATCTCCAAGGGTGATGCTTGGTATGTTATCAACACTCAGAGTAAATACTTGTTGAGAATAAATCCATGTACATAGATTTACGAGAAAAACTGTATTTTGGAATGTTGCCTAAGGGACCAACGTTTATCAGTTCTGTAGATCTAAATGCTTCACTTTGGACTTTTTGAAAGGTCCACAAACCCCCAAAATAATATATAAAACTTTGTGTTTATGTTCAAATGTCTAGTTCCTGAGGGAGAAGGCTTCCCAAAGAGATGTAATTAAAAATGACTGCTCTGGGGGTGCCTGGGTGCTCAGTCGATTGGGTGTCGGCCTTTGGCTTAGGTTATGATCCCAGGGTCCTGGGATCAAGTTTTGCCTCAGGCTCCCTCCTCAGCAGGGAGTCTGTTTCTGCCTCTCCCTCTGCTCCTCACCCCCCTCCCCTAGCTCAGTGATTGCTAGATGGGTCAGGCAAACTGAGTGCCTAAAATAAATTTTTTTCCAAAATTTTTTGTAAAAATGTCATCACACCTGTTAGCAGAGCAGCCCCATGAATATCAGCAAAGTTATGAAGGCTGCTTCCTGGAAAGATGTTTGTTGACAGTATTGTCCATTATGTTATTCTGTGACCTCTTAACAGAGGTCTCACTTACATATAAACACACACCAACACCAGGAAAGTTTCTGTCTGATCATAATTTCATTCATCTTTTTGCTCTTTCTGAATTACTGGCTTATTTTTATCTCAGATACTGTGATTCACCTAACTGACCTTGCTTCCATCCTCCCACTGGCTATTGTAAAATACACAGCAAAATCTAGTATAGCATGCATCTCCTTTCTTCCCCATATTTACCCATGGCTTCATTTTAAGTTTGTAACTCACCTCTCTAAAACTAGCTGAGGTATTAATTAAATGCATAGTTGAGTTTTTCTCAGCTCATTTAGATATGCTTGTGGCTTAGGTCTGTTCTAAGTTGATCTATGTAAATTTTTTGAAAGATGACATAATTACAAAATACAATTTCTGTGTTAAATCTTAAAGACTAGTTTTAAATGACAGAAAAAATTCAGAATTTGTGTTTCTTTTCTAAGCTCTGATTTTTAAAGCATGTTGTATAATGGTAACCCTGTTTCTTTTCTAAGCTCTGATTTTTAAAGCATGTTGTATAATGGTAACCCTGGTTTTTTTCCCCTTCCAAGGCAACCAACAGTTAGATTCCATCCACGTAACACAGTTGGAGAGAGATACAGTTTTAGTGTGTTTAGATAGTAAGTACTATTTTAAACTTTATTCCACGTATACTGCTTGAAATAACAGATCTTTTCATGGAATTAATTCTATTAAACTATAATTCAAGATTTTCACTTTTCTACCTTAAAAGTGGCTTTTTTTAATTGATTAAAAAAACCCTAAATTGGCTACATATGTAGTAATTAATTGATCTGTTAATACTATTCTGTGTGACTTTTTCTTCATTTTGTTGGACCTACTTGGAAACATATTAGGACAGCTTGCCATAACTGTTGAGTAAAATTTTGTATAAAACTACTCTGAATAAAGTTCTGTATAACACTGAGAGTTTTTTTCCTACCTCACTGTAATTAAGGGAAAAAATAGAAGGTTATACTGGTATGGTCACTTTGTCATATAACTTGAACTTTTGGAATCATTGCAGAAGTGAGAGTTTAATGTACAGACAGATTTGACACCTTCCCTGATGGTCATGGTTCTTTTGATGCAGGGAGAGATGTGATAGAAGTATGTTGTACTATAAGCAGTGGAGAAGCAGGAAAAACTTTAACAAGAGAAATTATGTCAATTTGCAAAGAAGTCTGGTTCTTAAAACCCACTTTATTTTTATACAGTAAATCATGCAAGGTGAAATTCACCCAAACTTAAAATTATACTTGAAACTTGGCAACCATTGCTGTTTGATCCAATCCAGGATTTTTAAATTACTGGACCTGCCCATAGCTGTTCAGGGTAATTTTAAAAATTGTTCTACTACTGAATTTGCCTGTATTTTGGTCCTAATTTTAGTCTCTAAATAGTTCCCTAATGGATTTGCATAATCATAAAGATCATCTAATATTCTAGAAAAGTAAACCAAAACCCAAATTGTTTCATTCACCATCATCCTTTCTTTAAGTATTTTCGATCTTTGAATACTGGTAAGATTGAAGTGTTATTCTGTTACCTTTAAGTGACTTTGATAAATTCTTTTTTGTTCAAACAAGTAGGAAGTTCAGTACTGATTAAGCAAATAATCAGAATTTAATATTAATGTTAAACCTGTAGTGCTGAAATCCCTAAAAACCTTCTGATCACATCGAAGGAAAATAAATTAGTTTACACTATGTTGATTTATGTATTTTATCAAAAAATGTTTAAAAAACTTTGATTAGCTAGCCCCTCCATTTCCCAACTATTCAAGGTCAATGGAAAGGTGACTTTGTTGAGCTTTGGGGTTTTTTTTAAGGGAGCAGAATAAGACTTTAAAAATGACTGGTCAGCTGCACAGTACAGTATAAATCAGTTATAGTAAGCAGCAGCAGAGATAGGCGTATAATCAGAAATCATGGTAGACAGATAAGTAATACAGAGAGAAGGTGTCTTCCAAGTCAGAGTTAAAGATGCTTAAATTAAAAACAAATAGGTGAAAAATAGATTTATGTATACTACCATCCCAGAATTTACTTACAAGAAGTTATGACCCTTGAGAAGTACTGTTTGTTGCTCCTGTGTACCTCTATATAATATTACTCATATACTAGAGTTATGGATTACTACAAATGTTACTTAACATACGTTATATAAATTGTAAGGGAAAAAGTCAACCCCAGTTGCTAAGTACTTGGGCACTAAGGTCGTCACTTTGAAACATGCTTTTTAAAAAATGAGAATGTAAATTCTAGAGAGAAAGAAAAAACAGTGGAATTGCCGTATTTACTAAAGAAGGCACTTTTATAGCTTGTAAAACAGTTTTGCACATACTAACGACAGGTTTTCAGTGGGCATTCTTGAATCATGATAATAAATAGTCGAACTTTATTAAGAATATTTGTTCTGTAGCCATATAAAATCTACGTAACAAGTTCCATTTATTTTAGAAGATTTGTATTTCCAGTTTTGACTTGTTTTTTCTTTTTTTAAGAATTTGTTAAAATTGTAAATCTACAAGGAAGACTAAAATCAAGTAAGAAACTGGCCTCCGAGCTAAGTTTTGATTTTCGCATTGAATCTGTAGGTAAGTCTACTCTTTTTTTTTAAGTATAGTGACACGCAATATCCTGTTTGGGATATACATCATAGTCATTTGGTATCTTATATGTTATGAAATGATGCCCACAATAAGTCTAGTTAGCATCTCTCACCATACAGAGTTACTACAGTGATGCTGACTTTATTCCCTGTACTGTGACTTATGTGTTTTATAACTGGAAGTTTGTACCTCTTAATCCCCTTCACCTATTTTGCCTAGGCCTCTGTTTTTTAATAGTTTAGAATGCTTGATTTTTTTGTTCATTCCATACTTAGGGTTGTCTAGACCAGCACTGTCTCGTAGGAGTTTCAGTGATGTGGAAATGTTCTGTGTGCTCTTATATACAGTAGTCATTAACCATACCTGTTAAGTACTCAAAACATGGCTAGTGGTAATTTTAACTTTTTAAATTTAATGTAATTTTGCGCACCTGGGTGGCTCAGTTGGTTAAGCATTGCCTTCGGTTCAGGTCATAATCCTGGACTCCCAGGATTGAGTCCCGCATCTGGCTCCCTGCTCAGCAGGGAGTCTGCTTCTCCCCCTGACCCTCCATACTTTTGTGCTCTCTCTCTCATTCTCTCTCAAATAAATAAACTCTTAAAAAAAGAAAATAAATACATTTTAATGTAATTTTAATGTTAATAGCCACATGTGGCCATTTGCTATATCATATTGGACAGCGTATGTCTAGACCTTAATAAATCTTCTGTTGTTGTTTCCTGGGTATTTAAAACTTGAAATCATTTTTTTAAATTTCTGTTCATTGTTCCCTTTGCTGCATGAAGTGAATTATGTACTCCCAGTTTCTTTCCAAATCATGAAGGTATCTGTGTGATGTGATTAATGGTGTTAGATATGCTTTAATTCTTTACCATGTAAAGTTCTGGTTGGTGTGTTGATGGTTATTGCTTTTAGGTCCATTTATGCATAAATAACTAGTTTTCCATAGGACTTGGAAACCAATATGCCGTATTAATTTGCTTCCTTGTCAATGAGTATTTTACTCTGTGTGATACTCATTGGTTTTATGATAAAAATTATGTTTTATTGTTGTTTGCATCCTCATTGGTTATATGTCAGTAAATATTTTCCCAGGGATGATAGAACTTATGAAAAAAAAACCGTAACTGGAAACATTTTGAAGAATATATGATATGACACTACTATAAGTCAAAAATAGTTAAAAACAAAGGTGGCCATTTTTAATTTGGGCCATAAAAACTACATGTATTTCATAATTAAATGCATATTCTTAAAAAATGTGTTTCTCATCATTTAGAAAGTTTCTGTTTTATCTCTTAAATATTTTAATGATTTCTGAACTAGAATTTTGCCCTTTACAAAGTACGTTCATCCCTTTGTGTAAACATTTTACATAACAGGAGTTTGCTTGCAATTGGAAATTTTAATTTATTGAAGCAGGAAACCTAAATTTCTGTAGATGGCCAGACAAAAAGGATTTTGAAACTGGTTTCTTCTTTTACTCCTTTATGTGCTGGATATTGCATACCAGTTTCCAAGATTTCATATTTTCAATAGGGATTCTGACATCTGATAAAAGATCTTTAGTTCTTTTTCATTTTAACTGAAACATACTGCTACCTAAACTTTTTCATATGTGTCACATTTTTTAAGGAATTTTAATTGTTACACAGAAGTTTGTTCCTCTTAAGCTACCATCTCTCTCCTTGCTAGTGAACTTGGAAATAATTACAAGGATCCTCCTGGGTGAAAAAAGAGTCCCTTTAAATCACCTTTTACATATAAAACCAGTAACTGAGTCTTTTTATTTGTTACAGTTAGTGAAATGTATGATTTGTTACTGTAAAATACTTTTATTTTTATTGAGCTAACTTATAATCCCAGAACATTCTTACATTAACTTTTTACAGAGTCCGTATTCTAGTAAGAAAATGCTTCAATCACTTTCTCTCTTTACCTTTACTGTGTAGGGCATGTGGCTAACTCTCCAAAATCAAATGGGCTCTCCTTCACTGACTATGCTTTAATGACTGCAGCCCCCTGCCAGGAAGGGCCTCCCCCTTTTCCTCCCCCACAGTTGGTGGCCTGCCTGCTCTATTTCTAAACTTCTGAGTTACCCCATAAGGGTGCCTCATTGGGCCCAAGCCTGCTTGAAACCAACTGGAAGATAGAGATGGACAGGGCACAACAAGAACAAGTTTCCCTACAAGACCTTCAGGCCACTCCAGGGAAACAGCGGAGATGGGTAGAGAGCAGGAGGGGCTGTGGCATGCCACACTTTGAGGTCCTGGTCAGTCCTGAATCCAAAGCCACTGGGAAGGTGAGCAAGCTTGGCAGTGAACAATTGTGTGGACAGTGGGGCCTGCAAGTCCGGGGCAAAGACCCAGTGGGCTCCAGAGGCCTGAGGTGGGTGGAGGTGGCGGAGCTAAAGGGCACAGCTGTGAGAACTATAACTGGGAGCCCCTCTGAATAAGAATTGGCTCACAGATCATAAATATTCAGTGTGAGTTACATTTTGGATTATAAGACAGGTTTATGTTTTAAAATAAAATTTGTAGTAGCGAAATTAAATATAAGTAAAAGATGCTTCCTTAATAACTACTTGTAATTATATAACAGTACTTAAATAACCATGTTTCTGATCCAAAAAACCGATTATGTGTATTTTTTATTCATCTAAGACAAAGAATAGCACATGAAAGAGAAATCAATATGTTGATATCCAGCTCAGTAGAAGTTAGCCCATGTTTAAATGAATGCCTGCTATATATATCTTTGAAAACTTACATGACCCTGCCTCAATAAATTATTTGAGCTCAGGCATGGCTTAGCCACAAAAATGTTGGGAACTGATGGTCTAGACAGTGGAATTTTGCACCAAGCACTTGGAGAGCTTTACATTAGTATTTATTTAAAACAGTGAAGGAAAATGTATAATGAATTACTCTGTGCTTTATTTTAATTTCAGTTCTCTCTAATCTGTTTTAGTATGCCTTCAAGATAGTGTGTTGGCTTTCTGGAAACATGGAATGCAGGGTAAAAGCTTCAAATCAGATGAGGTAAGGCTTCTCACATTACCTCCCGTGATTCCCACAAAAGATTTTGAATGTTGAAACATTCATCTTATGCATTTTCTTTCTGAACCCACATTACTCTGTTTAGTGCCTTTAATGATATGAACTGGTAGAGCAAAATTGCCAGTTTTTTCCCTTCAGATAATTTTATTCTGTATTCATTGTCTGATTCTCAGCGGTGACAAGGAATTCTCAAACATCAGTTTGTACAATTTTAGTTCTCTACTTTGTAATTTCTCTACTTTGCAAATGTGGTTGCCAAGGTTACTAAACTTACCTAATTTGATATGACATTCCATAATCAATAAATGTATAGCTTCTTTCTTAATACTATATTTAAAATTCTAAGTTAATATGTATTAGATCACAGGACTAAGGGAAAATCTAAGAAAATTAACTCATTTAGTAAATAATTATTGAGTACCAACAACATGCAAGACACATTATTATAGCACTGTAAGGCATAATGAGATATAATTATAAATAATATCAAACCCTTAGACGATCTGTGTTCCAGGCACTTTATAAGTACTAGCTTATTTAAAGCTAATAATACAGTGGGGTTAGGTACTATTCATATTCCCTTTTTTAAAAAATATATTTTTATTTATTCATTTGAGAGAGAGAGTGATCTGCAAACCCTGTATTCAGATCCTGGGTCTACCAGTTATATGATCTTAAGCAAGTTATTCAACTTCTCTGAGCCTTAGTTTTTTGGGTTATTTTTTTTTTAATATTATGGGAATTATATATCACAAAGAGTTCTTCTAAGGAAAGTATCTAGCCAATACCAGATGTTCTATGAATGTTGATTTATTTCTTACTAATAAGGCTGTCAAAAAAACTTATTAAAATTTATTTCATTTGAGGAAATGAGCCTATCAAAAATTATCCTTACATTTAATAATTGCTCTGTCTAAATGGTTTTTGAATTATGACTTAATAATATGGGGACAAAGGTATAATTATAGGTGCTTTCTTTTCATAGGTTACCCAGGAGATTTCAGATGAAACAAGAGTTTTCCGTTTATTGGGATCAGACAGGTAATAGTTTAGTTGTTCTAATTTCATTACCAAAGGAGTTCAGTAGTTGTGTTCTCACTCAATTATATTATCACCCTGTAACTGTTTCAAATAAGATTCTTAGAAGGCTCAGCAACTTAGAGAAATTTCCTTGTATCTTTACTGAAACAGAGAAGAAGAATTAGTTATTCGATTAAGCAGTCTTTTCACCAGTGTGAGGGTCATGATTCTAGAGCTAGTTACAGTCAGCCAGGACAAAGTGTGTTAATACAGGTGTTTATGTCCCTAGTACCATGACATATTTCAGGTCCCTTCATTTTCATCATCTGTTCCTAGTTTGTTATCTTCTATTAACTGTCATTACATAAACCCAAAAGAATATGCACTTCCTGATATTTTTGTATCATTTTGTATCAGAAAACATTTGACTCCATTTCTGAAGTCAGTATAAATTAGAAGGAATTATGTGGTCTCTATGATCAAAATGAAAGATGAATTCTAAAACTGTGCCATCTTAGGAAAAATATTTACTAGCTGCCTGTATACAGATAATACAAAGTCTGTATTGTCTGCCTCTACAGCTAATAAAATACCCCTTCCTTCCTGTTTCCCCACCAAAAGTTGTTACTACAGCAAAACTGGCTATAGGAGTAGGCATCAGTTGTGAGACGGGACAAACCTCTGTATTCCAGTTTGGGCTGCTCACAGAATCACTGTTTGGATGGGTGTCTCTTAGAATTCTGTTTTCTTCTCTAAGTTCTTCTTTCACCCCCTTTTTGTTAGTCTATATTGTTGACCCTTGAACAATACAGGTTTGAACTGCACGGGTCCACTTATATGCAGATTTTTTTCAATAAATACAGTACTGTAAATGTATTTTCTCTTGGGATTTTTAAAATATTTATTATTATAACTATTTAAATAACATTTTCTCTAGCTTACTTTACCATAAGAATATGGTATGTAAATGCATTAAGCATACAGAATATGTGGTAATCAACTGTTCATGTTATCTGTAAGGCTTCTAGTCAGCAGTAGGCTATTCATAGTTAAGTTTGCAGGGAATTAAAAGTTATATGTGGATTTTCAACAGTGCAGGCAGTCAGCGCCTCTAACCTTCATGTTATTCTAGAATCAATTGTATTCTAAAGCTTTATTATACTTTTTGTTAGCATATATGAGTAAGCAAATTTGGTTTTAGTTGGAGCAAGATAATGAGACTATCCTGAAATGTTTTCAGTTTTTTATATTCATAAATTCATCAGTTGTTACTCAGTTTTGGTTTTGAGCTATAAAGTATAAAGCTGAATTTGACCATGCACCTGTGGTCTTTATGAGAATATGAACAACGATATTCTTTCCTGGTTTGATATGAGTATTTGAATGAAGCATGCAATCTCTATTTTTACTCTTAAACAAGCCTTTTGTTTTGGTTTAATTGCAGGGTTGTCGTTTTGGAAAGTAGGCCAACAGAAAATCCTACTGCACACAGCAATCTTTACATCTTGGCTGGACATGAAAATAGTTACTAAACAACAAAAACTGATCTCAAATGACAGGAAAATGACTATACTCTATTGAAAGCAAAAATATCTTAAGTTCAGTACAAACTACACTATGATTTACTTTAACTTTTATGGTTTATATCTCAAATGATCTGTACTTTAAGGTAGAATTCAATATTTTCTGTAGCTGGAAACAGCTGTTCTATCTCTTGCCACTGTGTGGTGGTTATATCAAGTTTGCTTAATAAAAGCTATGAGACAAATAGTCCTCTAGTTCCAGGAAACACAGTCTTTTAAAAAAATAATGTTTGTAACAAGGGTGCCATGATATTTTTAGATAACTCATGTGATTATCTTCAGAGGGATAAATTTAGTGACAGTTTTCTTATTTTATACCATGTTTTATTCCTTCTTAATGGACATAATTTGATAAAAAAATTATCAAGCCTTTCACTTTTACATTGGCCATTCTGTATGTTTTTGTAAAATAGAATATTTAATCCTTATTTATTAATCTCTTGCTGGAGTGGTGTGATATATGTAACTTTTAGCAGAGGAGGGTTTCAGAACAGCTTAATTTTTTTTATAATGTATAAAAATTTTGTTTACCTTTTAAGAGTAGTACTTTGAGGGGTTAAAGGCAGTGTGTTTGGGTTCAGTACATACATGCAGTTTTGCTTAACACAAATATTTTATAATACAGGATCATCCAGAATTGCCTTAAAAGGGAGTTTTGTGTTTTCAATTGTAATAGTTGCAGGGGGTGATACAGAAGATACTGATAATGGTTGAAATATTGTTAGAGGGGTGTGTATGTCTAGATGTGACTACCAAGTATATGTATTCTTGACAAGCAGTATAATATACCTGTGATTTTTTTTACATTAGGGATCATGCATAATAAATTAATATTCATATATATTATCATCCCTGATGTAGGGAGGGATGTATTTAACTGCCCATGATATGTATTTTACTTATACTATACCAGAAGGGAACTGTAAAGCAGCTACATGTGTAATCTTGGTTTTTTTCACATATGTAGGATATTCATTTTGAGTAGGTTTAAGAAAAAAAAATCTTTAAATAAAATTGAATTCCTTATGGGATAGTATAAATAAGTATTATAAAAATCAGTATTCTAAGAATAAAAAGGGATAGGGCCATTACTGAGTTTGCTTCTCTTTTGCTATTGTTAGTATTCAAAGTTAAAGTGTCACATTTGGTACCTGTTGTCCTAATGCATTTACTGAAAACAGTTAGCATTGATGTGATGAACCAGGGGTTAGCAATAGCAAAGTATAGATTATTTTCAGCAGTTACCTGAGAGGAGAACAGTATAACAATCTCATTCAGTCTTCAGCAGTTCTGTAAAATAGTGTTATCATCTCCGTTTCTCAGATAAGGAAATAAGGGTTTAGCCGGGTTAAGAGAGTCACCCGTTCACACAGCAAGTTGGTGGTTGAGCCAGACCATGAGTCTTGTGACTCTGTTCTTTTCACTATGCAAACAATAAAATGTTATGCAAATTTTCTTTAAAAATGCACGTATCGGATTTCAGTAAGTGTGTGCTTATTTATTTTGAGTATGTTAAAGGGAACCTCTGAACTGAAGGACATTGGATACACTAGATGGCAGAGGACCGTACTCTATGAAATATTTACATTCTAGGTACAAAGACCAATGTCTTCCTCTCACTGAGTCCTGGCAGCCAGACCTTCCCATCCCAACAGTATTCGAAGTCTTCTCTGTGCAATCTAGCCAGTTTAAATGGAAGGACCTACATAGATCCTGACAGGAAAATCATAGTTAACATGCCCACCACTCCATGCATCCAGAGTTTGCAGTTCATCTTATAGTCCTATGCTATTAATAATGGTGAAATAGCCAAGACAAAATATCTGAGGAAAACCTATCACATAAGAGAGAGAAAACCGTTTTCGGGGAAAAAAAGCACTTAGAGGGAACAGACTATCCAAGATAATGTCAAAAGAAAAAAATATATCCTGAAAGATGTTGCAACTATGAATCAAGAGTAGGAAACAAAAAAAGGAGCTTTCAAAAAATAAAAAGCTCTTAGAAAATAGTATGATATTTTAGCTGAATAATTCAATAGAAGGTTTAGAACATAAAGTTGAAGAAATTTCTGTGATGAGCACTGGGTGTTATACATGTGATGAATTACTAAAGTCTGCTCCTGAAATCAGTATTTTACTATATGTTAACTAACTAGAATTTAAATAAAAACTTGAAACATTAGGGTACCTGGGTGGCTCAGTCAGTTAAGTGTCTGCCTTTAGCTTAGGTAATGGTCCCAAGGTCCTGGGATCTAGCCCTGTGTCGGGCTTCCTGCTCAGTGGGGATCCTCCTTCTCCCTCTCCCTTTGCCTCTTTCCCCTCCCCCTGTGCTCTCTTTCTCTGACTCATGCTCTCTCTCGCTTACTCTGTCTCAAATAAATCGATCTTTTGAAAAAAAAAGGATTTTCGAAGGGATAAAAAGACCATTATTTGCAAATATACTGTTAGAAATCATAAGTGAATTAGGAAAAAGGGCTGGCTTCACTGTCAACATAATGAAATTTTAGAAGGATTCCATTATATTATAGAAAACTATCAAATAGATAAGAAAAAATGAGATGCAAGATCTGCAACTAACAAAACATCACTGAAATTAAAGAAAACATAAATAAATGGCAGATGATGCCACGTTGATGAAGTAGGTTTGATATTATATATATATATTTTTTTTTTTTTTTAAGATTTTATTTATTTGAGCGACAACACGAGGAGGGATGAGGAGAGGCAGAGAGAGAAGCAGGCTCTCCGCCGAGAAGGGAGCCCCATGAGGGCTCCATCTCAAGACTTCGGGATTGTGACCTGAGCCGAAGGTAGATGCTTAACCGACTAAGCCACCCAGGTGCCCCAGAATTAGGTTTGAGGTTGTAAAGCTGCCAGTTGATGTAAAGACTCCGTGTGATCCCAGCAGATACTTCTGTGGAAACTGAAAATTACATAAAATCCAAAGGGTCAGGAATACTCAAAGCAATCTCGAAGAAGAAACACAAACGTGGGAGTCTTAGGCAACCAGATTTCAAGAGATGATGAAGCTGCTCTAGGAGTTAAGATAGGGCAACACTGGCATGAATAGAAACCATGAGGTACAGTCATGAGTCCAGAAACAGCACCATACTTAGCTTATTTCTGACCGATACACTGCCCTGGAATGAAACAAAGAAAAGCCTTTTCAATAAATTATATTGAAAATTTCTTGAAAACAATAAAGTGAGGGGAATCTTAACTCTACCTCACACAACCAAAATACCAAATAGACTGTAAATAATCTAAGATATATAATGCTTTTAAAATAAAACATAATATCTTCACAAACTTGGGGTAAGCAAAGACTTCCCAAACAGACCATTAAGGCCCATAAAAGAAAAAGTTTAGATAAAATGGATTTAATTTAAATTAAGATACTCGATTATCTAAGGACTCCTTTACAAGAAGGAAAGGACAAGCCACAAAATGGAGACAAGATTTGCATTACTTACTTCCACACGTACCCAAAAGATAGAACTTCCACAAATCGTTAAGGAAAAAGGCAGATGGGACTGGCTGGCTGAATCAGTGGAGCATGCAACTCTTGATGGGTTTGGGAGTTTGAGCCCCACATTGGACATAGAGTTTACTTTAAAAAGAAAAAAAAAATAGATCTTTAAAAACAAAAAAGGCAGACAACTCAATAGAAGAATGGGCAAAAGATTTTGAACAAGCACTCCACAAAAAGGTAACATCCAGGTAGTCAATAAATATATAGAAATGTATTCCATCTCCTTAGTGATCGGAGGAATGCAAATTAAAACAATGCAGTACTTTCACACACCTACCAAAATGGCCAAAATGGCCAAACACAAATCTGGGTGGGATTGTGGGGAAACCAGGGCACTTCCACATTGCTAGTAGGAATGTAAAATGGCACAATACTTTCAAAGACAGTTTGTCAGTTTTCTAAAAATAATAAACATAGATTTACCATATGCCCCAGCAATTCCACTCCCTAGGTTTCTGCCCAAGAGAAAACATGGCCACATAAAGACTTACATGCAAATGCCTGAAGGTGCATTTTCCATAATAGCCAACAAGTAGAAGCAACCCAAATACCCACCAGCTGGTAAAGGGATAAACAATATGTTCAATACATTCAATGGAATGCTATTCAGGAATGAAAAGGAAGAACACACTGATAAATGCTACAATGTAGATAAACTTCAAAAACATGTTAGAAACTAGTTCTAAAAGATCACATACTATAATGATTATATGAAATGTCCAGAAAAGGTAATTCTGTGGAGACAGAAGGTAGACTAGGAGTAGGGATTGAGAAAGGAGAGTGTGAGCATGAGGTTTCTTTTTGAGATGATGAAAGTGTTCTAAAAACTGTGGGGGCACCTGGGTGGCTCAGTTGTTTAAGTAATAGATTCTTGGTTTTGGCTCAGGTCCTGATCTCAGGGTCATGAGATTGAGCCCCGCCTCACGCACTGCAACCAGCAGGGAGTCTGCTGGAGATGTTCTCCCCCTCTCTCTGTCCCTATCCCCGCAGATAAATAAATCTCTAAAAAAAAAAAAAAAAAAAAGATGGGATGCCTGGGTGGCTCAGGCGGTTAAGCGTCTGTCTTCGTCCTGGGTCACGATCCCAGTATCCTGGGATCGAGCCCCCATCAGGCTCCCTGCTCAGAGGAGAGTCTGCTTCTCCCTCTGCCCCCAGTTCGCACTCTGTGTCTGTCTCAAATAAACAAATAAAATCTTTAAAAGAAAAAATGAGACTGTCATGATAGCTGCACAACTGTAAACTTAATAAAAATCATTTATCTGCACACTTAAAATGACAACATTGTATGGTATTTTAAACATACATGAATAAAGCTAAACAGAAAAAGAACATGCAAGGGATCAAGAAATACTGGTAAAGGTATTTAAATTCATGAGTCACACCAGAGAAACACAAGTTGTAGCAATAACCCCACTACAAAATAAGACCACAGTACAATACTATTACACATCCCACCGGAATGACTAAAATGACAAAAGAGGGCAATAGGAAATGTTGATGAGGATGTGGAATAGCTGGAACTCATGCACTGGGTAGGAGTGGAAATTGGTACCATTACTTTGAAAAACAAGGTCAGTGGATACATCTCAGCACCCAGCATTTCCAATTCTAATGTGTATGCCTTGAAAACACATTTACCAAAAGACCTAGAAGACTGTTATAGCTGCGTTATCCATAGTCTCCAAAATTGGAAACAACCTAAATGTCCACTTAGAGTTGAAAGGATACATTGTGAGATGTTCACAAGTCAAATACTGCAATGCAAGGAGAATGAACTACCAACACCAACATGCCTTTCCACACCTGTCCCCCAAAGTAAGAATAAGATTACAGGTAAGAATCCAAACATTTAAAAACATTAAAAATATACTGTCAGGTTTCACTTAAATGGAGTTCCAAAATGGGGGAAGTAATCTGTAGTGTCAGAAAGCACTGCAGGATGGTGGTTACTGTTGAGGAGGAGTGAGGGCGTAATGGTTGAGATGGGGCCTGAGGGGATGCTTTTGAGGTGCTGGAAATGTTCCATTTTTCACTTCTTAACAAGCTGTACGCTGATGATCGATGCATTCTTTTTGCATGTATGTCAATAAAAAACATTTATTAGAGTCTGTGCCAAGACCTGCCTTAGGGAGAATATTCTCTAATTTTCAACATTAACCCAGTCATACCAGAAGTATGGCTCTTATTTTATAAATGAGAAAACCAGAGAGGTGAGTCATTGGCACAGATTGTTCCACTGAAGGGGGAATGACAAGTGTAGGAGACTTACTTGGGGATCCAGCTGTGTGGAAAATAAGAGTGAGCAGGAGTTAAGTGGGAAGGCTCCGGCAGGTCTGACACACATGAAATGAGAAGGGGAAGAAGGATTTGCTAGAGTCTTAGACTGCAATGCAGTTCTGTGAACGAAGCATCTTGGCCAGTCAGTGGGGAGCCCCAGAGCAAAGACTGCCTGCCCACAAGACGGTTTTCATGTTAGAAAAGATTAACTCCGCTTTCAAAACATAGGGAACTTAGTCATAAGCGGGGAGCAGCCAAGCGAAAGCTTGGGCAAAGCAGAGCTGAATTCTGAAGATTAACTACTTTCTTGCAGCAGGTTCTCTCTTCAAGGGAGATCTGACTGGCACCCACTTGTAGCTGCCACGCTCACACACTAAGTTAATTGGAAAGATGGGGTGAACCCCAGATCCATCTGTCTGAACCCAGACAGTCCCTTTATGACCATATAAATAGAGACATACCAAGTATAACTCAACTATCTGGAAATACAGTATGTGGAAATGGAAAGATGGCAGTAACAAGCATTCTAGGCAGAGGAAATTGTCTCTGAAATAAATGTGATAGTTAAGCTTCTGAATCCGGGTTCTTCGGCTGTTCTTCGATGGTTCTAGATTTTAGAAAGAGCTGCAGAACTGGGCTCACCAAAGACCTAGATGCAGGAGCCAGGGCATGGCCCCACGGGAGGAATCCGCTTCTTCGAGATTCCGATTCTGAGGGAAGAGAACTTGCTCAGCCTGGGGTTGGCTAACCCTTGGCCAGGGAGGGGAAGGTGCCTTGAAGAACAGTCACAATGACACAGGTAGCCAAAGAGGAAGAGGGAAGGAAGGTTGGGCTTTCAACAGAAGGATAAATGGATGCTGAATTGGCAAAAGCAACAGATGGCCTGTGTAGTTCTTTTTTTTTTTTTTTTTTAGATTTTTTTTATTTGACAGAGAGAAGCACAGCCAGAGAGGGAACACAAGCAGGGGGAGTGAGAGAGGGAGAAGCAGGCTTCCTGCCAAGCAGGGAGCCTGATGTGGGACTCGATCCCGGGTCTCCGGGATCATGACCTGAGCCGAAGGCAGTCGCTTAACCAACTGAGCCACCCAGGTGCCCCAGCCTATGTAGTCCTAAACCATCACTTGGTGAAGCTTAAAAAAAACAGAGCCACTCACCACGGGTGAGTGAAATAGTTGATTGAATCATTATGATCTGCACCCTGTCCTCAGTCGTTTTGGTAAGTTTTAGCACACTCTAAATATGACATTCAGCTTGGGATATATGACTTCATCCTGGTCATGTTTGTCAAGTCTAAATCGTTCCTGGATTGATTACTTCGCTGTGGTTATTTGTGATTAACTACAGGACACAGAGAATCCAGTGATCCATATTAGTCCCTGAGCCTCTTGCCAGAGCATCCCAACCCTTTGATGTGTAACTGCTCCATATAAGGCGGTGACTGTATCAAGCTTTCAATTAGGCTTCTTTTTACGGTGAATAACAGTGTCTACTTAAATTCCTTAAAGCCCAGAGACCCCCGCGTGGCTCAGTCAGGATCCCAGGGTCTGGGATCAAGTCCTGCATGGGGCTCCCTGCTCACTGAGGAGTCTGCTTCTCCCTCTCCCTCTGTTGCTCCTCCTGTTTGTGCTCTGTCTCTCTCTCTGTCAAATAAATAAATAAATAAAATATTTTTTAATGAATAAAATCTTTCTTAAAAATTCCTTAAAGTACAAAGTCTCCTTCTCCAGGATCCCACAGCCTCTTGTGCATCCTTTATTAAAGCTCCTATTACAATATAATAAGTAGGAATGCCTTTCTCTCATAAGAATAAGGAACAATGAGGGGACCCCTGGGTGGCTCAGCCAGTTAAGCGTCTACCTTCAGCTCAGGTCATGATCCCAGGGTCCTGGGATCAAGCCCCACACTGGGCTCCCTGCTTGGTAGGGAGTCTCCTTCTCCCTCTTCCTCTGCCGCTCCTCACCACATGTGTAGGCTCTCTCTCTCTCTATCAAATAAATAAAATATACATATTTTTTAAGAGAATAAGAAACAATGACATATCTGCATCCCCAGCACCGAACAGTTCCCAGACGTTTAGTGCGTAGGTAATAAACATCTGTTGTATTAAACTACAATCAAATGGACACTGAGTAGGTAATAATACAGTAACTCACTCATGTATAACTAGTAAATATTTTGACTCAGGAGTCTTGCTCCTGTAAAATGCAGATACGTTGTAAATACCGTCCAGTTTTCTGAAAATGAGGAAAATATTGGGAGTAAATGAATTAAAATTATTGAGTCTACAAATATCAGTCAGGCTCTATGGGCAACAGAACAGGAAACACAGTAGGTATTTTACCAGAGAATTAACACATGGAGCTGTTCCACAGACATAAGCAGAAATAGGACATGAAGAGAACTCAAGAACAAGAACTGCAGGAAGCAGTTACCACCAGCAGGGTGGGAGGAACCACCGGGTTTCGTTTGGAGTCACTAGAAGCTGGCGACTCAGAGGAGCAAATCCCACCTCTGGGTGCACCCAAAAGACTGAAGTCAGGGTCTCAAAGAGATACCTGTACACCTATATCCATAGCAGCATTATACACAATAGCTAAAATATGAAACATGAAGTATGAAAATAGAATGCCAACTGCCAGAGGCTGGGGCAGGAGGAATGGGAAGTCACCATACACGGGGTACAGCTTACAAGATGGCAGAGCTCCCAAATGGTGGAGATGGCTACACGAGACCATGAAAGCTCTCAATACCACTGTGCTGTCTACTCAAAATGGTAGTAAACTTCATGCTACGTGCCTCTTACCACAGTTTAAAAACAAAGATAAGTCAGACCGTATCAAGTGCTTGCAATGATGTGGAGTAAGGGGACTCTCCTATTTTGTGGATAAGCGAGCCAATGGTACAACCATTGTGAAAAACCATACGGCAGCGCCTTGGAAGGTGACACGTGTTACGTTTGCCGTACAATCCCGCCTTCCCAGCTCTAGGAGTTTATCCACTTGTGCCCTCTGAAGAACTGGCTCAGGGATGGGTGCCAGGGAAACGTGAGGTGTACCTGCGGTGATGGGTCTGCTCTGCAGGCTGACTTCATCAGTGTGAGTACCCAGTTCTGATACTGTACCGTAGGCTGCAAAATGTTACCACTGGGGGAAACTGGGCACACTTTTACAGGATCTTTACAGCTGCTTGTGTATCTGCAGTTACCTCCAAAAAAAAAGTTAAAAAAAAAAAAACTGAAAAAAAAAATTCCCAGACCAATGTAAGAAATAATTTCCCTGGCTTCACACAGCCAAAGAAGGGTAGAACTCAGATCTGAACCCGGGTCTGATTGGCCCTCCCTCTCGTGCTGTCCCTGTCCTCTGGGACCAGCCCTCAAGCAGCCGCACACTGTGGTGGAAAGAGGGCCGCCCTGGCAGTGGGAAGCATGGCTCCCTAAGAAGGGCCTGACGAGCTTCGCTTAGCGCTCTGAGTGACTAAAAGGATGTGCTTTCACTGAGAAGCTTTGTGTGAATCTATAAATGTACATGTTTTCAGTGAAGTAAGGGAGACATTTTAGTAGGTAAATGAAGTTCCCACCTGAACAGAAAGTCACAGGCAGGTTATCAGTAGCATGGTGATAAGAACAACAGAGGCTAACACAAAGCACTCAACCCTCACATCGACTAGGAAGGTAGCTAATTCCTTCCGCTGCAGACGACACAGAGGAAGCATAAGGAGGTCGAGTCACTTGCCCGAGTCCTCATGGATGGCTCATCTCAGAGCTAGACATCCGGTCTGGCTCCAGAATTCACGCTCTTATTAGGAAAATCAGGTCAGGTGATACTGAAGAAAAGTAAATATGTTGCTGTGTGAGGTGCAGGATTTCTTATTGTTTGGGGGAAATATTGTTCAAATGTGTGTTTTTTAGAAGGGCCCACATGTGCATTCGTTTTAGATGTCGCAGAATGGCTCACTGCTAATACTTGATAAGCCATCCCTGTGAAACCTGCTTACAATAATGGGGTTTTCTCCTGTGGTTATAACTGTGATCTTCACTCAATCCTTGGCACGTACGCAGCTTAAAGATGACCTTACGAAACTATTTAGATCTTTTGGATCAACAGATGCCGAAAAATTCAATGGTTGACATGGGAAGTGTATCTAGGGCCACTGGTTTCTGTTTGTACAAAGAGTTATTTAGACAGCAGTGAATAAGCATCACAAAGTTGAGAGGACTTAAAGTATTAACTCCATTCAAGAAATGAATGCAGTTTTATAACAATCTAAAAAGAAATCTCACTTTAAGTGAAGAGTATTTTTAAAATGCAATTAATTCACACTCCCTGTCCTCTCCCCCACCTTGTCACACCCATGAATATTTCTATTTTGATACTGGGTTTCCTTAAGGCAGATTTCTATTTCTTTTGCCACAGAATGAGTTCCCTAATTTGAAGCCAGAGTGGGATGGCAGGTGGAAAGAATACAAATCAGAATTGAGACCCAGGTTCTCAGCCCATTGGCTGCCCAGAACAAATTTGTTTTTTGACTCTGAATGCTTCATACACATTTTCTATGCCTGTTTCCTCAAATGCCATGCGTGCCTTCTCCTCTTCCCAGTCCTATGAGAAGTATTCTGAAAATTCTGAAGTATTCTGAAAAGTATTCTGTGCCTTCCATGTTCTATCTGGTTTCCTTCTTGCTTTAAGTGGGTTGGGAAAGGAAGTCATTTCATGGGCACACAGAGAAAATAGTTAATAACTACCATTTATGGACACTTACGTGTCAGGCTCAATAATCATATCTCTAATCTTTATAAGAATACTATATGGTTGGCTATATTAACTGGCTAGAATCATTAAGGTTCCCTTATTATAAGAGAAGCTGAGTGTGGGGAGTCAGGAGCGCTGGCCATGCACACAGAAACGGTGTTTGAGCTCCGGAAAGTCACTTCCTGGTCACCTGTGCCCAGTGTGGTGGCCAACACGCGCCAGCTTTCAGGAGAAGGCTGCTTTCCAAAGATCTGTGCTTGTGTCATGGCTTTAAGCTGGAGTTCAGAAAGTCATTAATATGCTTTCCTATTTCTTTAGTCTCATAAATTCATCTCTGAAAAATCTACCTTTTTTCCTAGCATTTAAGGACTCAAAATCATAAAGCATGGAAATGTGCATAGATTGCCTTATTTAAGAGAAGTATAGTGAGCAATCAGCTGTTCAAAGTGACAAAGAGATGTCCACTTTGAGGTTCTGAAACTGAATTTCCTGAAGAAGGATCATCGTATACAGGGACTCACCCACTGGTAGCCCAGGGCCGGCCACAGAACTCTCCCAAGGCTTTCGTGTTAATATTGCTGAGCTCTTAAGGCATTTGGGTTCAAGGGTGAAAGGACTGGGCGGTTGCCTTAAAATTTGGAAATGCAAAAAACGGTGTTGAGGTTGTTAAAGGAAAACTCAGAAACAAAGAAGGCTTTTAGAAGAGGGGGTGGTTTAAAAGGACGGCTTGCCACGGGTAAGATGTGGTAAGTATTTATTTTGTTATTTTTTTTAGAGAGAGACAAATTGCATGCATGAGTGGGGGTCGGGAGGGGGAGAGGGAGAGAGAGAATCTCAAGCAGGCTCCAATGTTCGGCACAGACACAGGACTGGATCTTATGACCCTGAGATCGTGACCTGAGCCGAAATCAAGAATCAGATACTTTAATAGACTGAGCCACTCAGGTGTCCCTGCAATAAGTATTTAAAGGGAAAAACACACACAAAATAACTAAGTTTATGTTGATTAGGGATGAAAATACTCTATGTCACTGTTGGCTAGGCTCACATATAAAGTCAAGGATGACAGGCCCTTATTGAATTTACAGTTATTTCCTTATATTTACATTAGTTCACCAGTGTCTGGATAAGGGGAACAGTTACATGCCTGCTTCTGTAACGTTTAGCAGTGATCTGTTGCTTGAGGTTGTTCACAGATGGTCTTCGTTGTCGCAGTTCCCTGTAGCACCTCCAGAGCACGGGCTTCACAAATAGGTGGGGTTGGGTTTAAAACCTGCCTCTCACCAGCCCTGAATAGCTAGAAGGCTTGTTTACTTGGACCAACGTCTCCGAGCCTCAGGTTCTTCTTATATAAAATGGGGCTGTTAATAACTCCAGTTAATACAGCCAACCATGTAGGATTATTATAAAGCTTGGAGATAGTGTGGTTACTAAGCCTGAAACGTGAGTGTCCCTAAGTGGTAGTTATTAACTATTTTCTGCATGTGCCCATGAAATGATTTCCTTTCCAAATCCACTTCAGGCAGGGAAAGTGAATTCAAGTACTTCCTCCAGCAGCTGTATAGTATCATTTTAAGATCACAGTGACTCAACTCCCTTTTCCTTAAGGAAATATAATTGGGAAAAGAAAGAAAATGCTTCCAGCATGCCCTGTGTTCCGCCCTCAGAGGAGATGTCAGTGCCCAGCCTCGGGGAAGCTAGTTCCCCGGAGTGTCAGAGCCGCTCACACAGGAAGTAGCTAGAGTCCTGTGAGAAGTAAGCATAATGACAAGTCTCCTCTTCCTGGTAGCTTTTAAAAGGAGGGCGCTACACTGTGCATTTTAAGTGCTTTGGGTCAACTCCCAGTGTCTTATATCTTTATTCAAAAATCCCAACAACTGGGGCGCATGGGTTACTCAGTCAGGTGTCTTCTGCTTCGGTCATGACCCTGGGGTGCTGGGATCGAGCACCGCGTCAGGGGAGTTTGCTTCTGCCCCTCCCCCTTCTTGCGTTCTCTCGCTCACTCTCTCTCAAATTAAAAAAAAAAAAATCTTCATTAAAAAAAAAAATGCTGACAGCCACCCCTACATGTTAGGTAGTTTCAGCAAAACAGTTGGGAGCAAAGATTCTGGACTGGCTGCCAACGTTCCCATCTCAGCGTCGCAACTCGCTAGCTTTGTGTCCTTAGACAAAGGACTTACCAGTTCTAAAACTCACCTTCCTCATATGAGGCCTCGCGATAATGTTGAAGCCCATCTCCCAGGGTTGTTGTGAGGCTCACATGTAAAATATTCTGGGCATAACGCCTGCCAGGAAGAAAACGCTAGTTAAACAGTTGTTGTTACCGTTGTTTAGGCAATAGTCATTATCTTGCACAATATCAAACACTAGGAAGAAGATAGAAATCCTAGCATTCTGACTCCACGGAATGTTCATTTGCCTCCTTCAGTGATTAAAATCCCTCAGTGTTGCTTGTGTAATCCAGGGACACTGAAGGGTTCCCTCTAATTATGCAGAGTTACAAATGAAAGATCACTGTAAGGAGAAAAAGATAATGTTGTCTCACTGTTCTTTGCTCTTGGGTGAGAAGGAGAGCCCACGTATCGGACCTTGCCTTAGTTCCCAAGAACTCCACTTGCCAGGAGTTATATTTCTCTGATATCAAAACAAATTTCAGTCCTGCTGACGGAGAGCACTGCCCCTGATTTGTCACTTGAGAGGCCACAGTAGCCTCTCTGTTTGATGCTAAATGGTGACATCAGTTCTTTGTCTCCCTTTCAAAGTTATTCCCTAATATTTTGCTCCAGCCTCCTCCAAACAAAACTGCAGCAGCCAGTCATGCTGGCTTTCTGGTTCACTGCCTATTTAGGCATAAAGAAACGGCACCCTTGCTCCCTACTTTAACTACCACTGGTCTTGGCACAGTTCCAGGCTCCTTGGGCACTGAACCTTGCAGAGTCCATAAAGTTAATTTTCCAGACTCACCGCAGCCTGGTATGAACTTCAGACAAAGCAACTCTGGAGGAAGTCACACTGACTTTCCCATAACACTTAAAAGTGACTTTTTTAACTTGTCAAAAAGAAACATCAATCAACATAGACTATAGGCTGGGCTATAAAACAAATCTTAATACACTCACTGCAAAGAATTTAAATCATACAAAGAGAGTTGTCTGAAAAGAACAGAATTCTGATTCCAGAAATCAGTAATAAGAAGATACCTAAAAGTCCCCAAGTAGCTGGAAATTGACAACACGTCAGAATAACCCATGGGCCAAATAAGAAGTCACAAGATAGATTGGAAAATACTTTGAGCTGAATGAAAATAAAAATACAACATATAAAGATTTCTGGGATGCATTTTAAAGTAGTGCTTAGAGGGGCACCTGGGTAGCTCAGTGGGTTAAGCCTCTGCCTTTGGCTCAGGTCATGATGCCAGGGTCCTGGGATCCAGCCCCGCATTGAGCTCCCTGCTCAGTGGAGAGCATGCTTCTCGCTTTCCCACTCCCCCTGCTTGTGTTCCCTCTCTCGCTGTCTCTCTGTCAAATAAATAAATAAAATCTTAATAAATAATAAAGTAGTACTTACAGGAAAATGTATAGCATCAAAGACTTATAAACAAGAAATACATAAAATTAATGGTCTCAGTTTCTATCTTAAAAAAAAAAACTAAAAAAAGCATCTAAATACAAGGCAAGCAGAAAAAAATAAAGAGATGATATCAATGAAGTTGAAAAACAGAAAAATCAGAAAAATCAACTAAATCAAAAGCTGCCTTTTTTTTAAAAAGATTTTATTTATTTGACAGAGAGAAACACAGCCAGAGAGGGAACACAAGCAGGGGAAGTGAGAGAGGGAGAAGTAGGCTTCCTGCCGAGCAGGGAGCCCAATGTGGGACTCGATCCCAGGTCTCCAGGATCATGACCTGAGCCGAAGGCAGTCTCTTAACCAACTGAGCCACCCAGGCGCCCCAAAAGCTGCCTTTTTTTTAAGAGCAATAAACTTGGTAAGACTTTGTCAACTGATCAAGAAAAAGGGGAAAAACAAATTACTGATATCAAGAATGACAGAGGGAACATCACTACATATCCTATAGATATTGAAAGGATAATAATGTAACATATGAACAACTTTAACTTCTATATCTAGACAAAATAGACAAATTCCTTGAAAGATACAAGCTACCAAAACTCACTCAACAAGAAATAAATAGGGCGCCTGGGTGGCTCAGTGGGTTAAAGCCTCTGCCTTTGGCTCAGGTCATGATCTCAGGGTCCTGGGATCAAGGCCCGCATCGGGCTCTCTGCTCAGCAGGGAGCCTGCTTCCTCCCCTCTCTCTGCCTGCCTCTCTGCCTACTTGTGATCTCTCTCTGTCAAATAAAAAAAATTTAAGAATAAATAAATATGTTGACTAGCCCTATATTTTATTAAAGAAATAGAACCTGTATTTAAAAACATTTCAGTAAGGAAAACTCCATACTCAGATGGCTTTATTGGAAAATTTTAACAAACATTTAAGGAATGAATAATACCAATTTAATGTAAAGTTCTCTAGAAAACAGAAGAGAAGGAAAACCTTCCCCACTCATTTTATGAGATCAGTATTATCCTGACACCAAAACTGGACAAAGATATTAAAGAAAACTATAGATCACTATCTCCAAGGAATATTAATGCAAAAATCCTAAATAAAATGTGACTAATTGACTCCAGCAACATACCAGAATGATAGAACATCATAACCAAGTTGGGCTTATCCCAGGAATCCAAGTTTTTTTCAACGTTTTTCTTTATTTTTAAATTTATATTTAAATATTTTATTTATTTATTTGACACATACACACAGAGTGCACACAAACAGATGGAGGCACAGGCAGAGGGAGAGGCAGGCTCCCCGCTGAGCAGAGAGCCAGACATGGGGAAGCCAGGACCCTTGGATTGCGACCTGAGCTTAAGGCTGACACTTAACCGACGTAGCCACCCAGATGCCCCCCCCTTTTTAAGATTTCATTTATTTAATTGAAAGAGAGAGAACATGAGCAGGGAGAGGGGCAGAGAGAGAGGCAGTAGCAGACTCTCTGATGAACAATGAGCCCAACTGAATCTTACAGCTCCCAAAATCATGACCTGAGCCAAAATCGGACACTTAACCGCCTGAGCCACCCCGTGCCCCTCATAGATTTTAAAATCTATGAATGTAATTCACTGTATCAAGACTGAATAAGAAAAATCATATGCTCGGGCTCCTAAGATCCATAATAGAAATGTCTGCTCTCACCCTTCCTGTTTGATGTCACATGGGAGAACTATCAAGTGCAGGACAGCAAGAAGTAGAAAGAGAAGGTATACCAGTTAGGAAGAACTAAACCTATCTTTATTTGCTAATGACATGACTGTCTACATAGAAAACCCCAAGGAATTTACAAAATGCTTGAACTTGTAAGAAAACATCCAGAAGGTAAATAATCATATAAAAAACTGCTCAGCATTAGTTATTAGGGAAATGCAAATTAAAACCATAAGAGAAAATTACCTACCTATTAGAATCCAAAGATGCAAATTGGAACATTGCTGGCAGGAATGTAAAATGGCACAGTCACTCTGGAAAACACTTTGGCAATTACTTACAACAACATATACTTATCCTGTGACCCAGCAGTACTCCTCCTAAGTATTACTTTCCCAAGAGAAAGGAAAACATATGTTCACACAAAAGACCATGCATGAGTGTTTATAGTGTCTTGATTTATAATCACCAAGACTAGAAACAACTCAAATGTCTTCCATTGGAAATAAAACAAAGTCTGGTTTATCCATATAATGGAATACTACTCAGCAATAAAAAAGAATGAACTTTATAAAAAAAGAATACAACTACACAGGTGAATCTCAAATGCATGATGTTAAGTAAACAAAGTTTAGTTAACCTCCAGAGGTTACATTTATATGACGTCCCAGAAAAAGCAAAACTATAGAGACAGAAAACCAGCGGTTGCCGTTTACAAGCAATTTCTAGGAGGTTCACAGAGCACCTGTAGCTCATCTCTAAACCCCATCTATATGCTACTCCCTGATCAGGACAGCCACCACCTCCTCTCTTCCCAGCTCCTTCCTGAACCCTATCCAGATTTACCTTCAGTGGCATGGTGCTTGGTGTGGGACTGGTCCCCGTTTCATAACTGAGGACATTTCTCTCCCCTCAGGTCTCACTTCTGTGGCAAACACCCATCTCAATGCGATGGAATGGTCTAGATGATGAAGTACTGAGGCGGTCTGCGTAGTAGCAAACTATTTCACGATTTCCCCAGGTCCATGAACTTCTCCCCATTGTGCTCAGAGCTGAGTCAGTAGGAGCCAGATGGGGAAAGGATGGGAATAAGGAACCTAAAACAGGTGCACCTGGCTGGCTCAATGGGTAAAACATAGGACTCTTCACCTCAGGGTCCTGAGTTTGAGTCCCACGTTTGACTTTGAGATTACTTAAAACAAAAACACCTCAACCAAGGTGGGCTCTGTAAACCTCCCTCTGCCACATCAGAAAGGCCAGCTCCATAGGGAGTCCACGGTGATGGACCCCCCAGGCTAACGCAGGGAAGTGCTGACTTTAACCAGTTTCAGTCATCACCCTCCCTCTCCTTTTCCTCTCTCCGCCTTTAATTCATTCATCACTGGTTGACAGGACGCTACAGCCCACGGGACCGACACGGAAGCTACTCTCAAGGCGGCTGCCCCCTCGCACAGCAGACCGGGGGAGCCATGGGTTCTCAGACCGTGCGGGACCCGCCCTGCCCACGAAGTTCAGCCGCATGTGGCTTGGGGAGGGGTGCTCCCGGGGCGGGCGTCTTGGCAACCGACTCTTCCAGAGCGGCGTTTTTCTTTCTTTCTTTCTTTCTTTTTTTATTTTTTAAAGATTTTATTTATTTACTGGACAGAGAGAAACACAGCTAGGGAGGGAACACAAGCAGAGGGAGAAGAAGCAGGCTTCCGGCTGAGCAGGGAACCCGATGTGGGGCTCAACGCCGAGACTCCCGGATCATGACCTGAGCCAAAGGCAGATACCCAACAACTGAGCCACCCAGACCCGGATTTTCACGACCCGCTGGAGTCTGCAGTCCCGCACGTTTGCTCTCCCCGGCGGACCAACGCGCTGGCGCCCGGGCCCCAGGGCCGCCTACCAAGGCTCTTCCCCGCCGCCGGGGCGCGGCAGCCCCGCCAGGCCAGCCCCGGGCGGGGGCCGTTCCCAGGGGATTGCGGCCGGGGCATCGGCGGGCGCAGCAGCGACGGAGGCGGCGAGGCGGGAGCAGGGCCGGCCGGGAAGCCGCGGCGCCGCCGTGAGTCCCGGGCGGGGAAGGAGTGCGGGCCGGGCGGGCGGGCCTGGGCGCCACGTGGCGCCACTCGAGGCTGCGTCGCGCGGGCCGGGCGCGGGTGGGCGGTGCGGGCTGGGGGCGCGGCGGGACTGCGTGGCCCTGCCCCGCCCCCTGCCGAGGCCCACCGGGCTGGCGCCTGGCTCCCCTACCTGGGGCTCCGGTGGCTCCTTGCCCGAGGGAAATGAGACCCGAAATGAGAACCGGGGAAGCCCTGAGCCTTGCCGGTCCCGCAGCCGGCCTATATGTCTTATATCGGATGAACTAGAACGTTAAACAAGATAGATTATTTTACAGCTCGGTTCGTTTTAGGATGACGGGTTGCATTTTAACTTGCAGGGTGTATACCCGGCGCTCAGAATTGGATTACCGTGGGCAGCGAGCTCTAAGAGGCTGTCATCCCGGATCTCGTTGCCATTGCTGAGGGGCGAGTTTTAAGGACATGCATGCATGGTCCTTACTCTAACAAGTGCCCTTCTGTTCCAGGTGCTTGACAAAGACCCATCGTTGAGTGGGGCTCCAGTTCAGTCTGTTGGAGCCAATGGTCTGTAAGAGACATTTTCAAACTATGTGAAGATCGGTTCTAAGATTTATTCCTCTATGATGGAGAAGTATGAAAAAATTGGGAAAATTGGCGAAGGATCCTACGGAGTTGTTTTCAAATGTAGAAACAGGGACACCGGTCAGATTGTAGCCATCAAGAGATTTCTAGAATCAGAAGATGACCCTGTCATTAAGAAAATCGCCCTTCGAGAAATCCGGATGCTCAAGGTAAATGGATTCTTTAAGCTGAATTTTCAGGGACTAAAAAATTAAAGCGAGTCGTGTTATGTTTGATAAATGTGTTAAGAGGTGGTAACATCTTCCTGCAAGGACATTTGTCCTCAGTGACACAAACGGGATGTCTGCGTACAAGTCACCAATTACTTGGGAGGGGAGGCATCTGTGCAGGGATGCTGTGGGGTGTTTCATTTTTCTTCCCCATAACTTCTTCCCATGTCTGCTCTAGACCTGGTTCTTCAAGAGCCATCAATTTTGATAGTACCAGGATTTACCACAACTCCAGTTTGCTAGCATTAATGAGTTGTAAGCTTCCAGGGCATCTTCTGTTGACATTGTCAGTCCATTAAGAGAATTAATCATTCACCTGTTTACAAACTGCTAGGAAGCAGATGGGTTTTCCACATTTATCTGCTGCTGAAAATCACAATATCCTTTCTCTAGAAGAAGGGTTGGCCTTAAAGAAGTGAAATGATCACTTTTTAAATGTTTGTTAACCCTAGAAGACCTAGAAATCAGTGGTGGAAAAAGTTACTATAAGCTGAGAGCTTTATCCTGTAATAGAGTCTGCTTTTCTGAATTTCTGTGAGGATGAAACCCAAATCCCAACACAGAGTATAACATGGGATGAACACAGAGGACTTAACTTGGTTTCAGAGAGTTAGGGCCTCTGTGTTCAGACCTCTATAACCAACTCTATGACAAGAAAAGATCAACCTAGTGGGAGGTGAGAGGAACATCCAGGGGATTTTCTCTTATCCTTGCTACTCTGTTTTTTTTCCAGACCTTTCTAAACATCTCTCTTCCCCATGGCTTGAGTGTGTGGGGTTATCTCTGGATAAGGAACCTAAATGTGGATTAGCAGGCTTTGGGTAAATTTAAATAGGAGAATAATAGGAAACCTCTCTCTTTCCGTTTGGGATGTTCTTTACCAGCAGAATCTTATCTACTCTGAGAAGACACTTCCAAGGTCCCCTACCTGCACCCTGAGAGGGCCTACCCTAGGAAGGGGTAAGACCAGTGGTGTTTGCCCATCCCATGGCCTGGAAACCCCTGGAGTCTATGGGGACCTGTTCTCACCCTTTCTTTTGGGCTGATGGGTGTTTTTCACACTCTCAGGCTCTCCCTAGAGAAGGTGATCATTGAATTTCAAAGATTCTTTTACTCCAAAGCAAAGACAGTATGTTTCTAGTGAAGATATATTCTTTCCAATTCTGAATAATATCACCTGTGAATGTCTCCGAACCCTGTTCGTGCTCTTTAGCAATACGGGGTTTACAGGTGTAGCTCCCTGAATTAATTGAGTTCCTCCAGGATGGGGACCTCTTTGTCTCTGTATGGATCACTAAGCACTTAGTAGGCCTCCAATACATGTTACTGTAGATTGAAAAAAAAAACTAACAAAATAAGTTCTTAGGAAGAGTGGTTGTTGCCAATAAATTAGGAAGTCAGATGTGTTCTCTTAAATAACTGAATATTGATGCTACCTAAAGGAAAGGATTGTGTGCACAGGAGTCTGATTCTGAAGCACAGAGCTCCCGATTCTTCAAAATCAAGTGCACAGATGTAGACTCTCACAGTCTATACGAGGAGATGGGACTAGATTATTGATAGAGTCCGTTCTTCAAAGCCCTGACTTTTCAGCATTTTATGATATCCCCAACACACAGGTACTTAAGTATTTGCTGAAATGGTGAATTGGAAGTTTCTTGAATGAAGTCACATTTTCTCCATTTAATTATTCAATATATACATACAGAGTCTCAGTGTGCCTAAAACTTTGTTTTGTTTTGTTTTTTTAATTTTTTTTAATATTTTATTTATTTGACAGAGAGAAACACAGCCAGAGAGGGAACACAAGCAGGGGGAATGAGAGAGGGAGAAGCAGGCTTCCCGCAGAGCAGGGAGCCCGATGTGGGACTCGATCCCGGGTCTCCAGGATCATGACCTGAGCCGAAGGCAGTCACTTAACCAACTGAGCCACCCAGGCGCCCCTAAAACTTTGTTTTTTTAATTTGAGTAAGAGAGAAAGAGCACTCTAGCCGGAGGAGGGGTGGCAGAGGGAGAGAGAATCTCAAGCACACTCTTCTGCTGAGTGTGGAGACTGACCCAGGACTCAGTCACAGGACGCTGAGATCAGGACCTGAGCAGAAACCAAGGGTCAGATGCTCAACCAACTGAGCCACCCAGGTGCCCCTAAAGCAACGTTGCTATGAAGTAGTACTCCCTGTGTTTCAGATGCTTAATCATGGAAAGGAAGTAAAATACATTTCCCCTTGGCTCCCACTCCTGATAAACTGGGTTCCTGATGAGCAGGGTCTGTGTCATTTACCTTGTATCCCCAGGCTTTGCAAGAATCCTCTAAATAAATTGTTTAGAGGTGTGTTTTAACTAGACTTTGAAGTGTTTAGGGAGGCATGGAATGAGAAATAAGGCGTTCAGGGCAGAGAGTCGCTCCTAGGAAAAGGTGCATAAGTGGAAACCAGTAGATGGAGGCAACGCTGGTTGTAACCCTAAAGTCTTAGCAGGATTGCCTGCTGGGTGCTACCAGGCCAGGGAGAGAAGGACAGGAAAGGAAGCCAGGGTTTAATAGAAGGTGGTGGGAGGAATTTCCTGAAATAGAGGTCCGCTTTGCACAAAGCTACACCTTGGTCCCAGGTGGTCTTTGGGGTTTGGAGCTTGACTCCAGGGGACATACTGTAGTCCCCAGGAAGAGGAAAAACTGGTGATATCTAGGCAAATGTTTTAGGGCCCCATCTGAGCTGGAATTCAAGGGAGAGCTCCAGTGGCCCCGGGGGAGAGGAATATTACACTGTGCCAAGCACAGCTCTGTGGGCCCGAGGGAAGGTTGCAGCTCAGTGAGTTTGAGTTCCTAGTACTTTTCTTTGCACACCTCTTGCAGAGCTGTGCTTTAATGACCCCTGCTGAGGTCAGGAACTAGGAACTAGGAGGATTGAGGCTGAAGGTTACCTCAGTAACCTTAGCCAGAGTAGGTGAGGACTGGCAAGGGCTGGGCCCCTGACTGCTCCTATTATAATCAGGAAAGCAAGACAAGTAGATTAAGATCAGGTGTAGTGGGCGCCTGTGTGGCTCAGTCTTGAAGCCTCTGCCTTCAGCTTGGGTCATGATCCCAGGTCGAGCCCCACATCGGCTCCCTGCTCTGCAGGAAGCAGGCTTCTCCCTTTCTCACTCCCCCGGCTTGTGTTCCCTCTTTCACTATGTGTCTGTCAAATAAATAAATAAAATCTTAAAAAAAAAATCAGGTATAGGAGGCTTTGAATGCCTGGCCGAGGAGTTTGGTTTTCTCCTGAAAAGAAAGAAGCCAACCAAGATATTTTTTAATTAGAAACTTTTGGAATTTTTTCCCTACCCTCAGATTATTAAGGTATAATTAACATGTAATGCTATGTAAATTTAAGGCATATAATATATGTTACACATATGTATTATGAAATGATTACCACAGTAAGGTAGTTAACACCTTCATCACCTCACATAATTACCATTTTTTGGGTAGTTAGAACATTTAAGATTTAGTTTCTTAACCACTTTCGGGTATAGAATAGGTATTGTTAACTGTAGTCACCATATGTACATTAGATCACTTGGAACTTATTGAGCTTGTAACTGGAAGTTTATATTCATTTCCCCCACCCTACAGCCCCTGCCAAGCACCATTCTACCCTCTATTTTGATGAGTTCAGCTTTTTTAGATTCCATGCATAAGTGGAAACATCCAGTATTTGTCTTTCTCCGTCTGACTTCCTTCATTTAGCCTAGTGCCCTTGAAGTCTAGCCATGTCCTTGCAAGTGGCAAGATTTTCTTCTTTTTATGCCTAAATACTATGCCATTATGCATGTGTGCGCGCGCACACACACACACACACACACACATCTGTATTCCCTCTGTAGACTTTTGGATTTCATGGATCTGTAAAATTAAGGACAAAAATTTTTTTTTGCAGATTGGGATAGTATTGTCAGTGCTTTGAAAAAATAAGCTACCAATTACTGTCACCATCATTCCATAAAAGAAAGGACTTTTTAATATTTAAAAAGCAAAATTAGGAAAGACACAATTTTAGACAAAAGCACAGTTTTCCTGAGGGAGTGGTTGACAACTCTAAACCACGTCTGTGTAGCTGCCTCTCTGTGGTGTGTGAACATGTGTACTTCTGTGCATGTGTGGGGACATGTCACATAGCGCTTATTTTTTCATCTCGCTGTCCCCTGATGAAAAGGTGACATCATTGGTTTTGTGCAGCCTGAATGTCATGCACGTTAGAACAAAAAGTTTCCCACATCGGCTGCTGTCCTGAGTATAGGGTCTATAGCTGAGACAATGAAATGCTTGCATGACAGAAGAACTGGATGGCCCTCGGATTTTATAATAGAAGTTTGCCTCTATCCATCCTCAGAGAATTCATTGTGTGTGTATTTTCAAAACTGTTTATTGTACAATTTAGAGCAACCACCATTAATTGCTGTTGGACCCTTAAAAAACTATGGTTGTTTCCTCTGAAGAAGATAAGATCATGGGAGCGAATATTCCAGCAGTCAGTTGCATAATTTTCAAGGCAGCATATCTATAGCACTTCTTGTTCTCGGTGGGAGCATACATGAGGATGTAACTATCTATTGGTAAATGATTTTGAGGATGATAATTATCATCAAAAAACTGATTTTGCCAGTAGTTTTTTAAAATATCATTTTGTTCCATTTGGGGGAAAATGTGACATTTTTATGAGACAGATTTAGTGTTTGTATTAATAAACTGGTTTTTAAAAAATTGATTTATTTATTTTTAGAGGGGTGGGGGGGAATCCCAAGCAGACTCCACACTAAGCACAGAGCCTGAAACCAGGCTTGATCCCACGACCCGGAGATCACCACCCAAGCCCAAACCAAAAGTGAAACGCTCAGCAGACTGCGCCCCCCAGGTACCCCTTATTAGACTGCTTTTTAAACTAAATATAATTCACTGTTCACCAAGAGGTCCTATTGCAATCACCCTTTTAATGTTGAATTCTGAATCTTATTTTATCCCAATTACACAGTTAGTCTTTTAAAAATATAAGCAATTGCAACAGTTAGCATCAGTCAGCTCATACTCTGAAGACATACTCTAAATTAAGTACCATTTAGTGACAATAATGAAATTATACTATAATACTGAGCTCAAAGCAGCTGTCCTACCTTTTCTCAGACTTACTTTCCAATGTGGAAAAAAAAGAGAATTCAGTATTTTCTGCCATCATTTTTGATGAGACACCTGTGTGTCCATGTGTTGGCATGTGTTCATCTGGGAACTTTTTACAGAACTTCCATATGTAGCGGGCATAGAGACTCACAGTAGACAAATAATTATATGTCAAGTGGTGAAATATAAAGCAGGATAAAGGGGTAAAGAATGATGAAAGGGCTGGCTTTTTTAATAGATCAGGGTCAGGAAATGCCTTTCTGATGAATGACGTTTGAAGAGATACCAACAGCAAATGGGAAGAGATGAGTGATGCGGGCATTCTGGGCAGAGGGAATTGTGAGTACAAAGGCCACAGGCAGGACTCAGTGATGTGTTTAGACGTGTGCTGGTGTGAAGGAGGAGGAGGAATGAAGAGATCAGCTCGTCTCCAACACAGTAAGTAAGGACGAAGGTCAGAGGATATGAAGTTAGAGGAGTGAGAGGTCAGACACAAAGATCTTGTGGGCCTCAGCAGGAACCACAGATTCTACTCTCTTCCCAGAATGAGATGGGAACCAACAGAGGATTTGGAGCAGAGGGGAGCGTTGGCATGACATACATTCTAGAAGGATTCTTCCAGCTGCTTGTTGCTCCAGCTCTACAAGCAAGAAGAGTTATAAGACTATTGGAACAATCCAGGGATGAGGTGATGGGGTTTGGGTCAGAGTGGTAGTGGCGGAGGTGGTCAGATACAAGATTTATTCTGAGAGAGAAGTACAGAGGAATCTGATGGTGGGAGGAGGAATCAAGAATGACCCCAGAGTTCAGGATTCGAGTAACTACAAGAACAAAGAGATCAGATGGTTCACTGGGATGGGGAGACCTAGGTCCACATCTAGGGGAAAGGAAATGAAGAATTCTGTTTTAGGTATGTTAAGTTTGAGAGACAGATCTGAGACTGTTATGTAAGCATTGTTTAGCATTTAAGGACACAAATCTGGCATTTGGGAGAAAGTCCAGGTTGAAGAAATAAAATCGGGAGACGTTAGCATGACAATGGCATTTAAGCCCCCCCCCCCCCCAGACCAGGTTGCCCCTGGGAATGGAAAACCAATACCAAAGACTGAATGCCCTCTGGCATTTGGAGGTCTGGAGGATGAGGAGGAAGCAGCCAAGGAGAAGAAAAAAGGGGTGATCCTGGAGGTAGGAAAATCCCAGGAGCAATGTTCTTAAAAGTTTAGTGAAGAAAATATTTCAAGAACAAGGGAATGGTCAGAATGAGATCTTGCCATTTGCAATCATGTGGATGGAGCTAGAAAATATCATGCTAAGCAAAATTAGCACGAAAAAGACAACTACCATACAATTTCACTCATGTGGAATTTAAGAAACAAGTGATCATGGGGGAGAAAAAGCAGCACAAGAAACAGACTTGATTCTCAAGAACAAACTGAGGGTTGCTGGAGGGGCAGCGGGTGAGGGAGTGGGTGACGTAGGTCGTGAGAACTAAGGAGGACACTTGTGATGGGCGCTGGGCACTGGGAAGGGTTGGATCACTGAGTTATGTACCTGAGACCAGTATTACGCTGTATGTTAGCTGGAATTCAAATGAAAACTTAAAAAAAAAAAAAGAACGGGGGAATGATCAGCAGTGTCAAAGGTCATGATTAGTATAGACTTAGAACTAGCCGTTGGCTTTGAAGATTTGAGATCTTGACAAGAGCTGTTAGGTGGAGCAGTGGGAATGAAAGCTTCATGAGAGAGGATTCGAGAGAGTGAGAGGAGCAAAGGAAATTCTTGAGGAATTTGATTATAAGAAAGAAACTGAGACATGGAAGGATGTGGGGTCAAGAGAGAGTTTCTTAGTTGTTTTTAATATGGGAGAGTAAGTATATTTGTATGCTAATGGTATCAATCCAATAGAGAGAAAACTTAATATTTTTGGAGGAGAGAATTCCTGGAGCTATGACTTTGAGTTATCAACCGGGACTGTGGCCACAAATAGCTAGGAGATGAATTATTTTATTTAATTTGGAATGTTGGTAGGTTCTTCATATACAGTGTCCTTAATGGTTGTGTAACAGGACCCATAGTTATCTCCAAGCTCTGGTGCAGAAGAACTGCTTCCACTTGGGTGTGTGACATCACCTGATTTGCATGTGGCCCACGAACCTGCAGGAAAAATTCAACCCCTTTCCATAACTAGGGTTCAAGCATATAAAGATATTTTGGACGGGAAGTGGGGCAGGTGCACCAGAAGCTAGATTACACAGAGAGAGAAGAATCCTATAAGAAAATCCCCTTACATCAAGGAGCTGGCCTGCTAGGCCCGAGTCATCCCAAGGCCTGTGGCAGAAAGTGAGTTCTGGCTGCATATAAAGCAGGAGGCTTACCTGAACCCAGCCCAGCTCTTGGGGACTATCTGTGTGTCCAGCAAGGAAAGGGCTATGTGGTTCAAAACAAATACTAGCCGACCAACCCAGAATCTGTGTATTACCAAAGTCCCCAGCCTTTATGGTGCTGGAAATAAAAATGACAGAACACGTGGAGGAGGAAGCAAAGAATTCCAACAGCAGTGGTAGGAAGAGCAGGTGCTCTCGAAGGAGGCAAAGTAAAGGACCAGGCAGCGCCACTGTGAGGTCCCTGGGCGACCTTCAGCAGTGTGGCAGGTGGTGTTGGGGGCCTTGGAGTAGATGAGTAGATCAGTCAGGGCTGAAACCAGCAGCTAGGACACTTGTCTGTGACAGCTCATCTCCGGAGACAAGAGCACAAGACACAGGCAGGCAGAAGGAATCACGTATTGCCATTTGGTGACCCAGTAGACTTAGGCAAGGTGCCAAGGATCATTAGTTAGGGTGCACAAATTAGAACAACCTTAGGAGGTGGGTAATGTTATCTCATCTTACATATGAATTCGGATGGTTAATGACTTGCCGTGGCCTCCTGGTTAGAAAACTGGAACACAGACTTGGTTTTATCTGTCCCCTCGTCCACGCCTCGCTGCTCCCACATGTCAGGATCACCCTGTTACATCCAGCACCGCACTCTCAAGTCTCAGGACCCTCCTCAGGCTTTGTCCCGCCCTCGTTCCGACAGGGCCTTATCTGTGGGAGCAAGCCTTCCGCGGCGCCTTGGGGGCCGAATCCTCCTGGAATAGCAGTTCTTTCCAACTCCCATTCCACAACCCTGTAGATTATTTTAAACGGTACAAGTGATGGTTTGCCACCAACAAAGATGAGAATAAGCATGGGGTAGAACGGCCATGGACAACTTTACTCGAAACATTACAACTCATGCCATCTTAATGAGAACGCTATCACTCCCAAGAGGATGAAAGTTGGTTTTTGAGAATGGGTGTGGGGAGTGTAACTTTTACTGAATGCGGCACAGACTATATATACCACATAGACAATATATTTGAGGAATTAAAATTTCATTGGGAGGTGATCAGGAAAAAATGTATAAAAAGCCTCCTTTGGGGATAAATGTGGTGGGGGAAAGGCCATGGGGAAGGTGAGGATGTTGGGTGTATTCTGTGTTTCAGAAACATGCTCGCGTTTGATTTTAATCCATCGTGAATAGTAATAGCCTACAGAATATTCAGAGTGTTCCCCCTTTTTTTTCTATCGTCTCCTCATTTTCATTAACCTTCCAGTGAGGCTGCAGGGCTTTGTGACCGCATGGGGACAGGACCCACAGCTAAGAATTGCGGTTTCTGATCTGGCTCAGAGCTGTTGGGTGACCTTGGGCAACTCCAATGTAGCTTGGACTGTGGCCCACGTTGTCACCTTGACTTATGTCCGTGTTTGGCATTGCTACCCTGACTTTAGCTGAGGGGAGCAAGAGTGCTCTTGGGCACACAGCCAACAGCGATCAAGCAATTTAACAGATGATGCAAGGGCAGGAAAACGGAGGGTCAAAAAAGGGGGGGTAGGAGAGAAAGACGAGAAAGATGCATGAGTGGGAAGGCATAAAGGTGGGATTTAGTACCCAAGGGAAGCCCCTGGTGTCAAGCATCTCACATGGGGTGAGGGGTTCACTGCTGGAAAATATCAGACCAGAAATACTGCTGGGCACGTTACCAGTCCAGGGACGATAAAGGGCAGTGCCAGGTATGACTGCCAAGGGTCCCTGTTCCCCAAAGCCTTTATTCAGTGCTTAATTCCATGTGCTCCTGCACCAGGGCCCCCTTCCGCCAAATGCTAACAGAGCACCCTGTAAATGTTCCCTAGCGTTAGAGAGCTCATAATTGATAAGGGCTTCTGCTCCCCTAATATTAGTTGAAGAAATATTGCCCCAATATTCATTGTATAATATTTCACAGCTCAATAAAAGTGTCACTGGGAAATTCTGTGACATCTTTAAGAATTTAGTCCTACTGTTGCTAGTATAGGTGCCATTTCTAGGTCTAGCCCATTGTTTCATTGGCTTATCCACATGGATTTGTGACATATTTCTAGAAATTGTTACAGCCATGTGTGGCATGCTCTGTTATGGTTTATGTGAGATCAAAGACACATATGTGTGTGTGGATCACAGTAGAGACATAAAGGAGTGAAGTGGGCTGAGTGTGAGACTAGATGGGGAGGTGGGCACGGGCAGGCTGGAGGCTTCGTGGCTCCTAGAGTGGGCGGGTGGCCACTGCTCCACCCACACGATACAAGCCCCGGGTGCTAGGCTTTCGGAGTCTTTTTTAAAAACATCCAGAAATCAGAATTTTATGTAAAATCTGGGGTTTTTTTCCTACCCCTGTTTTGAAAGAAAAAAAAAAAAACCCTTGCAAAATATATAGAAGTGGAAAGAACAATATAATGAATACCTCTGTACCCTTCACTAGATTCATTATCCAGTTATGAAAATTCTACTTCATTTCCTTTCTGTGTCTCTGTCTCTGTCTCTATCTCAGACATAACACCATACTTTTTCGGCTGAATCATTTCCTTAAGTATGCAGCATGAATCTGCTAGAATTCTTCTGTGTAACCACAGTATGATTTCCACAATATGATTTCTCATGGACTCGGTACCATCATCTGACATATGGGCTGTGCTCAAGTTTCTCATAATGTCCCAGTAATGGTGGTATAACTACAACTACAACTATAATCATAACTGTAACTACATTTGTACATCTAAATCCGGGTTCTAATCTGTGACCACACATTGCAATTCATTTTGTCTCTTTAGTCTCTTTTTTTGATACTGGCATTTTAGAAGTGTGCAGGCCAGTTGCTCCTCAGAATGCGCTTCCACATGGACTGTGGCTGTTTCGTTTGTAGGCGTGAGGATGTGTCCTCCAGGCTGGTTCTCAGTAGGGAGTACAGGGTGTCAGAATGGCCCCTAACTGCTGCCCTTGGCTTTGATCTCTTGATCAAGATGGGTCTTCTGGATTTCCCAACTGTAAAGAAATGTTTTCCCTTTTATAGTCAGTGCGTGATCTGTGGGGAGATATACTGAGACTGTGTGACCACCTTGTCCCAACAAATTTGACCCAGTGATCTTTGCTTGAATCGATTATAAGAAGAATTCTTACAAAATGGTGATTTTCAAAAAATTCTTTCTACATTCATTACTTATGGTTTTTCTGTTAGGAAAAAAAAAAACCAAACGAGCTTTCCTCCACATACCACCTGTCCCCACCTCATATACACACTCTTTAGTATCACAGAGAATTTGTGGATTTTTTTTTATTCAACTTGTTACAAACCACCACTGTGATACTTCTTTTTGATTCTCAGATGGTCACACATTTGATCCTGCTCCTTTGTCCTGACAAACACCACTGTTCCTTGTATACTCTTTTTTTTTTAAGATTTTATTTATTTCTGGAGTGCCTGGGTGGCTCAGTTGGTTGGGTGACTGCCTTCGGCTCAGGTCATGATCCCGGAGAGCTGGGATAGAGTCCCACATCGGGCTCCCTGCTCCGCGGGAAGCCTGCTTCTCCCTCTCTCACTCTCCCTGCTAGTGTTTCCTGTCTAGCTGTGTTTCTCTCTGTCAAATGAATAAAATCTTTTAAAAATGATTTTATTTATTTCTTTGTCAGAGAGAGAGAGAAATAGCACAAGCATGGGGAGCAGAGGCAAAGGGAGAAGCAGACTCCCCACCAAACAGGGAGCTCAATGCCAGACTTGATCCCAGGACCCTGGGACTGTGACTTGAGCCTTAGGTAGCCTCTTAACTGACTGAGCCACCCAGACATCCCACCTTGAGTTCCTCTTTCCTGTGTGTGACAGTGAAGTGTACCAGGCTCATCCTGCCCCAGCTCTGGAATTAGCCATTTTCCCCAGGAGCCCTGGTTCCTTTTAGTGAGAATGAAAGCTGACTTTAAAAATATTGGGCACCTGGGTGGCTCAGTGGATTAAAGCCTCTGCCTTCAGCTCAGGTTGTGATCTCAGGGTCCTGGGATCAAGGCCCACATTGGGCTCTCTTCTCAGCGGGGAGCCTGCTTCCTCCTCTCTCTCTGCCTGCCTCTCTGCCTTATGATCTGTCTCTCTGTCAAAAAAATAAAAAAATAATAATAAATAAAAAATAAAAATGTCGACAAGGAATTTTTCAAAATGTCAAATGCCATTCAGGCCCAATAGAACCCATCTCCAGATGTCAAATAAATAAAAAAATAATAATAAATTAAAAAATAAAAATGTTGACAAGGAATTTTTCAAAATGTCAAATGCCATTCAGGCCGAACAGAACTCATCTCCAGATGATGTTTGGCCCCTAGACTCTGGTTTGGGCCTTGGACTGTATAGCTCTCATTATATGCAGGTGTTCTCCTTCAAGACTGGCAGATCCGGCCCCTTGGTGGTCATTACTAATACACAGACAGATGTTGGGAGTTTATGGGAACTGGTTGTCAATAGTGGGGAAGACAAAGCAGAGCATTCCCTTGCCCACAGTGATAGAAACCAAACAAATCCCCCTTGTCATCTTCTTTCCCGATTTGTTCAACAAGTGGAGACCTGTTTAATTTTACTTTTACAAGATAACGTACTAACTGCAAATAGTAACCGGCTGTTTTTGTTTGTTTATTGTAAGAATTAGCTCACAACTTGTTTATACAGAAGGATTATATTTCTGCTGTGTAATGAACCCCTAAGTAATAAAGCTGCCACACAAATACTTCAAGAACAAAAGCAGAAATCAACAGGCTGGTGGCTCATTACCTTCATAGAGACCCTGAGTTTGTAAGGAGATTAAGCACATACCAGTATGTGTCAGTGTCCTAAATGCGCCTACACACCATCCTGCCTGCACCTTAGACTGTAGAAATAAAACTGCGCAGAGCAGGAGAAAATAAGTGATTTTATAGTGTACATTGATAAAAATATAATTATGCTATTACTTTTTTTGGCCACTTAAATTATATTTTCAGCAGAGGAAATTTATAAGGGGAAGGAAATTTATAAGGATAGTCATTATTAAATAATGAAAAGCACTAGAAGGTAGTACTTTTCATACCGAATGGAAAAATTTTTAAATGGACCAGGCTCATATTTAATTTCCCTTTAAATTTTTTTACTGTTTTAATTCACCTTTTTATTTGGGAGGACTGATGTCTTAGGCACAAATTTGCCTTCACAGGTGTATGTTCTTGCTAATTATTAACCTTCTTTAATACTTATTAACTTTAAAAGCACTGTAGTAAAAATGCAGTTGTATTAAATTGCCTGGTTGAAAACATTCCTCTTTTTGTTAGCATAATGAAAAGTGACTTCTACACCAGTGGAAGTTAACAACTTCTGTATAAACCAAACAAATAATTATTTTGTAACTGTCAGTTCATTGCTACATTAATTTTTGGCTATGCCATTGTTAATTTTCATTTTGGCCACATTTGTACTATTGCTTCTTTTCTGGAACTTTTCATATACTTTATTGGTGAACAAAACAAATGGAGCATCCCCTGTGCACATCCTTAGCCTGTTCTGGGGTTTGAGAGGAATCCAGAAGGGATCTCAGCCTAGGTTGGTGGCCAGAGGCCCAGCCCAGTATACTCTGTCCCATGTGTGTTGTCCACAGGAAACCTACCATAAATAAACTCCAGCCCCTCTCCACCTCTCCACCCAGGTGTTCTCCACTCCATATGTCACACCCTTTCCTTCTCTAGTTGTCCCCAAAACCAAACATTAGCCAGGGTGTCTACCATGGGATTCTTGGCATTGGGAGGAGATACAAGATGAAGGCGGCTTTCCTTAATCAAAAGTGCTAAAGAATGATTCCACACCGTGAGGGATGCAGAATATTTTCCTCTAGGCTGGGGAGAGTGGTACTAACTCAGTAGTTTTTTAAATAATGAAAAGTTCATGTATTAACTAGCTCTCTGAGACTAAACTTCAAAATATTTATTTTGGTTTAATAATACAGTGAAGACACATAAATCTTTTTAATACCATTTGTATGATAAAGTAATATATACTCATGTTAGACCAAAAAAAAAAAAACCCAAACAATCTGAATGTATATAAAGTAAAAAGGCAATTCACTTTGCCCTTCTCTCTCATGTGTCATTCCCAAGGATTTCTGTGCTTGCACAGAGGCATATATTCCTTTTTAAAAAAGAGATACAGGTGCTATCATATTATATATACATTTTCTAACTTCCATTTTACCCTTTGCACCATATCTCGGACAGCTTTCCAAGTCAACCCATAGACAGGCTTCATCCTTTCAACAGCTGCACATTATTTTCTCATTTGAATGTAACATCAAGCCCTATGGGCTATTTAACTAATCACCTATTAATAGACATCTGGTCAATCATGTACACACACAACTGTGCAAATTTAAGAGAATATTGGGGCTCGGAAGCATGATTTCCGTAAGGAGATAACCGGGAGTGATGATGAGATATGCAGTCCTGTTTCTGCTCTCGGTTCCCAGACCCACGGATTAGCCACAGGAGACACAGCACTATGGGGGTCAGTGCTTATACCCCTCCAGAACTGAGGTCCAGATTCCATCATTCTGTTAGGCTGCCTCGTTATAGATGATGAGGTATGTAGTTGAACTAATGGATTCTACGGCTCTGTGCTAATCGTCATGTCTCCTTTGCTACAAAATGGCCTCTCCTGGGCCAAAACAGGCATTCTCTAAGCACTTGGATTGTGGTGTCGGCAGGAAAGGCAAAACCTATATCTAATGTTAGTATCAGGGGTGCCTGGGTGGCTCAGTCATTAAGTGTCTGCCTTCAGCTCAGGTCATGATCCCAGGGTCCTGGGATAGAGCCCCATTTCGGGCTCCCTGCTTGGCGGGAAGCCTGCTTCTCCTTCTGTCCTGCTCCCCCTGCTTGCGTTCCCTCTCTCGTTGTGTTTCTCTCTGTCAAATAAATAAATAAAATCTTTTTTAAAAAGTTTTAAAAAAAGGTATCAATTCCCGTAAGGATGCATTGCTACCCCCTCCATGGAAAACCTGGTCTCCTTTAAGGACAGTGCATATCGCACCCCAGTATCAGTTTTTGCTTCTGTCAGGTTGTCCTCAATAGCCCCAGTAGTCAGATCAGTCTTGTGGAGAGGAGGCAGTGCTCCGGGGCCATGCATACCCACTGTTCCTGTGACCTAGGCTGCCATGTTCATGGGTCAATCACACAAGCACCGGCGTGGCCAAGGACAGAGCCAGCTGATACCCACCAGAAAGACATCTCCCACCGGCTTGCTCGGTGTTTCTCTATAGTAGATGCTCTCTCTGGTGGGCATGAATCTGAAGCCCAAAGATCCTCAAGCTCTGTACTCAACCCCCACAGGTATAATTTATGCCTTGTCTCTAAATGATCTCCCAGTCTTGCCCCTTCCAGACTCTTCATCACCTAGATGAACTATTTGCTACCACCCATGGGTCCATGCATATCTCAGGTTCTTTCTACCTTTGTACGAAGTGAGCCGTCAAGTCTACTGCTCGAAGCTGTGCTCAGTGGGACGATATCCTGTTACTGTTGTCCATCAAGACCCCTGCTGGGTGGGGCTACCATGTGGTGGCAGTCCATTTTCAGCAAGTGCCAACATAATGAGCTGATCCAAGCTGGACTTGATGGTTTTTCTCCTCCATTACTTGGAAACTCCCATTAAACCAGATGTGAGAGTTGAAAGACAGGGGGCGGAGCAATACAATAGAGGACATGGAGAATAGGCCACCTCTTTTGGTCTCACTTGTTCTCTCTAGTCCTACTTGAGCCTGACCACAGAGGTATAGTTTTCATACATAGCGGATTGCTGTGACCTCCATGCAGTCTTATGATGTGGATCTCTCTTACCCAGGACCCAAGAGGAAGCTCTTGGTCACATAATCACTTGATGTCCTGTCAGTACTCAGTCTCTATGAGGGTTCATGAGTTAGCAGGAGCTGGACAGCACTAGCAGGATTGGACAAACCGAATCATATGGCCTGGGTGGTAGGGTAGCTCTGATATGCCGTAAAGTTCTATCTTGGGTCCTACTCAATATTGGAAGCCTTCCAAATCACCTGGTAAATCAGAGCCGTATTCCCAAGACCTGTTCCCTGGTGCACATGTGGAAGGTATGCTGCTTCCAGGATCTAAAGAGACCCACCAAATGCAATGCCTTTTTTTTGGTGGTGAGTGATAGAAGGAACAACAATTCGTCTTTGACTTTAGAAGGGATGTCCCAGCATGCCCCAAGCCATTGGACCCCTGGAATGTTACTCATGATGTGCCCCAGCGGGTTTTCTCCCACCCTCTGGCATACACGTGTCTTAATGGGGCATTCAGAAAACATGTCATTTCCACTCACAGAGAGGTCCAGTTAACTCGATGTCATCAATACCAGTAGGTCGGCGTGATAATCTGTGGAATGCCAGGATCGTCAAGGTCCCTTTAGACTCTGCTGCAACAGAGAGCAAGAGAGTTAACCTAGGCAGGGGGGCAAGACACTGAGTGTGAACTCCTTTCCACAAAAAGTGAACTGCTTTTAATCCTCCTTACTGACAGGGTTTGGAAAGAATTCATTGATCGCATCGATGATGAATGCGTGATCTGATAAATTGCATGTCTGTTCCAGAAGGCACCCCATCTGGCCCCCAACTCCAGCTGCAGTTGGAGGTAGGATTTGGTTGAGCTGATAGCAGTCTACCAGATGAACTGAGTGGGGATATGATGTGGACTGCCACCTCCCTACATCTTTAAGTCTTTGATGGTGCTAATCTACCGCTTCCTCCTGAGACGTGGTTTTGCTTCTGATTTGCCATTTTGGCTAGGGTTGTGTTGGGAGGGGGTGTGCAGTTTCAGGGACTTCTCTGTGGTCCTTTCTGCCCTACCTGTCTCTTACTCCACAGGTCGTGGAACCAGTGTGAAGGTTTGCAAACTCCTAAGTGTATTCATCCGAATTATGCACTTGGTAGTGCAGGAAATAACCTCAAGAGTGGATCTAGGGGGTGCCTGGGTGGCTCAGTTGGTTGGGCAACTGCCTTCAGCTCAGGTCATGATCCTGGAGACCCGGGATTGAGTCCCACATCGGGCTCCCTGCTTGGTGGGGCCTGCTTCTCCCTCTCTCACTCCCCCTGCTTGTGTTCCCTCTCTGGCTGTGTTTCTCTCTGTCAAATAAATAAAATATTAAAAAAAAAAAAAAGAGTGGATCTAGGAACCCATTAGGCCCACTGTAAGGCATGACTCTAACCTGCGGCCATGATAGCATTTTGGGTCCCTAGACATCAGTGCCAGCTCACACTTCGCAGCCAGCCACGGCCCTTGAAAGGTCTGAGACTTTCCCTTTCCCCGGTTACTCTGGTGAATAGCCACAGATCCCTTTGAGAAAGGATTGAGGAGGACTTTGTGGGGGCATCGTAGGATCCCTCAGCATGGTGACTCAGTCAAAAGCACTTTGGTCCACACACTGATTTAGCTCTACAAACTGGGTGAGAAACCATAATTTTCCATTCTGACAAGTGGCACCAACCCTCTCTGCTTGCCATCTCTCAATTTCTTCTGGTAACACAAGTGCCACATCCGCCGGGGGGCTCTTCTGTTTCACGTGCGACAACGCCACGGCGAGGGAGTTCCTGTCTGTGCACCAGCACGGATTTCTGGGGAATGAGGTATTTGACCTCACCTCCCAGGACACTAGTTGTATATCCCTCACCACTGTCAGCACCCGGTCTCAGCCACTCTAGAATCTTCTAACTCCACTTGGAATCTGAGCGCCTCATTCCATGGTAACATCTCTAGCCTGGAGAGGACAGCCAGCACTGAGCTTCTCAAAGATGTCAGTGACCTCCTTCCCCATGCCTTCCATACTGCTTTCATGGAGAAAGGAGAGGTGTCCAGGTGTCCTTGTCAGGAATTAAGTCCCCGGTCACAGGACAGGACTCCCAAATCAGTGCATTACATCCCCCCCCCCCCCCAGCCTTACATGTCACCACCGCCATGGTCTAAGACCCTCAGGCTTCCAACTGGTCCACATGAGCCAAGTCTTGTAATTCTGTGAGTTACGTCCTCCTGGAGCAAGGGCCATGTTGCCTGGCTTGAGCACACTGCCCCGTTGTCCTAAATACGCGGGTCTCTGGGCCCTGGGAAGAGGTGGGGGTGGGATCCAAGGAGGACACAAATCCTCCCCAGAAGACACCGGTCTCAGTGCTATTACCGGTGCTTCCAGGGTCTCCATATGAGAGGAAGTGTTTCACCTTTGCAGAAGGGCAGGGGCCGCTCCTGCCAGCCCAGAGAGTTTGGGGAAATTTGAGAGTTTAGAATTCTCAGGCTCATTACCCTAAAGGTCTCTATTCCAGATCTCAGGGCCCCTCTCTTTTCTCAGAGCCCTGACTTCGGCGTAAGAGACCTACTGAAGCTGTCCATTGTCTGCTTTGTATCTCTGCTGCTCTCTAGTCCTAAGCCCAATTTGAGCACTGTCTGTCCTGTGTCTGCAGGAGACCAGTGTCTCCGTCAGTCCTGCCGCAGCAGCCTCCGACCTCACAGTTTGTGGGTGGCTAATCCAAACCTGTCATTTTCTCTGTTTTTTCTTCAACAACCTGAAGGTGTTAACAAAAGCCACTCACTCAGTAACCCCTGTAATTACCATTGGCTCAGCTACTCCCGTGCCACTGCAATTGTGGGAGCCAACCACACTGCGTTCTGAAGCACGACTGGCAATAGCCTTCCTAACCGCCGTCCGCTCCTGCCCCCCCCCCCCACGGGGCTTCCGCTCACCTCACTTACCACCAGCAGTGGGGTCCTGGTTGCCATCTGCCCGGTGACGACTGTGGTTCCAGAGTCCCATTCCGAAGATCCACCCCACAGTCTTAGCCTGTGCGCCTCCTTTAAAGTTTAAGACAAGGGATTGCACCTTAGTAGTTTATTTTGGGAAGTGATGCCTGCCAGCGAGAGTAAGGGGCAAGAGAGAGGGAACTAGGGAAGGAGGCAAAAGCCATGCGGGAGACAACAGGGACTCTACCTGCCAGGGCTTTTGAAGGAGCCTGAGGACAGGAGACAGGAGTATGTACCCACCACTTCCTGCCCCCCTTGCTCTGGGATGACCCCCCCCCCCCGGAGTGTTAACTCCTGCAAGTTAGAATCCTCCAACAGCTCCCTCAACCTCACTCAGCACCCCAGAACACTGGAGCAGAAGGCAAAAGACACAGTGCAGCTGAGAGGAGGGGCTATTGGGCATCTCCCTCAAAGCTGCTTGCTGTGGCAACAGTTGAATTAAAAGATGGGCTGGCATTGACCTCCTTGCTGTTCACAAACATTCCAGGCAGGATACCATGCGAAATCCTTGGGATCCATAGGTCTTTCTGCCCTGGGGTATTTTTCTGGCCATCTCCATGGCTCTTACCTTCTCCAGATCTTTTCTCCTTTGTCACCTTTGCCATAAGGTCTTCCCTGGTCACCCGTTGTAAATTGCACCTCCTATTGCTACTGTGCCCCCTACCTTCCTTATTTCTTTCCATGAGGCTTATCACCAGCCAGTGTGCTCAAACATAAGCTCCCTGAGAGCAGAGATTTCTGTGAGCCCTGTTAAGTATTATAAAAAAAATCCCAGAGCTTAGAATAATGTCCAGCACAATGTAGAGCTCAGCATATGTCTTTGAATAATAATATATTAAACAATGAATCTATGAAAATACAACTTTTTTCATCATTTTTCATATACTTTCTATTTTTATATATATACTTAATTTTTTTAAAAGATTTTATTTAGGTATTTGACAGAGAGAAACACAGCTAGAGAAGGAACACAAGCAGGGGGAGTGAGAAAGGGAGAAGCAGGCTTCCTGCCGAGCAAGGAGTCTGATACGGGGCTCGACCCCAGGACTCTGGGATCATGACCTGAGCCGAAGGCAGTCGCTTAACCAACTGAGCCACCCAGGCGCCCCTATATTTAAAATTTTTATTGCCAAAGTGTAGTTGGTATACAATGCTGTATTAGGTTCAGGTGTGCAAACATAGTTACTCAGTGCTTACCACAGTAAGTGTAGTCACCATACAATGTTTTTACAATATTATTGACCAGGGGCGCCTGGGTGGCTCAGTCGGGTAAGCATCCAACTCTTGATTTTTGACTCAAGTCATGAGATAGAGCCCTGCATTGGGCTTTGCCCTCAGTAGAGTCTGCTTAAGATTCTTTCCCTCTCTCTCTGCCCGTACCCCTCACCCCCTTGCTTGCCCTTGCTCTCTCAATAAAACTAATAAATTATAAAAATTTAGAAAATATTATTAACTATATTTCCTATATTATACTTTTAATCTTTGTGACTTATTTATTTTATAACTAGAAGTTTGTACCTCCTAATCCCCTTCACCTATTTCTCTCACCCCATCCTATTTATATATATATTTTAATATATTTTTAATAAAATTAGTAGCTTCTATTTTCGTATGTTTTTATAAAATTAGTAACTTCTTTGTTCAACATTACATCATTGTCATTGGGCCAATAGATAGATGTCTGTTAATTTTGTTCTCTTTAATAGTTGCATAGTATTCAATATTTCATGCTTTGAATGTACCACAATTTATTTTGCAATCCTCTTTGTCAAAGGATGTTTGTGTTTCTAATTTTTCCTTTTACGAACAATGCTGCAATAAATATCGTTGTCCTTGTATCTTTATGCAGTGGTGCTTGTATTTATATAGGACATATTTCCAGAAGTGTATGCTGGGTAACATTGAGGCTGTATGTGGGTATGCTTCAGTGAACTTTATTTTTTAGAACAGTTTTAGATTTACAGAAAAATTGAGAAGATTGTGCAGAGAGTTCCCATATACCCTGTGCCAATTCTACCTGTTATTAGCATCCTACATTAATATGGTACATTTGTTATCACTAATGAACCAGTATGACGCATTATCATTAATTAAAGTCTGTACTTCGTTCCTTAGTTCTTAGCTAATGTCCTTTCTCTGGGCCAGGATCCCATCTAGGATACTACCTTACATTTAGTTGTCAGTGTCCCTTGGCTTCCCTTGCCTGGGCTGTTTTAGACTTTCTGTGTGTTTAATGGCCATGACAGTTCTAGAAGTACTCTATCAGATTCTGCTTTCTAACAGAGCATTCCCTAACCTCCTAAATGATTTTTTTCTAAAATTGCCTACATTAAGATTCATTCTTTGTGTTCTAATGTTCTGTGAGTTTTGAGAAATGCATAATGCTACATATTCTTCATTATAGTATCAGGCAGAATAATTTCACTGCCTTACAAATCCTGTTTCACATATGGGTTTTCCCCCAATGTCCTCTGAACTACCAGGAATCATTGACCTTTTTTACTGTCCCCATAGTTTTGCTTTTTCCAGAATGTTGTATAATTGGAATCATCCAATATGCTCTTTTCAGACTAGCTTCTTTGACTTCACAATATGCATTCAAATTTTCTACATGTCCTTCCATGGCCTGATAACTCATTTCGTCTAATCACTAATAACCCATTCTATGAATGGAGCATAAGCTTGTATCCTTTTGCCTATAGGAAGATAATCTGTTTGCTTATAATTTTTGGCCATTACCAATATAGCTATTATAAACATTCATGAACATGTTTTTATGTAGGTCCAAGTTTTCAGATCATTTGGGTAAACACCTAGGAGTGTGATTGCTGAATCATATGGTACAGCTACGTTTAGCTTTGTAAGAAACTGCAAACTGGGGGTGCCTGGGTGGCTCAGTTGGTTGGGCGACTGCCTTCGGCTCAGGTCATGATCCCGGAGGCCCGGGATCGAGTCCCGCATCGGGCTCCCTGCTCGGCAGGAAGCCTGCTTCTCCCTCTCTCACTCCCACTGCTTGTGTTCCCTCTCTGGCTGTGTTTCTCTCTGTCAAATAAATAAAACATCTTTAAAAAAAAAAAAAAAAAAAAAAAAGAAACTGCAAACTGGTTTGAGAGTGGCCGCACCGTCTTACATTGCCACCAGCGATGAATGAGAGTTCCTGTTCCTCAGTATCATCATCCGTGTTTGGTGTGTCCAGCTGTTTTTGGATTTTAGCTATTCTAATACGTATGTAATGATATCTCATTGTTTCTGTGATTTGCAGCTCCCTCGTGAAAAGATATGTTGATCCTCTTTTCATGTTTATTTCCCATCTGTATCTCTTCTTTGATAAGGTGTCTGCTCAGATCTTTGGTGGGTATTTTCTGGGTATGTTGTTTTAATAAATGCTGCCAGTAACTTGCCCCCAAAGTCTAACCAGCCAAGTGTGAGAGGATCCTTTTCCCTGTATTCTTGGCAACACTGGATGTTACGAATTTGTGAAATGTTTGTCTGTTAGGAAAACAAGTAGCTTCACCTTCTTGCTCTGATTTGCCCTTCTCTGACTACCAGTAAGATTGATTGTCTTTTCGTGTCTTTGGATCATTTATATTTATTTCCTCTTCTGTGTATGATCTGCTTACATCTTTTGCCCATTTTCCCACTATGGTGTCTTTTTCTTCATAGTACATGAAATGTCTTTGTAATAGTAGGTCTGTAGCACTTTATTTGTTGTAACACTTATTCCCCTGCCAATTATTTGTCTTTTGACATTGTTTCTAGTGTTTTTGTTTTTTACCAAACCAACATTATTTTATTTTTTTTATTAAGGTAAAATACACATAACATAAATTTTACCATTTCAACTATTTTTAAGTGTATATATAGTTCAGTGACATTAAGGGCATTCACATTGGTGTACAACCATCACCACCACACAGCTCTAGAACTTTTTTTAAAGATTGGTTTATTTACTTGAGAGTGAGCACCTGGGTGCATGCACATGATGTGGGGAGGGACAGAGGGAGAAAATCTTCGAGCAGTCTCCCCACTGAGAGCAGAGCCCAACCTGGGGCCAGATCCCACCATGAGATCATGAGATCAAGACCTGAGCCAAAACCAAGAGCTGGTCGCTCAATTGCCTGAGCCCCCAGGCACCCCTAGAGCTCCAGAACGTTTGCCATCTTCCCAACATTATTTTAGTCTTTTGTGGCCAAATTTGCTGATCTTGTCTTTTTCCTTCTAGACCTCTTGTTCTTTCGAATGCTTTCTTCTATCCTAAAGTCATAGAAAGTTTCTCCTAAAAATTTTTATAGTATTTATAGTATTTTATACTAAATTTTTTAGCATACCTGAAAACTATTCTCCTATATAGCGTGGTAAGATGTGGTTCTCGTTTTATTAATGGGTAATCAGTTTTCCCAGAATCAGTTTTAAATAAAACGCATTGTTTTCAACTGTATTGAAGTATTACCTTGGTCATGTTAATTTCCCTTAAATATATGGATCTATTTCTAGATTCTGTACTGCTTCTATTTGTTCATTTCTTTGTCAATAGCCTGCTGGCCTGTTAATGACAAGGCTGATGCTGATGATTGTGGTTATAGGCACTTTATTGAAAATTTTTCCATCTGATAAAGCTCGTTACCCCAACTGTGTTTTTCCTTAGCAGTTTTAAAACATTTATAATTTTAATTTTTTTATTTTTAAAGATTTTATTTATTTATTTGACAGAGAGAGATCACAAGTAGGCAGAGAGAGAGAAGGAAACAGGCTCCCTGCCGAGCAGAGAGCCCGATGCGGGCCTTGATCCTAGGACCCTGAGATCATGACCTGAGCCAAAGGCAGAGGCTTTAACCCACTGAGCCACCCAGGTGCCCACAACATTTATAATCTTGTATGAATGGAAAAGGCATTTTACTTAGTTAAAAAAAAATCCCTTTGGATTCTAATTGAAATTACCTTATATCTATGTATTATTTTTAGTACTGACCTTTTAACAAAAATTTTTAAAGATTTTATTTACTTATTTGACAGAGAGAAACACAGCTAGAGAGGGAGCACAAGCAGAGGGAGTGAGAGAGGAAGAAGCAGGCTTCCTGTCGAGCAGGGAGCCCGATGTGGGGTTTGATCCCAGGACTCTGGGATCATGATCTGAGCCATAGGCAGACGCTTAACAACTGAGCCACCCAGGTGCCACTAAAAAAATTTTTTTAAAAGATAAAGACCGTTTTATTTATTTGAGAGAACAGGGTGAGGAACGGAGGGAGAAGCAGACTCCCTGCTCAGCAGGGAGCCTGACTCGTGGCTCAATCCCAGGAGTCCAGGATCATGACCTGAGCTGAAAGCAGGTACCCGACTGACCAAGCCACGCAGGAACCCCTAAACTGGCATTTTTATGTTGTGAATTCTTCAGTGGCATCATTTCATCAGGATCATACCTGTTCTTCGAAAGTCCTTAAATGGGGTTAAGGTGAAATTTAGAGCTTTCTTTCTGAATGAAAAACAAATTGGGTACTGCTGCTGTTAATTCTGACGCTGAGTGTCATGATGTATTCATTGCAGGGAGAAGGAAGAGTGAGAGGAAATATGAAGAACTTGATTCTTTCTCTGCTTCTTAGTTTGGACAAGCTTTCAACTGTGCTAGATCTCACGTGTTTAACAGGGTTATAATATGCTGATCTGGGAATCCTTGGGAAATATTCGGGGTTAATTATTATAAAGGAGGGGTGCATCAGTTTTCTCTATTTTTGTGAATGTTAACTGATAAAAAAAAAATTCCTGCAAATGTGTCTCTGTAACTAAGACCTGGGGTCAAGTTCAAGAATTGTAACGACCTGGGAAAAAACATCTTACTAAAACAGCTCCCGCTTTCTAAAATTTAATCTCTCTTCTTTTATTATTTATCATGGCTGTGGGAGAAGAATCCTTTTGAAAGGAAAACAGGATATGATCATTGAGAAAATAGTCTATTGCTTTTTTCTGAAGCACAGACAGGATAAATATCCGCCACCCCCTCATCACCCCACAAAGAATAAGAGTCTTTGAATACTTAGAGGGATAGAAGAGACCATGATATAACAGTCTCTATACTGGCTAAGCCAGAAACATGTGACCACCGAGGACTCCCTAGGGTAGCAGTCACAAACCTGCTGCCTGCAAGGGCCAGACAGGTGTGGGAGAAATGCTTCACTTCTGCAAATAAATGTACTTTTTCTTATTTGCCTTGAAATAAGCAGTCATTTCATTTTTTAAATGATTTTATCCATTTATTTTTTTTGAGAGAGAGCATGAGTGGGGGAAGGGGTGAGAGAGAGGGAGAAGCAGACTCCCTGTGGAGCAGCAAGTCTCAGCATGGTGTGGGGCTCGATCCCGGGACCCTGAGATCATGACCTGAGCCAAAGGCAGATGCTTAACTGACTGAGCCACCCAGGCGCTCCTGAAGCCATTTCTATAGCTTGTACATTTTTCTACTTTTGATAGAAACATGAGTATGTTAAATAGCTCACTTTTAACTCTCAGATAAGAAAATTGTGCAACAGCGATGAGAAAGGATAGCTTTCACTTGGCCTTGGTGTTGAGGAGTGGTAGGGAGTGGTGGGGACTGTGGTGCACTAAGTGCACCGTCCTTATCTCCAGTGAACAGCTGCCTCCTGGCCCTAGCTCACTGATGCCGCAGAGGCTGCAGGCCCAATAGTGCTGATCTGCAGCGTTTTCAAGAGATTCCTGGTAACCACGGTTTAAAGGTATCATTTCCTGATCTGAAATGTTAGAGACTAGTACGAAATTCTTCAAAGTGCTGTGGGCTAAACAAGCCAGACGTCTGACCTTGGGAGGATGTAGAAGCCTGTGCTTTATCGCAACAGATGGGTGACTGGTGACGACAGGGCGGATGAGGACATGGAGCTGGCCAAGACCGATACGCAGCATTCTCAGCTCTGCAAGGGAAACCTCACAAAGGTCAGGTTAAATGCAGCTGACAAAAATGGAGTTCTTTTTTCAGTGGCAGAGAAAATTCTTGTCTTTGCATCACAATATGAAAGATCAGTGTTCAAAACAGAGAGAAAGCTAAAAGGGAAACCAAAATAAAATAGCATCAATGAAGGTGGCGACTCTATCCTTGAGAAGCTAGATCTGAGTCAGAGCAGGCCAGCCTTCTACGTATGGAGTAACTAAAGGCTGGTGAGGCTGGACTGCTAAGAGCCACGGAGATCCTCAAGATCTGGCCAACGAGAATCATCATGCTGACAAATCAGACCAGGCCTGAGGCTTTGGCTTCGTCCACTCATAAATAGGAAGGAACTATAATTAAAAGAGCCCTGAACTATACCGTTGTAGTAGATGTGGCAATTTAACCTGTTTTGTTAAGATTACTTGTATGTGGAATGAATACGTCGAGTAAGTGTGTGAACAGCCCATCTGTCGTGTTGCGGACTTCTCATCTAATTCTTCCACATGTCCCTGAAGAAGCCCATTCAGTATTGAAGGAGAAGTAGCCGAACCCCTGTGAATACAGACTTCCGCAATATTGGAGTTGTGATCAAACCCTCCAGGCTACCAGTTGCAAACTGGTTTGGGTACTAGATGTGTCCCCCTGAGCCCCACCCCCGAGGTACGGGGATGTCAACAGAGAGCGACAGGGACGGTTGAGACTCTTAGTCCTTAGGACCTGGTCTCAGTCCTGCGCTGACATTGCTTCCAGAGAGGTCACATGGCCTCCTGGGGAAGCTCACAGGGTGCCTCTTAGGCCTCTCCCCGCTTGAACTTCTAGCAGCTTCTGTCAGTGGGGCCACTTCCTGCTTCCATCCAGGCCCATCCCTCATGCCCTGTTGCCTTCTCTCTTATCTAAAAGGATTTTCTTCTTTCCCCTCTGCTTTGTCCTCACTCACCATACCTCTGGTGCTGGGCTTCCAAGGGCCCCTTCCTTTCTTGCTTGTTCTCCTGGGATTTCCTATCTCCTCATGGTTTCACTTATGCCCATGCTGACTCCCCAGCTTTTATCTTCAACTCCAACCCCAGCCAACCTGACAATTCTGCTTTAGCATCTCAGAGTCCTCACCAACTCAAAACAATATTTCATCCCCTAAAACCTGTCCTCCCCTCAGTAATGGCACCACCATCTGCCCCGTTATACAATAATCCCTTGGCCGTTCTTAATACCTCCATCTCCCTCGTCCCTCACCTCCAGTCCATCACCGCATCCTGACTATTCTAATAACAAAATATATCTCCCATCCTGTCTGCCTTCTCACCATCTCCTTGTCTCTGCCTGGTTCAAGCCACCATTGTCTCTCAGCTGTCAGTGGTCTCTGCCCCGGTCCCCTCTCACTGTATTGCCTCCTCCAAACCATTCTGTATCCTATAGTGAGCTTCAATTTTTTTTATTATTTTTTAAATATTTTATTTATTTTTTTATTTGACCGAGAGAGATCACAAGTAGGCAGAGAGGCAGGCAGAGAGAGAGAGGAGGAAGCAGGCTCCCTGCTGAGCAGAGAGCCCGATGCAGGCTTTGATCCCAGAACCTTCAGATCATGACCTGAGCCAAAGGCAGAGGCTTTAACCCACTGAGCCACCCAGGCGCCCTATAGTGAGCTTTAAAAAAAAACCCAAACAGGGGATGCCTGGGTGGCTCAGTGGATTAAATATCTGTCTTTGAGTCATGTCATAATCCCAGGATCCTGGGATCAAGTCCCGCATCAGGCTCCTTGTTCGGCAGGGAGACCGTCTCTCCCTCTGTCTGCCACTCCCCCTGCTCGTACACACTCTCTCTCTGACAAATAAAAAAGTAAAATCTTTAAAATAAAAAAAGAATTTTAAACCCAGTGGTATTATCATATCACATCTTGCTAAAATTCTTTCCAGTAGCATCCCATTACACTTGGGATAAAGCGTAAATTTCTTAGCATGGCCCTCAAGGTCCTACAAGACTCAGCTTCTGACGGTCAAACTGGCTTCAGTTCCATGCACTTGACCCTCAAGCCATACTGTCTTTCAGTTCCCTAAGAGGCCTAAATCCCCCTGTGGCCAGGGCCAGTCCTGTGTGTGGAAAGCCGCCTCTACCAGCACTCCTGATCTTGATCTGGTCAGACCTTTCTCACCCTCTGGGACTCAGCTGAAGGCCACTTCCTCAGGGCAGTTTCTCTGAGGTAGCGTCATCTACACACAGAGCTCTTCATGCCACTTCTTTGTTTAATGCCTGAGTCTTCTGTCCCATTCACTGTGTCCCTGGCGCCTACAACAGTACCTGAGACAGAGCAGGTGGTCTGCAGATCTTCGTTGAACAAATGAACATTTGCCAGGAATGACTCCCAGACACCCGCTGCTCTGGAATGTGCTCTGGTCACCCAGAATCCTGGCAACCTAGAGACAGTTAATAATTTAAAGTATTTATAATTTAATATTATGTGTCCTAATTAGAATTTGGTCTTAGTGATCAATTGTTCTAAATTAAATTTGTTCTGAAAATAAGTATAGAAGTAAAGTATTTGGCCATTTTCAATGACATACAAGTTATCTCACGGAAGAGGTTAGGAGAGACAAGCAGTTTAAAAGTCACATGGCCTGTGTTGCCAGAAGAAATTTGATGATCTACATCACCAACCTTAAATGTCTCTGTGAACTTCCAATCTGACCGTGGGATGGTAAAAAGTACTTTCCTGCTCCTGACACAGCTGTAAATATGTAAGATCCTTCTGGAAATCAATTTGGCCATCTCTAGAGCCATAAAGTTGCATTTCTGATGCTTCTAGATGGTGCCTACCTAACTTCCTCAAAGATATCTTCCCTGGACCACCCACTGCCTGCAAACTTGGTACCTTTTACCTTGCTTTTTGTGACATTTATCATATCTGGAATGACTTGTTCAATATCTACTCTCCCTCTTAGTTCTAAGCTCCATGAGAGTGGGGGCAGGACTGGCTTTATTTGTCTCTATATCCTTAGGACTTTATCTTATGCATTAAAATAAATAAATACTTGTTGAATACACTGAATAGAGAAAATGATCCTGAATAAAAATAGCTCTCACTCCCAATAATGACATTAGCAGTTATCCTTCAGGGAGAGGTCACCACGTGCCTGACACTGTTGGGTTCACTCTGTGCGGCACACTCCCAGCGGCCCTTTGGCCTCCTACTCCCACGGATGGAAACGGAGGCCTGATGTTCTTCAAAGTTTAGGTCAACTGGCGAGTAAATGGCTCATCAACACTTTACTGACAGCAGCCACACATGTAGAAAGAATCTACATGTTGTTTGAGTAGAATACCTTACAGTTCCTAGGGTTCAGATTTTCCAAAGGTGCGTAGTCATAGAAAGATGGCGGTAGTGTATTTGCAGTCACTCGGTTCAGTGGATACCATTGTGACGGTGCCCTTCACCCTTCATGGGGTACCCATGCTTGCGTGCCAGCACTACTGAGGTTCTAGATCGTGCTGAGTGTATCAAGGTTAGGGGGAGAAGGCTGGACAAGAGAAGGTGACATCTGGATGAAGGGAGTGTTTCAGAGATACAGGTGAACAGGTCCTGAGATGAGAGGAAGCAGCAGCCTGCAAAGGAGTAAGAGGAATTCAGTGCATTTAGGGGGATGTGACAAGACACGAGACTGGAGACAGAAGCAGAGGCCAGGTTGAGAAGGCCGTTGGGTTTTTCCCTGAGGCAGCAGCACCCTGCAGTGACCCCTGTGCAGGTGGACGGGACAGGGCGCAGGCACCAGTCTTGGTATCTAGAAAAGATCCAGGGTCGTCAAGTGATAGATTTGTACTTGTGCTTAAAAGGTTGGCAAGAGATATAATTGAGGACTACATAGGGAACATGGAAAAGAAAGAAAATTAAAAAGACTCTAAGATATGGAGGCACCTGGGTGGCTCAGTCGGTTAAGCGTCTGCCTTCAGCTCAGGTCATGATCCCAGGGTGCTGGGATCAAATCCCACATCAGGCTCCCTGCTCGGTGGGGAGTCTGCTTCTCCCTCTCTCTCCTGCTTGTGTGTGCACATGCTCACTCTTTCTCAAATAAATAAATAAAATCTTAAAAAAAATTTTTTTTTTTTTTAAAGAATCTAAGACTTGAAGTCTGGGCCTATGGATAGCACTGTTTCAGAGCCTGAAAGGAAACCTCTGCTTTCTGCTGATTCTGCCATCATGCTGCCACTTAGCCCCCTCAAACTGCTTTGGTTGTTGGCTGTGTGCGACATCTAAGCTGATGTGATTCTTTGGTTTGAGACTGTGGTCAGCTCTGTGCTACTAGTCTGGAAAATGTTAGCAGGTTTGCAGGTAGGTTACTATAAACTCAGAGTTTCGTCGCTTCGAGTGCCCTCTGTTCCAAGGCCCACACGGGACTAATAGCCTGTAGAGTATCATGGCTGTTTCATACTTATGTTTCATCAAGTGTAGTATCTAGGGGAGGAACTTCACAACTTGAAGACACAGAGGGATATTACAAAGAAAACAAGAAAATAGCTTTCTCCTTCCATATTCCTCTTGCTGGCTGCCTCTCTCCTCGCTGTCCGTGTGAACGTGACACGACACGCAGTTTAACATCTTCACTTTTCCTCCTAATACCTTTTACCTCTTATGAAGCATCTGCTTGTCTCTGATCTATACCTCTGGCTACGTGTGGAATCACCTGGAGAATTTTGAGGAAAAAATAATTTTTAGGCCCCTACCTAAGACCAGTTCAGGGTCTCTGGGCATGGGGCATAGGCATTCATAGTTTCCAGAAGTTCCCTTGGGACCTATTACAGGTTATCTATTGCTTTATGGCTGCATAACCTCCCCGACGCTCAGTAGCTCCGGACAGCAGTGATGTTTTAGTTCTCACAATTCCATGGCTTGCTGGAGTGTTCCTTCAGGTGGCCTTGCCTGGATTCACTCCTGCAGCTGAATGCAGGTGGGGGTTGGCTGGGCCCAGGGCTCAGCCAGGACACCTGGGCTTCCCTCCCGTTGGGCTCCTTCATCCTGGGCTTCCTCAGGGCAGAATCTGGGCAGGGGAAGTGGTATCTCATGCTTTGCTTTGACTGTTAGAATTGAAGCAGCGGTTATGTCATCTGGCTTCCTCTTTGTTTCTCAGAGGGCTGTGGGAAGGCCTTCACGCCCTGAAGAAAGTTAATCATTTTGACTCTCGTCCCAGTAATTTGTTTGCCGAATTGCCGTGTGTCTGAGAGGCTTACAGACAGAAGGGTCCAGGAAGCTAGCTACAAGATTTAGCCTTGGCAACACAACATTGATTCCGACCTTTTTCCCCTCCTCTAGATACACACCTTCGGGCACATTGGCTTAGAGAGTCTTCCTCATTCTGTTTTCAAATGTTTCATCAAACTAAGAAACATGATTTACTCATTCATTCACAAATAATTTCAAATGCCTATTATGCACAAGGCCCTGTGCTGGGGGTAGAGCCCTACCATTTTGAGGAAACAAAAGAACCCTGAGGTTATGATTCTTATTTTCAGTGGTTTGTATCTATTGTATCTATTGACAGCAGAAGACACTGCAGAGTCAAATTACTAGGTAATTCCAGAGGATTGCCAAGGGCGGGGGGTGCTATAAGATGTAGAAGGACACCGAACTGGCCTGGGGAGGAGGTCCGGGACCCCTCTTTAGGCAGGGACATTTGATCTGGGCCTTAAAGGATGAGTTTGCCTTAACTAAAAATCAGCCCGGATTTTTCATTCTTCTTTCTTTTCTTTTCTTTTTTTTTTTTAAAGACTCTATTTATTTATTTGACAGAGAAACAGTGAGAGAGGGAACGAGAGAGGGAGAAGCAGGCCTCCTGCCAAGCAGGAAGCTCGATGTGGGGCTTGATCCCGGGTCTCCAGGATCATGACCTGAGCTGAAAGCAGTCACTTAACCAACTGAGCCACCCAGGACCCTCATTCTCCTTTCTTTTGCAGACTTCTCATCTCTGCCTTCACCAGCCACCTGGGTGGGGCTGTAATCATTTACTAGCTGCTAACAAAGAGCTCCTTGAGAGAAGTAAGATCATACTGTTTGCGGTTTCCTTCAACCCAAGACAAGAAACTTCCTAAGGACAAACCACTTTCTTTTTCTTGGATCGGGAATTAGAGAAAGCTGTCCTTCACAGCCCCAGCTTGGCAAACCTTGTTTTTTGTGTTTTTCAGCAACTCAAGCACCCCAATCTCGTGAACCTCCTCGAAGTCTTCAGAAGGAAGCGGAAGCTTCACCTGGTGTTTGAGTACTGTGACCACACGGTTCTCCATGAGTTGGACAGACACCAAAGAGGGTGAGTGATCATTCTTGACGCAGGAACCATAGCAGCACACACTGAGATTTGCGAGGGAAGATGAGCAGCAGCCCTTTCGCTGACCAGGCAAGAGCTGGCAGTTGTTTGCTAGGCTTGACAGCAGAAGAGTTATAAAAGGTTGAGACAGAGATCATAAGTCTTCATGTTCATGAAGAAAACAGCAGCATTATTCCATTGAACTTAATTTCTTTGTTATATTATCTGTGTCTCTGAGAGAGAAAAGGAAGGCTCTTACTGGTTAGTCACGCCTGACTAGGGAAGTGGAAGGACTTGGAGATTGAAAGCAGGAGTCCAAGGACAACAGCCAAGGGGAGGTTAAAGCCTAGAGCAGATGTGGCATTTCACCCAGAGCGATCCGGGCATCTGGTCTGCTGTATTGGTCAAGAATTCTTTGGTGATGGGCGCCTGGGTGGCTCAGTGGGTTAAAGCCTCTGCCTTCGGCTCAGGTCATGATCTCAGGGTCCTGGGATTGAGGCCCGCATCAAGCTTTCTGCTCAGCAGGGAGCCTGCTTCCTTCTCCCTCTCTGCCTGCCTTTCTGCCTGCTTGTGATCTTTCTCTCTGTCAAATAAATAAATAAAATCTTTTTAAAAAGAAAAAAGAATTCTTTGGTGACAAGGGACCTGAACCCACTGAGGCAAGCATAGGTGAAAAAGGACGGCGACAGTGACAGAAGGATGGGCAGGTTCTGGAGGCTCTGACGATCTCATCAGCCATCCTTCCGCAGCAAGGAGAGCTGCTTCGTGTTTTACAAGAAGGCTTGGTGAGCAGACAGAGCCTTTGTCTACAAAAAAAGAGGGTGTGTGCGTGTCCTTTGCTTGGGTTGAAGGTAGCCCCTCGCCAGAGTGAGCAGAGCACAGGTTGGGTTTCTGCACCCACCTACTCCTCCTCGGCAGAGCACTGTGGGTGGTGCATTTTTTCTCTCTCAACTCCTCTATGCTAGCTTTATTCTGCCTTGCAGATGAGTCTTGTAGGGTGGGCTTGGAAGGGTATGTGTATGTGGCATGTGATGGAAGGGAAAAGTTTGAACTAGGAAGCCTGGCTGCAGGCTTTTCTCAACCCGTGTGGCCACTCAAGAGCAAAGTCCTAGAAGGAGGTAGCATCTGTGTATATAAAGTCCAGTGGAAAACTCTGCCTCAGGTCAGGTGATGCAGCTGTCCCTGGGGCCAATCACTGTGGCCAGATAGAGAGGCTAGAATGATTAGCTGGCCCTGGAAGATATAATTCAAAGTGGGTCAGTCAAAGATGACTTCCTGGAGGAGGTGGCCTTTGAGTTGAATGGCAAGAAGACATAAAACAAGTGAGCAGTGAAAGATATCTCATGCTCTCCTTTTGCTAAGCTCCTGGGAGCCCCGCTTTGGCTGATGACAATATGCAGAGTGGCATTGGATATCAGAGTGGCAGTATGGCACCCCGTTCCCACTCACATTCACACCCTGGTGACTGGAGGCTGCGGCTCTTTCAGCAAGCCTTCAAGCCCTCAGAAAGGGCTTGCTCTTTGACACATGGTGGTACTTACATAATCAGCCGTTATATCCAGGCAAATGGGATTAAAGTGGCTTGTGGTTTGTAAGTGACCATGGCACAGGCTTTTGGTGTTGATTTTCACAGCCAGAGAAAGCCAAGAGAACAGACACCTCCCTTCAGAAAGTCATTGATACAGAGAAATTATGCTCAAGGGAGAAGACATTTAGTATGTTGCTATTTGCTCTTTTGACAGCTTGCGACTGACACTTCAGTTAAGCCTGTTGGTATGAACTATTCCTGGCCATGTGGCACTAGGGGCATGTTGCAGGATGTCTGATCAATCATGTTAGATTGAGTCACTTGGAAACGTGGATTAGTGGGGGACTGAAAGCAGGTGGGAGTGAGTTCTTTTTTGGGCATAGAGTTTACACAGAAGGGAAAACATGGACAGGACAAGGAGTGATTAGAGCTTTGAAAGCAGATTTTTTTTAAAGTCCACTGGCTAGAATATGTTATATATGTTCCAGGAAATAGAAAATGCTTCAATACGGAGGTGGTGAGGGAAGGGGAGACCAGTAAGTACGTGTGCGGTTTAAGTACAGGCGTCATTTGCAGATGACGGCGAGTCATGCTTTGTCAATATATGACTGACCTCGGGAATGCGACTACATGAGCAGCCCTGGAAAATAAGATTTGTTCTAAGCCAGATTGTATTCATTTATTTTGAAGTTTAAAGATTTTTTTTGGTTGGTTGGTTTTAAAACTAGAAGGTACTGGGGCACCTGGGTGGTTCAGTCAGATGTTTGCCTTCAGCCCAGATCATGATCCCAGGGTCCTGGGATTGAGCCCCATGTCGGGCACCCTGCTCAGCAGGGAGTTGGCTTCTCCCCCTGCTCATACTCTCTCTCTCAAATAGATACATAAAATCTTAAAAAAAAAATAGAAGTTACTTTCCATTATGCAGATTATTTGGCAATACTCCAATCTATTTTAAAGGCTATTTCAAATTTTTTCTTATCATCATGAAGAACTAAATGTCACTAAACTGTATCAACGAATGATTTTGAAGTTCATGAGAAATTGCATCCTATAAAATAACACTTTGAAAGCACATTCCCAGCAGAAGTGGGTCGGCATCCCGTGTGTGACCTTTGGCAAGTTGCTTTTGGGCATTCTTACCTGTGAAAATAAGAGTTTTGGACCAGGTAGAAATGGAAGGGGACTTGCAGGTCTCTGGTGCCGTGACTTGATGATCTGATGCTCTAGAGGTCAGAGGACTACTGCTCTCCTTCAGTGTCATGCGTGATCAGTGAAACAATATCAACAAAAGGTGTTGTGTTAATGCCACTGTTTCTCCAGTGTGGGGTCAGGGGGGCCCTCCTTAGGGTGGTACGCTCACCCTGAGAATGTCCTGTGATCTCTTCATTCATTTCTTTTTTTTTTTTTGAAGATTTTATTTATTTATGATAGAGATAGCGAGAGTGGGAACACAAACATGAGGGAGCTGCAGAGGGCTGAAACAAGTGCCCCAATATGGGGCTTGATCCTAGGACTCTGGGATCATGACCTGAGCCAAAGGCAGATACCTAAGGACTGAGCCACCCAGGCACCCCACTTTATTCTATTTTTAAGTACAAATTTCTAAAATACGAAGTGACTCATGCCAGTCCTCTACATAAAATCCTGTAATTGCTCCCCAAAGCTTACGGATATGGTCCCAGCAGGGCACATGAGACTTCAGGCTCTCCACAGCCCCATTTCTCATCGGTTTGTCACACCCCCCCCCACCAGAATCCTTGGCATTCTGAGCTTTTCACAGGACATGTCATTTTCAGTCTGCATTGCCATTCCTTCCCTACCCCACCTAGCAAACTCCTGCCTGTCCTTCAGCTATAGCTCAAATATGACCCCCTGGGTGGGAACTATTTTAGCTGACACTGAGGAGAGTCAGGAGTCCCTTTCTCTAGCATCCATCACATCTTCTGGGATTGTTTCTATTACATACCCTATTTGCACGGGAAACTATAAAACCTTCAAGGGCAAGAGCTGTGCCTTCCTCCTCTGTGTGTTCCCAGTATCTTCTAGCTTAATTCTTGGTACTTGGTACATCCCTAATACTTGTGGAATAAGCAAGTTAGCAAACCAATAAATTGATACTTACAAAATGGTTTTGAAGAAGAGTAATATAACAGTGTTTTGATGATTTTTCATTTTAGGATAGTTACCTCAATTAAAAATTCTAGAGCCTAATATTATCAGAGGAAATTATCAGTACATTGCTGGAGCAACCTGTCCCAGATGGCAGTTTGTATTCTGTGTTAAAAGCCTTAGGGGGAATACTTACCTGGCAGGGGAGATACCATGATCACGAAGGTGGTTTTCCCAGGGCGAGGCTTATCCATTGCACTCCGGATGTGCTAAAAAAAAAAAAAAAAAAGAAAAAGCCTTAGGGGTGCCCAGGTGGCTCGTCAGTTAAGTGTCTGACTTCAGCTCAGGTCCTGATCTCTGGGTTCTGGGATCTAGACCTCTGTCAGGCTCCTTGCTCAGCAGGGAGTCTCTCTGCCTCACCCTCTGCCCCTCCCCACGGCTTGTTCTCTCCCTCTAATAGATGAAATCTTTAAGAAAATAAAAAATTAATAAAAATAAGAGCCTTAGAGGCATAATCTTAGACCAACCAATTCTACTTCTAACAATTTACCATAAAAAATAATTGAGTACATGCATTAAAGTTTAGTTATAGAAGTGTTTATTGCTAATGGATTTTTTATATTTTTTTTAATTAAAAAAAATTTTTTAGGGGACGCCTGGGTGGCTCAGTTGGTTAAGCGACTGCCTTCGGCTCAGGTCATGATCCTGGAGACCTGGGATTGAACCCCACTTTGGGCTCCCTGCTCAGCGGGAAGCCTGCTTCTCCCTCTCTCACTCCCCCTGCTTGTGTTCCCTCTCTGGCTGTGTTTCTCTCTGTCAAATAAATAAAATCTCAAAAAAAAAAATTTTTTTTTAAAATTTTTTAAGTAAGCCCTGCACCCAACATGGGACTTAAACTTATGACCCTGAGATTTGCCTGCTCTGCTGACTGAGCCAGCCAGGCACACTGTTAAAGGATTTTTTTATAGTGAAAACATTGGAAGCAACTGAAATGTCCAATAACAGAGGATCAATTAAGTAAATTATGGCGTATCTTTACAATGGAATACAGTGGGGCCACTAAAAATCATGCTTATAAATAAAACATACATTGAAAAAAAATGTTCTTGAGTGGTTGCAAAATGAAGAAAAATGCTATAATAAAAATACATATTCATTTTCATAGAATTTATATACAGATAGAAAAAGGGAAAATGATACATTTAATGTTTTAATGGTGATACTTTGAGTTATGATTGTATAGATATTTTTATTTTACCTATTTATTTTTTAAGATTTTATTTATTTATTTGAGAGAGAGCAAGTGAGAGAAAGAGCAGAGGCAGAGGGAGAAGCAGACTCCCCACTGAGCAAGGAGCCAGGATGTGGGATTCCATCCTAGGATTCCAGAATCATGACCTGAGCAGAAGACAGACACTTAACCGACTGAGCCACGCAAGTGCTCTTTATTTATGTTTTTTATAATATTTCTTCCATGTTCCATTTATCATTATGGTAATTCTTAATCATTAAAGTAATAAAAATAATTCTTGCCAAATCAGACTCAAAGAGCTGTCTCTACTTTGAATCGGAAACGGATGCTAATTCATCTTCTTATTATTGTATTTGTAACTTCTTGGACTCCTTTGGAAAGCTTTTGAAGAAAATTCAAAATCATGTTGCTCCCAACAAGCAAGTTTGTGCCACAAGATATGTCTCCTGCTGCAGTGACAGCAATACGTATCCCTCATAATTCCCAGCGCTGTGCTTGTGTTGTTTATGTTTGCCCTCAAAACAAATGCATTACCATTCCTCATCTCGGCACAACTGTAATATACTTTGTCCTTGTTATTCTTTCAACGTTGGTCTCTCCTGTGTCAAAGTTGGGTAAATGACTACTTTCCATACTCCCTCCTCATTTTTCTACCCTTCTGTAAGTGCAACCAGACATAGTGCTTCCCTGGTTCTTTTCCAATACCACTGGGTCCACGTCTGGCTCTCGTGTAATTGGTGCAAACATCTGGTGGGAAAAGGTTGTTACTGCAAGTTTTCAGTTTCTGTCAGTGGAATTCCACTACTTTTATAAAACACTAAAAATCTCTCTTTTTTAGATTGCAAGTGATACATTGTTTGTTCTAGTAATGTTTCAAGCAATACAAAAATAGAGAAATAAATAAAATTAACAGGTTGAGAAATTGTTTTCTAATTTTTCTTTGCATATCTGTGTTTAAATAGATTGTATTCTACATAATATAGTTCTGCATTTTTTAAAGTGTATTCAGGAGCTGTGTCCTGATTCAAACATATCTACTTTTGTATTTTTAAAATGGCTGCATGACATTCCATTGTACAAATATACCACAGTTTCTTTGTTCAGTCCCCCACTGATAAATATTTAGATTGTTTCTAGTTTTTCTCTATCACTAACAAGACTACAATGAACAACCACTTGCATAAATATCTCCATAGGATAAATTCCTAAGAACATATTATTTCTCTAGGAGTGTGGCCAGTCTTCCCTTCCCTGCCTTTCTTGTAGCCTTGTGGAGAAATGAAGCTTTGAAGAATGTTGATTGTTTGGCTTCTTGGACTGTCCCAAGTATTAGAAGAGCAGTAGCTGGAAGGATGGCTAAGTGTTGAGAATGCTGGAAAGAGATCTATATTCTCTCTTCCTTGTCTCTCCCATCTCTCATGGACCTGAAGATGTTTTTAAAAATCAGTTTGATCTCTTCATTATCATACAGCAGTTGTTTATGTTTCTCTCATTTCAACTTTATTATTAGGACATTAGGGTCACAGTATACACCCTCACCCCAAAATCTTCTAAAGGAGAGACAGAAGACTGCTTTCTGAGAGTTATTTTGTGAAACCATCAGGGCAGAGGCAACCTTGTATCAGACAAAGTAACCTCAAAGAGGTTAACCTCTGCCGGGTTTGTCGGATTAGACTGACTGTATATGTTTTATCAATGCCAAGTCCCTCCATGGGGCGCCTAGGGGGCTCAGTCATTAAGCGTCTGCTTTCAGCTCAGGGTCGGGTCGAATCCCAGGGTCCTGGGATCGAGCTGCGCATCGGGCTCCCTGCTCTGCGGGAGGCCTGCTGCTCCCTCTCCCACTCCCCCTGCTTGTGTTCCCTCTCTTGCCGTGTCTCTCTGTCAAAAAAATAAATGAGTAAATAAACAACCCTCCTAATTTGGGGATGGATGTAAGTAAGCTAGCCGAGGTTAATGACAGCAACCAAACCGCCTACGGTCCCGCACCCGGAGATTCTGGACTCACAAAGAGCATCCTGATTATCACTTGACTTGTTTATGGAATTGTCTACAAGGAAAGCATGAACTGGCACTCAGAATTTGAACATGGATGCAGACTCCTCCAAAACTTTTGTTGGTTGGATATCTTCGTACTTATTTGAGACGGTCTAAGGTGGGGTGCGTGGCGTTGACAACCCTCAACAGGCTGCTCTTGCCTCAGGCTGTCCCAGCCCCAGGGGGGTGGGGGGCTGGGGGGTGTTGTTTTCAGCTCCTGCTGTGCCATTGCCACATGACATCTCCCTTCCCAGTCCCTGGATATTCCCATCACTTCCCTCCTGTGTGGCAGCTGTCCAGTGTTCGGTTTCAGGCTATCTTCTATGGTTTGCTTCTTTTTGGTGGGTGCCCCCCTCCAGAGGCTTCCTCAGAACCAGTGTGTGAGAGGTTTAAAAAGAGAGACAGAGAGATCTGAGTAGAAGTCCTGTTTCGTTATTTCCAGAAGCTTGGGGAACCCTCTCTTTGTTCACAGAATTGTGAATTATGAAAATCACGGGCCTTACTTTTCTTCCCTTGTGTTGGCACTTGGTGATCTCCTTCTGTCTGAGAAAAAGTTTGAATTGTTTTGTTACTGATTTCCCATCCTTTGGTTTCTCTCTTTTCATGTTCTGGGCCTTCGATTAATTGGAATCTGGATTCTGACTGGTTCTCTTACCTTTTTTTTTTTTTTTTTTTTTTTTTTTTTTTTTTTTTTTTTTTTTTTTGAGTAAAGCAACAAAAATTAAGTGAAGACACAGAGAAAGCTCTCAAGAGTGAGAGCGAACTGAAATCCTTTTAACATCTCTATTGATAAGACCTTCAGTGGCTTACTTCCTTTTTAGGGGCTGGTTATTCTTTGTTGGTCCCTCGTGATTAAGTCCCCCACCTCCCACAAGGCCAGGGCAGAGTGGGTCCCTGGCCCTCTTGCTTTTTTGTAGTATCTTGTTCTTATTTCATGGATGCTGCAGCTTTCCTTTTCTCCCTGAAGATGTTAACGTTTTTCTTTTTTTAATGTTCTCTTCACTCTCTATGATTTCTTTCTTTTAAGTTGCTTTTTTCTGTTGTTTTGGTCGCTATCTTCCTCCTCTGAGGCTTTCCTTGGGCCTTGAGTAGTCCCTGGCTGTGTGCCTGTGGTTAAGAGTAGGGTGCTCTTGGAAGCTCTGGGCTTCCCTGTGGGGCTCTCTGGCTGGTTCATTTGCTGTGGATCCCCAGTGTCAGAATTTTCAGATCTTTCCTCCTGAGCCTTTCCCCAGAAAGTCTACCAATATTTCCCTTGGAAAGTGAAGTCTGGCTGCCAACTTTATTAGAAGCCAGTGAGGAAAGAAGGCTGGGGAGCCTCAGCATTCAGCAGTTAGTATGTATGTAATCATTTAATCCTCTGGTTTTGGAACACTATCCACAATTCCAGCTGTACCACATGCCCCCCATTTTACACTCTCCAGAAAACAAAACTCCAGCCTTCTATTAAGTAAAGGGAAGAGTACTCTCTATTGAACTAGACTAGGGGGAGGGATCTAGGGATTTGATGGTTTCCAAAACAGATTTTCCACACTCCTTCCCTCCCACTTCCATAGAAACTTGGCTGCTGGTGTCAGCACCTTTGCAGGATTCTTGGGGATAAACTGGCTGGTCTTCCATTTTCCCCTCTTCAGGCTTAGGTTTTAGCTTTCCAGGTTGTGTTGTCAGTTTTCATTCATCTACCTGTTTTCCAGATTCTGAAACGTGTTGCTATTATATCTTCTGCTGCTCTCTCAGGCCATGAGGCTTTTTTGTCTCAGCATAGCTACAGTCAGGCTTGGCAGGGGTACAATTACATGACTTTGTCCAACCCACCCTCTTAATCCCGGAGTCCTTAGAAATACTTTCTTCAGTTGGCTCTGATGACACTGTTTTTCCTGAGTGTCACCCTGCTTTCCTCCCTGCTCAATCCCAGTCTCTTGCTGAATCCCTGTCTTCTGACTTCTACCTGTCTCAGGACCTCAGGACTTTGACCTTCTGTTCTTTTGCTGTATTCACTCCTTAAGTGGCTTATTCAGTCCTCGGGCTCCAGATACCATCCATATGCTCATGCTTCCCAAATTTATATTTCCAGCCTGACCTTCCTTGTAAATTCAGAGCGGCTTACCTAGATTGTCCTTTGGATGTCCAATAAGCAACTCAATATATCCACCCTTCCTTCCTCAAAATCAGCTCTCCTTTCAGTATTCTCCTCAGGAAAGAGCCCCACCACAGACCAGCTACTCAAGCTAAAAACCTTGGCGTCGTTCCTTGATTCCTCTCTCTCTCACACATACAATCTCTCAGAAAGTCCTGAAGACTCTCCTTTTAAAATATAATCCAGGGACGCCTGGGTGGTTCAGTTGGTTAAGCGACTGCCTTCGGCTCAGGTCATGATCCTGGAGACCCAGGATCGAGTCCCACATCAGGCTCCCTGCTCGGCGGGAAGCCTGCTTCTCCCTCTCTCACTCCCCCTGCTTGTGTTCCCTCTCTCGCCGTGTTTCTCTCTGTCAAAAAAAAAAAAAAATTAAATAAAAAAAAAATATATATATATAATCCAAATCTGGCCACTTCTTACTGCCATCACCATACTTCAAAAGTTGACTTCAGCAGAGAAGCTTCCTGGAGCATCCTACCTGAGAACGTGCCCTCCCAGCCCGGCACCCTCTGCACATACGTGTATGTCCAATTCCCACCCAATACCACTGAATAGATTCTATTTTTCTCTCTTCCCACATTTTTACTCCCTTCTTCGGCAATGAAAAACTTGGCTGCTATCATCATCTGCTAGAAAGGATCTTAGAGTCTGAGGCCCTGGCATTTCAGGGAAGGAACGGAATAACATAGAAGTAAGTGAGTAGATAATTCAGGATGACACTAGGGGGGTTTGATGTCGAGGACTGTGTCATAATGTGCTCCAGCCTTAGGCAAGCATTGCTAATATGGTATTATAATTTACTTTAAAACGTTCCTTTTGCATAATTTCTTTTGGGAAATGCTTTTAGAGACTAAAATGGCCTGGCACTGATAACCTTAACATTTAAGGCATTAAATAATCAAAATAGATTCCATTTTTTTCTGGACAAAATGTGGAGCCTGGGGGGAAGCATTTTCCCTAGAATGTCCTCTTCTTAGTTGTATTTTTCTAGGCCTTCTTTCTAAACAAGTGAATTTTCCTAGCATTGTATCTCTGCAGCATTAGGACAAGGAGAAAATTTAGAAAGAAGCAATTTCAAGCCAATGATATGGTTCTGGTCCAGAAATGTCCCCTCTCTTCTTCCTGGCAGTGACCTCTTCATTTCCTCCATGTTGGCCCATCCTCTGATCTTCTTGAGAGCATTTCCTGAACATCTGGTCTGTGACAACAGTGGCCCCAGGGCCCCTCCCAGAGCCTAGAAAGGACTTGTTTTGGTCACCTTAACACAACTACTCCAGAGTTTCCTCCCTGGTTTACTTTTTAGTTCTGGATGAGGACCATAACAGCATTGTTTCATGTTTGATTCATAAAAACAGTAAGTCCTGCTTGGGTGAGGGGCTCTAAAAACAAACATGCTCTCTCTGTAGTCATTTCACTTATTGCCCAATATATTTTTTTAAATGCTCCCAGAAGAGGTGATGGACACTGGGGAGGGTATGCACTATGGTGAGCACTGTGAATTGCATAAGACTGACAAATCACAGACCTGTACCCCTGAAACAGATAATGCATATATGTTAATTTTAAAAAAGAGTAAAAAAAAAAAAAGAACAGGTGCCTTTTTCTAATTCGTGCGAAGGGTCCACTGGGATCATGCTGGTTGCCCTGTTGTCTAAGCTGAGCATCAGGGAAGAAGTGCCAGGAGCAGTGGGACCACATTTAGAAGTCGTGGTAGAGGACAGAAAGATGGCCGGGGTGGGGGGGCAGACACAGCCACCAGAGAAGCAATGTGGGGAAAGAACCAAGGTGCCTACATGGGGTTTTTAATCATTATTCACTTTTGTTACGCGGTGTGCAAGGTAAACCTCTTCCCTATCGTCAGTGGGGACTGTGGAGAAACCATGTGCCCACACGTGAAAAATGAGTTCTGTCTCAGGGCATCAGTTTGGGGCAACATGGAAAAAAAAAAGAGCAACACCTTTTAGGCTGTATATATATATATATATATATATATATATATATATATATATATATTTTTTTTTTTTTTTTTATGCTGTATATTAACTAACTTCCCATCAACGAAAAGCTCCTTGTGGGAATGGAGCTCAAGTGAGCAGGCAGGTTTCCAGCAGCGTCACAGATGACTGAGGTAGGTGATCATAAATACTTGCAGAAACCCTGGTGCATCTTCACAGTCCCTTCCTGTAGTAGGAGGTGGTCCCTGGGACCCAGCAGTGGGCTGAGCCTGTGTTTTTCACACTCCATGATGCTCTGTGAATTAGATGACTGGATGCGTCACTACCGAAGCCTGTCTTACTTTCTTCTCTTCTTTTTCTGTTTTTGAGCTGAATTCCATGGCTACACTAAAGAATGTGTTTTGTTGCTTCTTTTTTTATTAGGGTACCAGAACATCTTGTGAAGAGCATAACTTGGCAGACTTTACAAGCTGTAAATTTTTGCCATAAACATGATGTAAGTCTCATGATCATCCACTCTGAAGCTTGCCCTTAAGCTGAAGTAGAGCCTTCGCACAAAGTTTATATCTTACTTTTGCAGATATGCTTTTTCACCCAAGTCTTCTGAAGTGTGGTCGGGGTCGGTAGAGGCGAAAAATGCCAACCTAGCCATTCTTTCTCCTCCACGTTACAGAAAAGATGTGTTTTTGTGATTTTAAGAAAGTAGTTGTAGATTTGTATGGATGAGACATGACTCAGATTTAAAGTAGAATCCCATTCGCTTGGAGTCTGCATTGGTCTGGCACCCCAGCAGTGTTCTGAAGTAGGGGCGGTGAGGGGAATTCCAAGGGGCTCATGCCTCTTGAGTCGCAGTAGGTGGGGTCCCAGGGGCCATACACAAATATTGGTATCTGTACTGGTGAGATAGGAGTGCCAAGTCTGGAGCAGAGTTGCCCCCTCCCTCCGTGGACACCTCTGATACTCCTGGCCAGAGGTAGGCTGGGTGGGGGGCTCAGTGGGTTGCTAACCAGGAGATGAGATGCCACAGGTGATGGGAAGGTGCCCACTCTCTGCCCACAGAGGCCAGATGCCAATATTAGACCTTCATTTTGGCCAACGGGGCAGCTTGCCTCCCCTATGTCATCTCATCTACTGTCTGGGTCAGTTTAGCAAGTGGGTCCTGAAACCCCTGCGGGGGCTGTTCTAAGTAATGTTTTCCTGAAGCTGCCTTCCTAGAAGTAGAAAATATGAAAGTAGCCAGCCTTCTCCCTATGGAGTCTCCACCTAACTGAAGGTTATAATCCTCGTCAAAATGCATGGGTCCCAGGGAGTGTGGACACCTTATCTTGCTGTTCATAGCAAGTGAGGGTTAGCACTTTCTGGAAAGTGGGTTTTAGCATGGGGGTGCAAGAGAAACCTCATAAAGTCTCCAGTGAGGAAAACTGGAGACACTGAAGACAAATACAGCACATTCCACTGTTCCCCGGAGAGTTCCCGAAGCTCTGGTCGGCCCCACGTACTGATGTGGGGTGGGTGTAGAAACTTATGAAGAATTCTCAGAACAGAATAGGAATACATTCTTGCCTACAAGTCCTGACCATCTGTCATCATGATATTCATGGGGGTACCCGTGTATAGTAATATGCGAAGCCGATGATAGAGGAATGGTGATCTTGGGGCCATTAATTGATGAGAACCAGACTGATAATGATAGAATAATTCAGAACTTGTCTCTCCCCCCAAATTTTCCAGAATAATAAAAACCCTTAGGGAAACACTGACACTGATCTCTTGCCCCGAAAGTCCTTTTTAGGGAGAACCAGGCCAGGCCCAAGAGGAACCTCTCTCGTCCCTCCAAATTCTGGGAAGTCAAGAGTACCCAGGGTTCCAGCTGCAAGCCAAAGAGGGTCCCTCAGAATGTGGCAGGATCCAGCGTTCTTCTCCAGAGAGGAAAAGGCTGGGAAGAAGCAAGGATTATTAGGAATCTAGAACGGGATTTTGACCCAAATGTTGTTTTTATGTAATCTTTAATTAGGTTGTTGATTTGTGCTCTGCCAAGAGAATTGCTATTTAATAAGAAAATTATGTGAAGACTCATAAACTCTCTTCTAACATTAGCCTGTTAAACGGTGTCAGCTGTGGTTTGGAAACCACAGGTGATCTGAGTCTAAATTATGGAGTGGGGGCCACATCCCGTGGGGGTGGATGGAGCACTAAGAACTCTTGTGTGTGGGATAGAGCTGACATCTAGCGACTATCCCCAGAGGTTAAGCACTGCCTACCCTTGTTTATCTTGTCAGGACGAATGTCAAGAGCTGGAAGGGAGGTCTCTTGGCAGGCTCCTGGTTCCCGCCCTTCTCTTCCCTCGCTTATCTCAGCAGACCCAGGGCTTGTCCTGTTTACTAGGCGGACTGTGTTCTGTTCTCAGTTAAACCAACTGAACTGTGAATTCTGCTTATGCATCAACTCGCAACTCCAACAGCCATGATGCAGGCCTCACCCAGGGCCTTTTAACATTTTCCCTTTCCTCTGGGGTTACCAGATTATGTATAGAGCACCCAGTTAAACTTGAATTTCAGATAAACAGTCATAACTTTTTGGTATAAGTATGTCCCAAAGACTTTATGGGGGGTATACTTATACTAAAAACTTTGTTGTTTATCTGGCTACTCCACCTTTCATTTTTCCTTTCTTCTTTTTTGGTACTTTTGAGCCCTTTAGGAGTTTGGGATGATTGAGGCTGCGATGAGTATGGCACTAGATTTATTTTAGGCTGCTGTTTTGCAGCCTTTTATCCGAAAGGCCAGTTGGAGGTTTTAATGAAATCTAGTATTTGCTAAATATTCATGGGTTATATTTATCCCATATATTATAGTTGCTCTTTGATAATCTGTTTTTGTTTTGATTTTTATGACTAGTGCATACATAGAGATGTGAAGCCAGAAAATATCCTCATCACAAAACATTCAGTGATTAAGCTCTGTGACTTTGGATTTGCTCGACTTTTGAGTGAGTATTGATGTTTCCTTAAGTAATTGTAAAAGACAGAAAGATTCTTTATATGAGAGAGGCTCCAGATACTCTGGAAATCTAGTTTTTATATGTTTTGGGCTTGAGCTTGCCCTAAATTACAATTCTGTAATTACTGAAAACATGTAGATACATATAGAATTTTAAAAATGTATGTTATTTGTCAATTTTACCACAGTAAAGTGGTTATTAAAAAGTATGTCATTCTCCTGGTCTCTACCTTTTTTTTTTTTTTTTGCTAACATTGTACTTCTGAGAAGCAAAAAGTACTATTTTAGAAGGGTGGTTTTCACTTTGGCTACAGATTAGAATCATCTGGGAGAGCTGTAAGCTGTGACTATAAAGCTATAGGGATGCCTCCTCAGCCTCTCCCCCTGAATTTCTGGTCCCACTGGACTGAGATGGGGCCCAAGCATGAGTGATTTAACAAATACTAAATTACAACTGATTTGAATGTGCAACCAGTACTGAGAACCATTGATTTAGAAAAGCCACAAGATGGGGCACAAGCTTGATTTCTTAGGTCTTCCCCCTCCCAGTGTGGATTGCAGTCTTCCATTGTTATCTCTGTTTTCCATGTGCCAGCTGGACCAAGTGACTACTACACAGATTATGTGGCCACCAGGTGGTACCGCTCCCCTGAACTCTTGGTGGGGGACACGCAGTATGGCCCCCCAGTAGATGTTTGGGCAATTGGCTGTGTCTTTGCGGAGCTGCTGTCAGGAGTGCCTCTGTGGCCAGGAAAATCGGACGTGGATCAGCTCTATCTGATTAGGAAGACCTTGGGTAAGTGGTGTTTTTGTCATGCCTTTTGGGAAACTGAATAGTTTGCCCTCATCAATACAGGACAGGGTGGCTCAATGGTTGAATGTCTGCCTTCTGCTCAGGTCGTGATCCCAGGGTCCCGGGATCCAGCTCCATGGGTGGGCTTCCTGCTCAGCGGGAAGCCTGCTTCTCGCTCTCCCACTCCCCCTGCTTGTGTTCCCTCTCTCACTGTCTGTCAAATAAATAAATAAAATCTTTAAAAAAATACAGAACAGAGCCACGCTCCCAGTCTTATTAAGTGCTCTTTACAGTTATGAAGGAGGGATCCTCTAGAACCCCTATTTATTTATTTATTTATTTATTTATTTATTTATTTATTTATTTATTTATTATTGTTACTTAAATTTTTTTTTCCAGTGTTCCAAGATTCATTCCCCATTCCCCACACCCAGTGCTCCACGCTTTAGGTGTTCCCAGTACCCACCACCAGGCTCTCCCATCCCTCTACCCCCCTCCCTCCAAGTCCCTCAGTTTGTTTCTGTGTCCAAAGTCTCTGTTGTTTCATTTCTCTCCCTGGATTACCCTAGTTCCCCTTTACTTTCCTTCATCCACTGTCCTCCAGTTTACCCCTCATGCACAAGTAAGTGAAACCATGTGATACTTGACTCTCTTCTTGGCATATTTCACTCAGCATAATCTCTTCCAGTCCAGTCCCTGTTGCTACAAAAGTTGGATATTCATCCTTTCTGATGGAGGCATAGTATTCCATTGTGTATATGTACCACATCTTCTTTATCCATTCATCTGTTGATGGGCACCTTGGCTCTTTCCACAGTTTAGCGATTGTGGCCATTGCTGCGATGAACATTGGTGTACATATGACCCTTCTTTTCACTACATCTGTATCTTTGGGGTAAATGCCCAGTAGTGCAATTGCAGGGTCATACGTAGAACCCTTATTTAAATAATTCCCTTAAAGGTGTCCACATTTGGGGGCGCCTGGCTACCTCAGTCACTAGAACATGTAACTCTTGATCTCGGGGTCATGAGTTTGAGCCCCGAATTGGGCATAGAGATTATTTTTTAAAAAATGTCCAGCTTTGTTTTAATAAAAAGAATTAATGATTGTGAGTACATACTAATTGTCCAAAAAGACACAAGGTTCTCTCTTCAGTATAGTTTGGATGAAATTAAACTCTGAATAAGGATCCTAACAACAATATAAAAGCTTACATTTCTGGAAGGGCTTAGCAGTTTACAGAATGCAGCTATGTTTTATTTCCTTTGTTATGATATAGTAGTTCATTCTTTGGAGATCCTTCACTCTAGCCTTCCTGGCTAGATTGGATCATCCAGATGCTGTAGAAGAAGATTCTAAATCTTCTGTGTCAGGAAGAATGGCTAGATCTTCTGTGTCACTCTTGTTGTCTTTCTCTCTACTCTTGGGGTATGATGGGGAGGAAAGGGGAGAAGAAGAGAGACTTGGAGAGGGTTGGATAAGCAATTTTCTGCCCCCTTCCAAAGTCAGGGAGTTCAGAGTACCTGGTGGCTCAGTTGGTTAAGATCTTCCTTCTGATCAGGTCATGATCCTGGGGTCCTGGGATTGAGCCCCACATTGGGCACCAGCTAAGTGGAGAGTCTGTTTCTCCCCTTCCTCCCACCCCCTCGCCCTTCTTCTTTCCCTGACCTCCCCTTGCCCTTCCCCCTTCCCCTCTCTGTCCCCTGCCCCCCCTTGCCCTTTCCCCTGCCCTTCCTCCTTCCCCTCTCTGTCCTTCCCTCTCCCCTTACTCCCGTGCTCATACTCTTTTTTTTTTAAGATTTTATTTATTTATTTGACAAAGAGAAACACAGCAAGAGAGGGCACACAAGTAAGAGAGGGGAGTGAGAGAGGGAGAAGCAGGCCTCCCGCCGAGCAGGTCTCCAGGATCATGACCTGAGCTGAAGGCAGTTGCTTAACCAACTGAGCCACCCAGGCGCCCCCCCCCCGTGCTCATACTCTTACTCTCACTCTCTCATTGTCTCTCTCAAATAAGAAAAAAAAAAGCCTAAAAAAAAAGTCAGGGAGTTTAGCTACTACTCCCCAGTTGAAAGCAAACATCCTCCTCTAAAGTCTTGCAACACCGGCCTTCACCCTGTCTTATCTTGTGCTTTTATCTTCCCAAGGATACTCTCAGCTACTGAGGGGGAGATCATGTGTCCTCTGCCAATGTCTGCACACAGTAGGCAGTAACTATTCGCTGGCAGGTTTTTTGAGTGACTGGTAAGGCGCTTTAGAGTGCTTCCAGGGGCAGTCAGTTCCTTTGCTCTTTCCCGCAGTGATTTTAGGGTACCCCGCTTCCAGCGCTCTGATGCTACACAGTTACTAAGGTATAAGCAGTGGGCTCATGCTGAACTCACTGAGATCTAGGGCGAGGCAGGAGAGAGTATGTTTTGCCCACTTGTACAAAATGGAGCAAGACAGCAGCTTTTGGATTTGAATGCAAAGTTAAGTACCAAAACAGTCAGGAAAATTAGGCAGTTTGAACTGGGTAAGAACTCCAGTCCAGTAGCATTTCTGGGGCCCTGGTTGGGAGGTTTTTGTTGTCCCCTCTGCTTTGGCTAGGGGGCCTGCGTGCACCTCAGGGGCGCCCTGCTGCGTATCTCCTGATGTTCTCGGAACAAAATTCCTCTTCACGTGTAATATCCCTAGAATTTTACATGAGAGTGATTTAACTGATTTGGCCAAAATGTGGGCAGGGTGAGCTTCACATAATCCTCCAGAATATAGAAATGTGTCCTTTGTTTCTTTGATTCATATTATAAGAACCTTCTAAGCAGTAGATAAAATGGGATTTCTAAATGATTACTATTTGATGAAACAAGAAAAGGTGGTTCCATTTTGGAAATGTGTACCCTCTAGCTGGATGATCTTCCATGATTTCCTCTTTTCCTTCCTCCCTCTTTTCCTCCCTTCCTTCCTCTCTCCCTCCCTTTTCTTCCTTCCTTCCTTCCTTCCTTCCTTCCTTCCTTCCTTCCTTCCTTCCTTCCTTCTTTCCTTCCTTCCTTTCATCCCTCTTCCTCTTTTCTCTATTCCTCTTGCCCTCCTGCCTTTCCTCAAATATTTACTTACAGGCACTATTCTAAGTGCTAGCTAGGCTTTTATACTGACACATTTTATATTGACACATCAGAATTCAATGAATATGATTTTGCTTTGTACTTGTTGCACTTTGGTTATTTTTCAAAAAGGCTTTATTTTATGTGTGTGTGTGTGTGTGCTTCTGAGCTGTTTGGATTCCTCCAGTACATGGTGAGTCCTTGAGGGCAATTACCTTGTAGCCTTCAGTATAGATGCATGCCTCCTCTACACCCAATACAGGGCTTCGTCCCCTGAGGTCTCAGTATGTGGTATGGAGGGCTGCCTCAATGTCTCCCTTTGACTGGAAGAGGAGACCACAGCCTCCATTGGTCGTAAGCACAGACATGGCATGAATGGAGAGAAACCGTAGGTCAGCGCTTGCTAACTAATCTCATTTTATCCGCCCTTTCTTCTTGTCCAAAGGAGATCTCATTCCTAGGCACCAACAAGTATTTAGCACGAATCAGTACTTCAGTGGAGTAAAAATTCCAGACCCTAAAGATATGGTGAGTGACCCGACTTGGAAAGTGCTCAGCATGTCAGGGTGAAGATTACCAGGGGTGTGAGTGACGATCATTCTCTTTCCATGGGGAGTTGCAGGCTAACTGGATTTTGGTAGTTATTAACCTCCCTGGGCCCTATGCCCTACTCTGCACTGGAAGGCGAGTCTCAATGGCAAAATAAAAGGGGGCAAATTGACATGCAGACCCCGGCCTTCAGAAGTTGCTGAGAGCAGAGGCTAACCAGCATGTTGGACAGGAATGCAGAGCTGCCTGCCCTCACCTCACCTGTTTGTTATCATGCTCAGCAGCTGAAGCTATACGTAGCTCACATAGTGGCTTATCCAGGAAAATCCAGCATGGCCCACATCCCCTACTCGCCCGTACTCTTATTGTCCAGACCATGGCAGAAACCAGTGATGAACTTGCTTTCCCAGCCTCATTCTGGTATCTGTCCTATATGGCCAATGTGGGGAAAATACTCATTTTTTTTTCCATTTTTTAAAACTAAAAAATTTGAGGGGCTCCTGGGTGGCTCAGTCATTATAAGCATCTGCCTTCAGCTCAGGTCATGATCCCAGAGTCTCAGAATCGAGCCCTGCATCGGGCTCTCTGCTCAGCGGGAAGCCTGCTTCTCCCTCTCTCACTCCCCGTGCTTGTGTTCCTTCTCTGGCTGTGTTTCTCTCTGTCGGATGGATGACTAAAATCTTTTTTTTTTTTTTTTAAGATTTTATTTATTTATTTGACAGAGAGAAACAGAGCTAGAGGGGGAACACAAGCAGAAGGACTGAGAGAAGGAGAAGCAGGCTTCCTGCTGAGCAGGAATCCTGATGTGGGATTCGATCCAGGGTCTCCAGGATCATGACCTGAGCCGAAAGCAGTCGCTTAACCAACTGAGCCACCCAGGCACCCCAAGGATGACTAAAATCTTTTTTAAAAAAAAACACAACTAAAAAATTTGAAATGTGCATACTCTTAACCCACTTTCAAGAATTTATTGCAATGAAACCATTAGGGGCATAAATATGTAGCATTCTTTAATAGAAATTATTTCCTTTAGTGTTCCATCAGTAGGGGATTCATTAAATAGGTTATAGTATAGCCTTACAATAGAAATACCACAGAGCCAATAAAAATAGATTTATGTGTATTCACCTGAAAAAAAAGCCCACCATGTATTGCTAAATGAGAAAAAAGATTATAAAACAGTATATATAATTTGGCAAAACTTTAATACATGTTTAATAAATACACAATTCATGTATAGATATATTTACATATATAAAATTACATGACAAGTTATGGAAAATCATGCAAAGCTTTTTACATTTTTGAAATAAATGGTTGCAAGGCTATACACCAAAATATTAACAGTGGGTATCTGTGGTGGTGTGATTTCTTTCTCTGTTTATGTTTTTTTAAAATATTTTTTGAATGTCCTTTAATGAGCCTGTGTTACACTCAAAAAACATTTCAGAGCTCAGTTAAGGTTTGTGAAATCATGATTTTCTGTCTGAGGAAGGCACTTTCAAACTGAAACTAAGGCTCTGATTGCTCGTCTCCAGATGGAAGTTCTGTCAAGTTTCATTTGAGCCCGGCCTCTTGGCTTGTCACACAGCTGGAGGCTTTCACTGTCCCCACCGCCTCCTGCCCCTCACCACTAGGAACAGGAAGAGTGGGTCATGCTGGGAGCATGCTGGACAGAGAGGCAGGAGCGACACCTGGCATATGGGAGGTGACCCAGCTGGCTCCCTCATGACCTGGACATTCCCAGTTCCACACTAAATATCACTTAGTGACTTCCTGTCCTCTTGTCTACCAGTGAAGACTCAGAAACAATGCAGGCTTTGAAAATGTAAAAAGTTTCCCAAGGTTTCCCAGAGGCGGTCCTGCAGGGGATTTCCTGTTGACAGAAACACAGGAAGACGCAATGCAGGGAACATCTGTGCCCGAGTCCCTCTGCCAGAGGGAGGCCTGCGGGCTTCTGGCTCTTGGGAAACCAGGGAAGCCAGCAGGATGGGCCCTCCCATCTCAGCCAACCGGCCGGCCTCATGCCAGGCCTTGTGGCTGAGATGGCAGAGCTCAGTGTCAGCGGTGCCTGTCAGTCCCCGGCAGTGCTCAGATTCAACACACAGAAACAGCAAGGAGAATTTTGAAGCTAAGGGAGGTGGGGGAGGCTACTTTCAAGGTTCTAATAACAATCTGCTGTAGGATTTTTTTTTTCCTGGTGATCTTAGGGACTCCAAAACTGAGGCTCTTATCTCTCACCCTTATCAGTGCTTAGTAAGTGTGCCCTGGGAATTTGGTGGTTTGGGGGCTCATTCCATTTGCAAAAGAACTCTGGGCCCAGCACCCAGAGTCATATTTCATTAGATGAGCCTGGCCAGTCACCCCAGCCTCAGGCTCACAACTGTCCTCTTTTTATATGTGCCATGCACTCCAGCTGCCCTCCTTAATTAACCTGTGCTAGCCATGTCTCTGTGTGACCAGCCTGTCTGTCCAACCTGTCTGTCTGCCCGACTTTCGGCATTCCTCCTGCTTTATGGCGCTTGCTATTCCTGATTGTCTCCAGCATGTGACTGGAGCAAAATAGCCTTATATGGCCAAAGGGAGATTGATGAATGTCTGCCTGGGAGACTCTTTAAACAGTACGATGAGCAGGAAAACAGCAGGCTCTTGTGGGAGGAGAAAACGCTGTTTATTCCAGAAAGACCTAGAAGCATCTGTTCACCTAGATAGGGAGGAAAAAAAATCTATTTTGAAGCTTCCTTTATGTAATTGTCAATAAAGGCAAAAACTGGGACCTCTTTTAAATGCCAATATAAATGCCAAAAATTGTTCTGAGGAAAGGCAAGTTACAGAAGTTGAGGCGGCAGAAAAGAAATAACAGTTGCTTCACAAGTGGGTTTTTTGTCTCTCGTTAATTAACGTTTCCTCATAAGGTGCTACCTGCGTCAGTGCTTTGGGAAGTGAAGGGAGTGGTGAGGAGGAAAATTTGGAAAAGAAGTTTGGAGGTGGAGAGAGAAGAGGCTTGTGAAACTGGCACAGGGGTTTTGGTTCAGCGGGGAGGTGGATGGGCAGAGGCTGGAGGAGGGGAGGAAGGTGCTGGAAGATGCTTCTCTCACTCAGAGGACATTTGATCTGAGGTCACCTTATCTTTGAATAGCCTGTAAATAAAACCCCCTTTTCTTTTCTTCTTTTTAAAACAGGAGCCACTTGAATTAAAATTTCCAAACATCTCTTATCCTGCCCTGAGGCTCTTAAAGGTAAGATCTTAGCTTCGAACAGTCGGGGGAAGCACGCAGGGTCGCTGGGGAGTCTGAATGATTTCTATCAGTCTGTGAATGCAAAAGTGTTCCTTTGAGAATTCTCCTTCTCCTTTAAGAAGTATAAATACTTTCAGTTTTTAGTCACATTCAGTTATGAGGAAAACATCTGTAGGTGTTTTTCACTTTAAAGAAACCAACGTTTTGTATTTGAAATCTAAGTTTACAGAAAATAGACATTTCAGAGGGATAGTACTTGCTTTACAAAGAGATCCTTTCTTCAGAAAGTGTTGGGCTGTAGGATCCATTTATTCATTTTGGGGCTGCAAGCAGCAATACAAGTTTTATTGAGCAATAGCCAAGTGATAGTACAAAGCTCCCAAGGAGGCACGGGGCCCGAGGGGGGTACCCCATATGATCTATTTAAATAGCCAACCCCTAGTATATTTTTTGTTTGTTTTGTTTTGGTGCAAAAAAGTGGTTTTATTAAATCATGGATATAGAACCCATACCCACCCAAGTATGCTTGAAGTAGGTTTTGATTTTAAAACTTTGATTTTTCAGAAATATATAGCCCTTATGTTAAAATCAGTTACCAAATAAAACATTTGCAAGTTACTGTCCATGCCCCATCCACTTCAAAGTGTTTAATACATTTACTGATGCATTTATAATAAAAAAGTTGAGACAGTTCCTTGGGGTATATAATTGTGAGATTTAATCTACCCAAGTATGAGCCATCTGGCCTACTTAACACAAATAGTTAAGCAGGATGTAATACAAAGGCGTGTATATTATGACTCTCCTTCCACACATGCATATGTATGCTGTAATGCATAGACTGTTTCTAGAAGAGTATACCAGAGAAAAAGGAGAAGCTGAATCTGGAAGGAGGAATGGAAGAACTAGAGGGTGAGGAGACTTGGCTATATTCTGTATGAATTTTAATTTTTGCCTCATATAGGTCTTATTTTTTAAATAAAAACCTTAATTTTTACAAAGTATACCAAAGGGACCAAACTGGTTGAGCGGATTATTCCAATGGGATACTGAAGCGAACTCAAAAATCATACCCTCTTCCCTCAGGGCAGAGTGCCAACTGCACAGCAGAACAAGGTGAAGACAATGATTTTTTGGTTACTATTTCTAGAAACTATTTATTTACTTAGTATGTGGTTATCCATTTAGGAATAATTGTGGAAGGAACTAAAATCATGATTTGTGCATTTTCCCCCCTAATTTGCTCTCTTCCTGTTCCCAACCAATGGGTTTGATCTCTCAAAGAAGAATAAAAAAATGATCTTAGTAAGTTAACTCAGTTTCAAAGAAGGAAGAATGGGGACTTTTTCTGTTCTTGTAGGGCTGTCTCCACATGAATCCTGCTGAGAGACTGACATGTGAACAGCTGTTACAGCATCCGTATTTTGACAGCATCAGAGAAATGGGGGCTTTGGCCAAAGAACTTGACCGGCCAACGAGGAAGACCGTGCAACAGAGCCGAAAGCACCTGCCTGGGGTAAACATGGGGCATTCTTTTACCGAAGCATCGGGGTTGCGCTGTCAAATGACCTCATGTCTGCCACCTAGTGCGGAGAATTTATATGTGGCTTGCCACTCCAGCACAAGGAGAAAGGTCCCATGATCTCTCAGCCAGGGCAATGGACACCATCTGCTTCTGGGGCCCTTTCTCCGTGCCTCCTGCAGGGATCCTTGCCCTAGTTCCTTCCCTGTTGCTGCAAAGCAGGGGGAGGGGGGCATGCGGATGGAATAGACAACCGCCCCCACTCCTGGAGTTAGCACTTAGCTTGCTGTTCCTTTGTGTCCAAGAGTAAAGGCTCTTGATGGGACTATTTCTACTTAACAGAATAGGACAGCGCACTAATTAATGTATTGCATGTAAGTCCTGAAGGATTTGACTGTTTGAAGTATTAAAAAGTAACCACTTTGCAGCTACCTAAGGCCATGTAGTACAAAATACATATATTTTTGTATGTTCTCCTTTCATTTGATATTGACAATAAATTCAAACATTTACTGGGAGCATGAAGGGAGCTGTTTTACCTTTTTAACAAAGGGGTAAAGGGGCAAATCACTTAAGTGCTCCAGATGTCAGTTTTCTTTGCTGTTAAGACAAGCATTGGCTTAACTGATCCCTAAGGTCCCAGCAAGCTCTTACCTCCTAAATCTATGGGTTTTTTCTAATAATGTTAACAAGTCAATTTTTCTTTTTCATCTTGAATGTGCGTATTTTGCTTTTTAATATAAAATAAATCTTTAGGGAACCTGAGTGGCTTAGTCATTAAGTGACTGCCTTCAGCTCAGGTCATGATCCTGGAGTCCTAGGATGGAGTCCCACATTGGGCTCCCTGCTTGGCAGGGAGCCTGCTTCTCCCTCTGACCCTCCCCCTTCTTGTGCTCTCTCATTTTCTGTCTCTCTCTCTCTCACAAATAAATAAAAATCTTTAAAATAAATTTTTAAAAGGAAAAAGGGAATACATTTAAACATTTTTGTCTTCCCTTAGATCCTGGATTCAGTACAGAAAAAGTATTTCTTTGTTGAAAAGTTGACTACCACTTCAGTGATATGTACTCAATAACAAAAAGAGCACAGGGCATTGAACCTCACCCTGTGTTTTGTATTTGACTTTCAGGGCCTACCTCAGCTGACTAGCAATGGCTTTCTTCCAGCTTTGGATAGTAAGAAGTACTACTGGAATATAAAGAAACTGAACTACCAATTTCCAAACATTTAAGGAGCTTGGAGATGGATGATGAAAAAGGAGTTAATAATTTGGAGAAAATGAAATGTACACATTTGCTTGAAAACAATCACCATGTTGAGAGAACATTAGGAGAAAACATAAGTTAACAAACCGGGGAGGCCACCTGGCAGAACAGAAAGGGAACTTCCGGAGGCAGCCTTCCAGGCTTCACGATGGTGACCAGAACGGGAAGGAAACACTTGTTTGGATTTTCAGTTGCATTTTTGTTGTATCTAAATAGCTGAGTGAATGGACAGAAATATAAACTGTACCCACTACCCCTATATCTGGCAAAATTGGAAATGTAAGAAGGATTTATGCTTTTATTGTACCATATACCACAAGTGAAAAATGGATTACAAAACCCCTGCCTTTTCAGATGGTATCAACATCATATTTGAGTTTTAGTTCCTGAAATCAAAATGCTTACAATTCTATTTCCTGCTTGCTTTATATCTATATTTTCATATTTTAAAACATTTTTAGGATATTTAAGAGTCATTCAAAATACTTAAAATCATGGATTATCGTAACAGCATTATTTGCTTGCATATGTAATGTTTATAGACATTTCTTACATGTACTTTTGTCTTTACTTTTGGTAAAGGTTGCACCTTAGTCATTTTTATAGGCAGGATGGGTTTTCATAACCCATCTCCAGGTGACCCAGTTCCCCTTGCAAACAGAGGAGTGAAGCCTGGCAGCTGACCAAGGCTTGAATCAAGGGGTAGAACAGGACCTACAGGCTTCACGGGAACTGAGCCTATCAGCCTGAACGCAATTAGTTCTTCATTCTCTCCAGCTCTGCCTCAGACTTGGAGATAAGTCTATAGGCAGGACTCTCTATAATGATCTGGGTTTTGGAAGAAATTGCTTGTTGAGTTTTTACTCAGACCATGAAAGACATTAGGTTATACCTGGTATTGTCCTGGAAAGAACTTTTGATAATGTATGTGTGTATATGTATAAATATATGTACATATATATGTATATGTACATATATGTATATATATATCCATATATGGTATATAAATACATACATGTGTTTGTGTGTGTATATACATAGACTATGCTAAGAACTGGTAACAACTGAAGAGAAAGTAGTCCAAAATGATACTGAGGATTCTTAGCTTTGTATGATACTTAAAATGATGACAGGTAATTAGCTTTGACATGGCCTGCCCCTCCTATTCCAAAAGCTTTTTCCTCCTCAACCCCTGAACACAAAGGCAGGATGAAGCTCACGTCTGTTTCTTGTAGCTCACTCCCAGTTTCGGTTGGTGTGCTGTTGCTGCTGTTTCCTCAGTAGTTCCCAGACGTCTTTGTAATTGTATTTTACTGTCTCTTCATAGCTTTCTTCTGTGCTCTTATTAGTTTACTGCTCTAGTAACTTCCTTCATGACAGCATTTGACTTTATTCACTTACCGCTAAGTAACTCACCAAATTCAGGCATCTGTTCAATAATTTTTGCTACTCCAGCCACTTTAATGATATCCTAAGACTCCCTGATGTATGTAGCTTCTTGCAAAGAACTGACCCTGGGTTAAATACTAGTCCCAGAAGTATCTAATTATTCTTGCTTGGCTTTGATTCAAATGACAAGGAAGGACATCCCACTTCTGTTTACATTTTCTGTTTTCCTTTTTAACCCAAAACAATGCACTTGATGGGGCAGATGACTGTAATTGCCTCATTCAGTAGTTTTATAGAAAACCATTCAGAACACCAAAATAGCTCTAGACTAAATTGTGGTGAATCAGTTGCCTCACCACACAATAATCAAACAAATCTGAGATGGAAGCATTCATTTTTTCTAATGAGTTCTATTAAGTGTGTACCAGTGCTGAAACACATCTGTAATCCTTCGTTCAACATGGAATCACCACTGTTTCACATGAGATTGTTCTATATCCTAGTCTTTTTTTTTTAATTTACTGTGTTCTGATAATTGACAGTGGCAATTTCATTTGTAAATAATATATCATTTATGGCATGTGCTAATTACATAAGCTGCTTCTAAACACAACTAAAATTCATTTTTCTACCCCAATGCTGTATCTCACAGTGTTTATTTTAAAATTATTTCTAGTCAAGGTTATACTTAAGAGCATAATGTTCAAACCAAACATACAGAAATCTATAAACAAGTTGGCATATAATTAACAGTAATAGAACCAGGGCCATTTCAGGGTAAAAATAAAGATCTGTTTTTATCCATATATGATATTCTTTGTCACTACTTTCTAGATATAAACTGAATTCTGTGCTTATACTTTTTTTTACACTTATACTTCTTTTTGATGTCCCTTGAGCAGTATCCAACATGTATGGGGGAATAAAAATTACTTTTTAATTGACATGTTAAAATTTTCTATTTAAAGCAATATTTTAATTTAAGCAAAAAATAAGTATAACTATGCTGGTCTTCATGATCATTTCCTCTCTTCTACTGCAGTTGGCAAAACTATTTGTATTAGTCAAGTATTTATGTCTAGTTTTAATAAAACCCTGGACTAAGCTTATAAAATAGACAAATTAGCTAGAGAAAGGTGTATATTATAAAGAACACAGGAACGTAGGATCATGAGAAATGCATGCAAATCCTGGGAAGCAATATGAACACCTCAACAACCACTGACTGCCTTTCATAATTGACTCCACCAGTGAATCTGAAATTTAGCTTTCAGTTTCTCATAACTATACATTTATAGTAATATGCTTCAATAACTTTAAAGTGAAAGGTAACAGTAATATAAATTACTGATAAAGTACAATAAAGAATATCTGTTGTACATTTAAATCACTCAATTTTTTAAAAGTTTTTTTAAATATATTTTTTTAAGATTTCATTTATTTATTTGACAGAGAGAGAGAGAGAGAGAGAGAGAGAGACTGAGAGCACAAGCACAGGGAGAGGCAGAGGGAGAGAGGCAGGCTCCTGGCTGAGCAGGGAGCCCGATGAGGGTCTTGATCCCAGGACCCGGGGATCATGGCCTGAGGCGAAGGTAGATGCTTAACAACTGAGCCACCCCAGGTGCCCCTAAATTAGTTTAAAGAACTCTGTCATCATCTACATCAAGAGTTATCTACATAGATATTTATAAAAAATGAGGAGGATATTAGAATTAAACTGCTACCTGGTTCCCATTTTTCTTAAAATGATTTAATGTGCATAGATTTTACTTCCAACTTAGTAACTGAGTCATGTCTGAATATTTATTTTCTACATGATGGACTCTGCTAAAGTCTGTTGATGATTATATAACATTTATTGCTATTTAGGATCAACAATTTCAAATGATACTTTATATTGAAATAAGATACTTATTGAATATTATTATTTTACTTCAAGTCTAATTTTAGTTCCAGAGAAGGCAGTGTTGTCTTAAAGGTTTGGATAAGGTTTTCTTTTTCTCTTACTCCAGGAAGATCACTCAACAACAAATACTTGAGGTTTCTGCAAAAAAAGAAGGAAAAAAAATTACTTCAGTTAACCTTTTCTCTTATAGCATTAAAATAAACTCCATTAAAGGCTTTTAGAAAAAAAATATATACAGAATGCGTTATATCACACTATACTATACTTCAAAATGACTTTTAGAGAGTGCTACTTTAAATGAAATTCATGCTAGGATCTAAGCCAGAAGTTGGGAAGTTTAGTTGTTCTGAATTACACCAATAAATTCTAGCTGAATCTTTCCAAATACTGTAAATGTATTATAGTATAGAACTCCTTTGCATGTGAAATATGAAATGTGAATCTTAATGTAGAAAGGGAAAAAAATTGGGGAAGTTCTTAAAGGAACTTCATTAAAAGATGAAGCCTCAAAGCCTCAACTAATATAAGAGACAATGCTTTTGGTTCCAATGATTAAAACTTTTCTACTAAAAAGAAATTTAAAAAGCAGGGGGAGAATGCCTGGCTGGCTTAGACATGTGACTCTTGATCTTGAGGTCACAGGTTCAATTCCCACATTGGGTATAGAAATTCCTAAAAAAAAAATAAATTTAAAATTTCTCAAACTTCCTATGATACTGAGGTTACTGTCGGAACATGAGGAAAAGGGGCACCTGGGTGGCTCAGTCCTTAAGCATCTGCCTTTGGCTCAGGTCATGATCCCGGAGTTCTGGGACCAAGCCCCGCATCAGACTCCCTGCTCGGCAGGAAGCCTGCTTCTCCCTCTCTCACTCCGCCACTTATGTTCTCTCTCTAGCTGTGTTTCTCTCTGTCAATAAATAAATAAAATCTTTAAAAAAAAAGAACATGAGGAAAAAAGGTTTAAAAAATGGAGAGGAAGCATAATAGGAAATGCCCACTGACTGCTTACTGGAGCAGGCACCATGCTAGGTGGCTTAATTATTAATAAATAATAATACTTATTATAATTAATAAGGTTGTCCATGGCCCCATAGCGCAGCAGAAAAAATATGAAAATTTATTAAGAAAATACTTTTTAAAGATATGTACCCTAATAAATAAAACATTAATGTATTAAGGCTGATAATTTTAAGTGTTTGAAAGTATTACAGATTAAAGTTAAGTCATTTTATGTATTTTCCAAATTAAAAAATGGCACCACCTCTCAACTCTTTTAAAATCTAATTATTCAGGGGTGCCTGGGTGGCTCAGTTGGTTAAGCAACTGCCTTTGCCTCAGGTCATGATCCTGGAGACCTGGGATCGAGTCCCGCATCAGGCTCCCTGCTCGGCAGGAAGCCTGCTTCTCCCTCTCTCACTCCTCCTGCTTGTGTTCCCTCTCTTGCTGTGTTTCTCTCTGTCAAATAAATAAAATCTAAAAAAAAAAAAAAAGTTAAAATGGTGAAATATTAAAAAAAAATCTAATTATTCAGGGCACCTGTCTGGCTTGCTAGAGCATGCAACTCTTTATTGCAGGGTTGAGAATTCAAGCCCCACACTGTGGATAGAGTCTACTTTAAAAAGAATTTTTTTTAAAGATTTTATTTATTTATTTGACAGAGAGAAACACAGCTAGGGAGGGAACACAAGCAGGGGGAATGAGAGAGGGGAAGCAGGCTTCCCGCCAAGCAGGGAGCCCAATGTGGGCCTCGATCCTGGGACTCTGGGATCGTGACCTGAGCTGAAGGCAAAGGCTTAACCACTGAGCCACACAGGCGCCCCTAAAAAAAATTTTTTTTAATTTAAATTCTAGTTATTCATTTTAACCTCATTATCAAGCTTCCATTCTGGCACTGACCACCTACCTTAAGTGATACAAAGCAATGATGCCTTTGTCTGTGATATTCCCACATGAAATTATTTCCATTTCCAACATGCTTTTTTGTAAATTTTCCAATTTACCAAGTCTCTCCAAACAGTCATCCTCAATATAATGACACTTGCATAGTCTTATTTTTTCAACGTGCTGTAGACCCTCTGGGAGATAAAAGATACATTTTAAGAATCTGCTTTACCATTAAGATAACCAATTGTCCTAGTTTGGCCAGGACTATTCTGGTTTTAGGATTGAAAATCCTATGTCCTGAGAAACCTCTTAGTCCCTGGAAGACCTGGATGATGAGTTACCCTCATAACCATACGAAGTATTCACTATACAACTTGTGCTGATGGACATGACCATTCTATAATCTGATGCCCAAGTACTGGAGGAAAAAAATGCCCACACAAGCAGAAGCTGTATGGGTAGGATCATTCTTAAATTCTTGAGAGTTTCTCAAATGATGGAAATTTGACAAGGTAGTTTGATAAACAAGGCCTCAGATTTTAAACCAGTAAGCATGAAATAAAGGCATGTAGAGACAAGCTTAGTGAAGGAAGAAAGGAGAAGAAGGTGTTTGTAACTTCTATTTCATTTTAAAGAATCACACACAGGAATAAAGACTGGATGGTACTGGAAAGGGTGAAAAGGAACACACCTTTGACTAAAATAGTGAATCAACTGCAACAAAAAGTCACTGCAAATCACCTACATTTCCCATAAGCAAATGACAGGGTAGTTACCCAGGTGATCAAATCCAATTCTCATGATACAAGAGTCGGTGGCATCAATCGCCTGAATCTTGTATTTGTCCAGAGGTCCAGTTGGGAGGTGGTTGTAGTCCTTCTGCCACCTGTCCTGGCCGTGATAGCGCACCGTGGCCCCACAGCGTAGCAGCCACTCAGATGCTGCCCTGTCGGGTCCCACATCCTTGATGCGTTCATAATCCACTCTGTTGGCAAGAGAAAAAAAGCAGTTCATTTTTAGTGTGATTACTAGCTGCTCAAATTTAGTCATCAGCATAAATATGGTACTTTAACAGCTTCTCCTTTCAGATGACTGAGGAGGAGAAGTATATTAGGAAGAGCCAGGTAAAAAAACAGGATGGCTCTTCTTGCTCCTTTGTTTTTGTTTCCAACTGAACTCGTCAAGGCCTACTATTATCAGGCAGACCTGAGTCTTCATTGATTCATATGCAGCTCTGGGCTTGACACCAGGAGGTACTTGGTAACCATGTATTGAGTGAATGACTAGACTTAGTTATTGTTTTTATTAATGGTAAAATATAAAAGGGAATAATTTTGAATCTATGTTCAAATTAATCTCATTAAGTGACACATATTAATTTCTACATATGCCCTTTTCTCTAGTTTGTTGTGTTAATGCTGTATTAAGCAATGCGATTAGTTTCATTAGTGTCAAAATGGTATTTCTAAGCATGTCACCCACTTTCTGAACAACTTGAGTCCCTTTGGTAGTATTCAAAAGGCTAACTATATCCCTTAAGAAGCCATAGAATATTCTAAAATTACATTTGCTGGGCTTTTCTGGTTACAAAAATAATATATTTCCATTTTAGATGAAAGGTATCAAAAGGACAAATAAGAAAAATCACTGTTATCCTGCAACATAGTTAATATTTTGTAATCAATTTTGCTGGTCTTTATTCAATGTTTGTGTGTATGTTTATTTGTTTTTAAACAAAATTAAGATCCTATTGCATACACTGTACAAAAAAGCATTTGAAGTACAAGAAATAATCAAATTAGTTACTGGGAACTCATCTAGCTATAATAATGCCCATGTTTCTTCACCTCAGTTAGAGTAACTTACTTATTAAACACAGCATTCAACCAGCCCCAGAAGTTTCTGTAGTCACATGACCATGGGAGTTTCTTTAACCCACACAACTGCCGGGAAATTTTTCCAAGCAGCATCATTTGATCTAGACACACAAAACAGTATTCATATTAGATCATTAGCCGGCAATCTGAGTTCCATACATCCAGTAATTTACAAATTCAAAGTCAGTCCTCTTGTGCCAATAAAGCTGATGAGTCATTTGCCACTCAAAGTTATTGAGCAAGTCATTCCTGTCTCTGTTTCTTGGTTTCTTTGCTGCAGAAAAGAGGGGCTGGATTGGAGGGTCTCTAAGGTTCCTTCCATCCTTCATGTTAAGTTTCACTCTTCAACCGTCAGTTGGAGTCTGCCCACGGTATTGCCAGCAAATGTCCATCCATGTAGCGCACCTACACATTTGCTGAAACCAGCTCTGTTCCCAGTCTACACTTCCAGTATTAAAATGACACACTGAAATCACGTAGGGAGCAGTGTGTTGAGGTTAAGATGCTTATATCCAGGAAGGGAGAGGAGACATGAAAAAAGACCTCTCTATGCCAAGGCTGCAAGTAGTAGCTCCAGAAGAGTACAAAGAACTGCGCAATGGCAGCTGGGAAAGACCGGGCAAGTGGGTTTTCCTCACGTGTAAAATAAGATATTTGATCAGATGATTTCCAGCTTGTAAAAAATTATAACTGTGAGTTGAAAAAGTGATTTCTGGGGACGCCTGGGTGGCTCAGTTGGTTAAGCCACTGCCTTCGGCTCAGGTCATGATCCTGGAGACCTGGGATCGAGTCCCACATCGGGCTGCCTGCTCGGCGGGAAGCCTGCTTCTCCCTCTCTCACTCCCCCTGCTTGTGTTCCCTCTCTGGCTGTGTTTCTCTCTGTCAAATAAATAAAATCTTTAAAAAAAAAAAAAGTGATTTCTGAATTGAGTCTTAATCTGATTTATTTCAATTCAAGCTTCTCTAGTAGTGTGCAATGTCAGGGGAAAACAAAGATAAGTGAAATGTGATTTTGACCTTTGAGTTGTTAAAAACTTATTGCAGGGTGGAGTGAGTTAAAACAAGGTACCAGGTAGTTAAAATAAATGAAAGAACCTGAAAAATTCCTCAGAGTTAAAATAAGAACCAGGATTTCACTGGGAGAAGGTATGTCAGGTAATTAGCTGAGGTGTTGTGGTTCAGTTTGGTGACTACGTGAGGATCCTGAGAAGAGGAGGCAACAATTTACAGTCACATCAGGAAGGGTCTCACATGATTACCAAAGGACTTCGGACTGTCTGCTGCAGGCAGCTGGGTCACTGAGGTTTTAGCAAAGAGCACTGGCATTGTTAGGGCTATGCTTTGGAATATTACTTGGCCAACAGTGTCAAGATTGAGGGTCAATAGAACAGAACAGAGAGGCAGCTAACAAGGGCTTCAGCTACATGTGGCCATGGGAAAGCACCAAGTCGGGGAAGAATGGGCATGACCATTACACTGTGGATTGCACATGGCTCAGTGAGATGCTGAGGCAGGGCCAGAATAGTTGAAGAGGACACTAAGTTTTGGTCCTGGCTCCATGGTTGGATGGTGATGTCATTAACAGAAGTCAGTGTCAGGAGGACAGATTGTAGGTTTTCCCCACCTCCATCCCCGGTTTTTCATATTCTAAATATGAAGTGTTAGCTGAACTTCTAAGTGGAGATAACCAACAAATCATCAGAATCAGAGTCACAAAATGGGAGAACTAGAATGAACTTAGACCACCTATACCATCTAGAGATGAGGAAACTGAAGCCCTAATATTAAGTAACTTGCTGACATCCTAAATCCCTTCCAGAACAAGGTGGAGTATTAATAAATGCATAAATTTAAAAGTCTTGCTCAATGTTTCATGGCTAATTGGTGGCAGCACTGAAACTTGAACTTAGCTCTCCAGTCCAGGGATTTTTCCTTAGTCCCAGATGGTACTAGAACTGGGGAAAAAGAAGACGAGAGAGAGAGAGGCCTGAGTCGGAACCACCTTAGAGCCAAGAAGTGACTGAAGATATTGAGGTTCTAGAACAGTGAGAGACGAGGTCTGAGGACAGAACCTGGGATCATCTCCCCTCTTCATTTATTTTTTTAAATCTTTTTTAAAAAGATCTTATTTATTTATTTACTTATTTATTTGACACAGAGAGAAAGAGATCACAAGTAGGCAGAGAGAGCGAAGGAAACAGGCTCCCCACTGAGCAGAGAGCCCGATGCAGGCCTCGATCCCAGGACCCTGAGATCATAACCTGAGCCGAAGGCAGAGGCTTTAACCCACTGAGCCACCCAGGCAGCCCCCTCTTTACTTCTTTTAAGATTTTATTTATTTGACACAGAGAGTGCACAAGCAGGCAGAGGGGCAGGCAGAAGGAGAGGGAGAAGCAGGCTCCCTAGTGAGTAGGGAGCCCGATATGGACTTGATCCCAGGACTCGGGGATCATGACCTGAACAGAAGGCAGACACTTAACCAACTGAGCCACCCAGGCACTCCTCTTCACCTCTTCACTTCTTTTCTACCATCATGTGTCTCCACTCCTGCAAACTTTCCACATGCTATCATTCTCTTGTTCTCAGCACTCCCTAGCTTTTTGTTAAAATTCTCTCCACCCGTGCCCACCTTTGATAACTCGACTGGCTGCCAATTTCATTTACCTGGGCTTTCCAGCTTCAACGTAGGCTGTCCTATTTACTGTCCCTCCCGCCCCACATCCCCATCCTGTCTATGGAAATCTTACTCAACCTTAAGACCACATTCAAACGCCATCTCCATCCATTCCTCCATTCATTCATTCACTCAGTAAGTATTTATTGAAAGTCTACTTAGTGCCAGAGATACAGTGGTAAGAGTATAAAAACAAAGGAGAGAAACAGAAAGACAAGGTTCCTTGTCCTTATAGAATGTATAGTCTAATGAAGACAGACAACATAAAACCAAATAAATAACATGCAATATATCTTAATAGAGTATGAACAAGTTCTGTGAGAGCCCAGAGGAGGGAGTGAAGAGAAGGCTTCACAGTAGGTGTCTTTTGAGATGGGTCTTAAAGAATAATTAAGAGTTTTGAGATAGGCAGAAAAAAAAGAAAAGTATGCAGCCAAAAAGGACAGCAAGGATCACATCTTATTCAATGTCCTTTTTCTTAGCACGTAACACATTCCCATACCCCTACTGAAAGAGTTTTTAAAATATTTGCTAATTAGTAATCTTTAATGGTTGGTATATTCCCATAGAGAAAGGTAAAACCAGAGAGACTCCTATATTAAGCAGGTAAATTAGAGTGGTCTATGAAAATTGAGTACTTTCACTTGATTCACTTTGGTTTACCTTATAATTCAGCTTAAAGGAAAGACTAAATTTACACCCACTATGATCTCTAAAAATATTAGAGGTTATACAAAATAATTTAAGCATGGCTATAACAATTTTATTTGGCAATTAAGGTAAATAAATAAAAATGGTAGGTTTTTACACTCTCAACTGCCCCTGTGCTAATTGAGTTTAGAAATTTCAGATGAATTGAAGCAGCTGTCTCTGGAAATGTTCTCTATAAGGAAAGAGGAGACCTCTAGTGGTGAATTAGTGAATTTAGCGCTAATGAATTGGGGGAAAAAGTTGATAGCAAGTTGAAAAAAATAGCCACTACTAAATTATTCTTTCAAAAAATAATTCAGAAATTAAAACCACTTTTAAAAGCTCCTTCGTACTATCAGAACATAGCTTAGAGCACATGTTTCTAAAAAGTGCAATTATGCTTGTAACTTAAGAGAAGGCCAGATCTCTGTCTCATTCAAAATAGGATATACACAAAATGTTTCTGAGTAGGTTTGGTTGACAGTGCTCCTGTTTGCATAAAAAGAGTAAGCTTTTTTTTAAGTGAAAGTTCTGTTTTTACTTATTTAGGCTATTAAAAGTGATGGCTAACTAAGTGGTTCAAGACTGAACTAAAGAACTAGTTCTTAAAAAAAACAAACAAACTAGTTCTTGAGGGTAAATAAAATTTGGAGGGGTGGAGTGGTATTGGAATTGGGGAGATCTTCCCCCAAATTACAGCCCCACCTCACTGCAAATCAGTGACACCAATTCTTATTCTTGAGGTGTGTAAAGTCTAATGAAATAGAACTGAAGAATTCATTAGGAATTGGAAGCAAAGTTCCCCAAAGCCATTCCTAGGCCAACATCACATGGGGCTCACTGAAGTGACACCTTATAGGTTCTGACATAGATGGAAGATGAACACGGATTCCAGCTGAGGGTGGTGTCATGAATATACATGTCATACCAAAGACCTTATGGGGTGTATGAATAAATGTGAGCTTTTGATTTGAAATTACTTAAACAAATTAATCAGTCAAACCAAGGGGAGAGGGTAAGCAGAAAAAAATTTTATACAAAGAACAGGTGTATTAAGTGTCCTTTCACTCTGCTAAACTAAGAAGCATGTACTCAAAATAACATGGTAAACAAGTCACTACTTTGGGTTCAAGTAGCCCATGAAATTCTGACCACAGACCATAGAAATGTATAATTCTGTATTTAACCTAGTAACAAATCAACTACATCCCGTGCAAACTAAAAAATAACCATCTCCACTACATACCTATCAGCATGGCTAAAATAAAAAAGTGACACCACCAAAGGCTGGTGATGACACACCAGATCACTCAAACATTGCTGGTGGGAATATATAAAGGTACACGCACTTCAGAAAAATAGTTTGGCAATTTTTTTTACCAAACTAAACGTGTGCGTATCATATGCACGACCCAGGAACTGGACTCGTAGGCATTTATCCCACAGAAACAAAAACAGGTTCACACAAAAAGTGGTACACCGATGTTCACAGCAGCTTTATTCCAAACAGCTAAGAACTAGAACTGAGATGTCCTTCAATGGGTAAATGTTAAACCTATTGTGGTACACCCATACCGTGAAATACTACTGGGAAATAAGGAATAAACCTTTGATACATACAACAATTTGGATGAACTTCAAGGGATTATGCTGAGTGCAGAAAAAAAGCTAATTTCAAAAAGTTACATATTCTATAATTCTGTTTCTGAAACATTCTTGAAATGACAAAATTTTAGAAAGGGAGAACAGATTGGAAGGGGGTGCCCTGCAGGAGCGAAATAGTTATAGAAAGGCACTGGGAGGAATCCCTTGTGGTGATGGAAGTGCGTTGTAGCTTGACTCTGGTGGTGACACAAAAATCTACACATGTGATAAGAATGACATAGAACCAGGGTGCCTGGGTGGCTCAGTTGGTTAAGTGTCTGCCTTCGGCTCAGGTCATGATCCCAGAGTCCTGGGATCCCATGGGCTCCCTGCTTCTCCCTCTACCTCTGCCTGCCTCTCCCCCCTGCTTTTGCTCTCTGTCAAATAAAAAAATAAATAAAATTTTAAAGGAAAAAAAAAACCTACATAGAACCAAATACACAAATGTAAAACTGAGGAAATCTTCTAAGATGGATGGAATGTATCAATGTCAATTTCCCGGTTATGATATATTGTACTATATTTTTGTACTATATTTTTGCAAGATGTAAGCACTGGGGGAGAATGCGAAAGGGTACACAGGATCTCTATTGTTCCTTACAGCTGTAAGGGACTCTACAATTATCTCAAAACAAAAAGTTGAACTTAACAAATAACCACTTCTTATTTTTTCCCCCACTTGTGAAAGAAAAAGCAAGTAACATTCTACATTGTTTTCACAAAGTCAAATGTCCAAGAAGTAAAATCATTTAAACATAATAATAGCAGTACTTTATCCAGTCAGTTGACCCTTGAGCAACCAACCCCCCAGCTGTTGAAATCTGCATATAAATTCTGAGTCTTCAAATTTAACAGCCTCCTGTTTGATTAAAAGCCTAGTAACGTAATTAACAAATATTTTGCATGTTATATGTATTATATACTGTATTTTTAAAAAAGATTTTATTTATGTATTTGAGAGAGAGAGAGGTTAGCACCAGCTAGAGGAAAAGGCAGAGGGAGAAAGGGAGAATCAAACTCTGCTGAGCAGGGAGCCAGATGTGGGACTCATCCCAGGCCTTTGGGATCATGACCTGAAGTGAAGGCAGATGCTTACCCAACTAAGCCACTCAGGCGCCCCTATATACTGTATTCTTGTAATAAGGTAAACTAGAGAAAGGGAAGTGTTAAGAAAATCCTAAAGAAAATGCATTTACAGTACTGTACTGGATTTATTAAAAAATATCTGCCTGTCAGTGGACCAGAGTATTTCAAACCCATGCTCTTCAAGGGTCAACTGTACTTCCCTGTGCTGAACACCTACGAGCCTTACCTCATGTACTCCATACAAACAGCCCTATGAGAGGGAGCCAGCTCCAACTCCTGGTTCACAGAGCCAGATCTGAGCAAGGAGGCAAGGTGACTTCCCCAAGCCACCAGACTAATAGCTGGAACCAAATTCAAACAAAATCCTTCCAGCAATACAGTTTTTTTTAACATTCTACTTTTGTTCAGCTGTTCTGACTCTAAAAATTAAAAACTGCCGTGAAGCACAGGGTATAGGTGTTGAACTGCCACGGGAACACTGATTCACGTCACTTTAGAGTCAGATGATCATTTAGGGATGACACAGCCCACCTCCCTCACCTTACAGATAAGGAAACGGGGTGAAGAGACCTGTACAGGTGAGTCGCTGTCTCGACCCAGTATTTAAGATAAGGAAACAGACTGCTAAATGACAGCAGAGAGGACACCGCCGGGAGCCCCACATAAACAAGGCCAAACTACAGACTGCCAGGCGTTGCCGTGACAAAGAGCCTCCGTCCCGAGCCAGGGCTAGGGCTGCACAGGCAGCGCCCCTACGTGGGAACTCGGCCTGGCGGGGTCTGGGATGGAGACCTCCGGTGGCCAGCGGCTGGCGAGGGCCGGGAGGTGGCGGGGGGGACCGCTGGACCCGCCCCAAGGAAAGCCTTCGCCCCCAGTCACGCCCCGACTTTCTCCCAAAGTCCCGAGGACGCTGGGCGGTGAAAACTGCGGACGCACGACTCGACAGGCCAGCTTTTCAGTCAGCCCACCCGTGAGATAAGAAAAGGGCAGAGCGTAACTACCACCCTAATCGCGCCTAGCTCAGGGCCTGTAGCTCTTCTACTCACAGCGCAGGAGGAAGAGAGGGAGGGAGCGTGCCCCGCGTCTACGGCACCTCCGGCCTGCCCTTCGCCCTCCGCCGCGCGCGTCCATTGGCCACTGGAGGTGCTCCCACGTGGGGCGTCGGTGCGCGCTTCATTGGCCCTGGAGTGGGAGGCGGGGCTAGACCGCGCGGGGAGCCGCGGAGCGTCCGCGAGCCGCCAGCGCTGGGGACTGAGGGAGGACAGGGAAGGCAGCGCAGGCGATGGTACTCGTGCTGCGTTACCTAGGCGGTGCCTGCGGCCGGGCCCGCAGGGGTTTCCCAGGGGGCTTCTCCGCGGCGTGTTGGCTGGCGCAGGGGAGGCCCTGGCCGCTGTGCCAAGGTGGCCGTAGAGCCAGCACCCGGTGAGTAGCCGCTGGCCTGCCCTCGTCGCTTGTGCTACTACCGCTTCTCTCCGAGGTGCCTCTTGCTGGACCTCTGTCCTGCTCTACTTCCCTCTCCCGGGCATGAAAGGAGGTCAGAATCCTGTGGAGCCTGGGCTCCAGCCTCAGATCCCAGGAGTTCCCTTGTAGAATTCTTTCGTTGTGTTTGTGTGCTGAATGAAAAGAGTAGGCAGTGTTGAGTAGAGAGGTCTAGAGCAGTTCTAGTTTTGAATACCACCCCTCCACTTCCTATTCAGTTCTTGGATTACTTAAGCTCCCTAAAAGCTCAGCTGTGAGTAGGATCCTAGTCTTTCCCCTAAGTGGTCGTTTTAAGGCTTAAAGGACCTACGACACTAAGCAATCAAATATACTGTTTATTTGCTGGTATCCCTGGTGTTGCTTGGAAGACCTGAAACCGTTCTTAAATCGGTCAGTTCCTGGCAAACACTGCATAGAGTTGCCCCTGTGAGAACCAGCTCAGTTGCTAATCAAAGTCTGCACAAGTAAGTGTCCTGTGATCTTAAGTCTGGAGGTCACATTAAAAACCGCCTTCTTCCTCTGTTCTCTGGAGAGGGAGTGGCTTATGCTAAGGCTTTATTTTTTTTTTTTTAAGATTTTATTTATTTGGCAGAGAGAAACACAACCAGAGAGGGAACACAAGCACAGGGAGTGAGAAAGGGAGAAGCAGGCTTCCCGCCGAGCAGGGAGCCTGATGTGGGACTCGATACCGGGTCTCCAGGATCATGACCTGAGCCGAAGGCAGTGGCTTAACCAACTGAGCCACCCAGGCGCCCCATGCTAAGGCTTTAAAGCTGGAAAGCGCTTGGCTGTTTTGATCACTAGAAGGTGGACAAGATGAGTGTGACTGTTCTTCGTGGAACAGAGATGGTGTGGAATGACACTGGAGAGAGGCTACATCACAGCAGGGATTTTATTTTATTTTAAGCACATTGAATTTTATTTCAAGAGCATTGGGAGGCTTTTAAAGGGTTTTTAAGAAGAGACAGTGATTAAATGTTGAGGTATCAAAAGTTGACTGCTGTGTGTTAGTGGTTTGGAGGGGGTTAGAGTGGGATAGGATTTGTGAGTCATAGTGGGAGTGTAGAGAATTATTTTGGGATTGCTTTCCTTAAGGGAGGAAGAGTAGGATCAGTGAAGGTTTTGTTTATCCTTTTTATTTTGAAATAATTATAGGTCCACAGGAAGTTGAAAAAACAAAACAAAACCTCCAAACCAGGCATTATGTACACTTCAGCCAATTTACCCCAATGATAGCATCTTACCTAACTATAGTACAATATCAAACCTAAGAAATTGGCATTGGCACAATCCACAGAGTTTGTTCAGATTTTATCAGTTTTTACATGCACTCATTTGTGTGTGTTTCTGTGCAATTTAATCGTGTTAATTTGTGTAACTGCCACCACAATATATAGAATTGTATTTCTCTAGTGTTACCAAACCTTTTATATTCTCATTCCATCTCTCCACCCTTCCTAACCCGTGGCAACCACTAATCTATTCTCTAGCTCTAAAATTTTGTCATTTTGAGAATGTTCTATAAGTGGAGTCACACCGTAGATAACCTTTTGAGATTGGCTTTTTTCACACAGCATGATGTCTTTGAGATTCATCCAAGGTGTTGCCTATAATGAGAATGGGTTCCTTTTAATTGTTGAGTCACATTCCATGATATGGATGTAATACAGTTTGACCCTTCACCAGTTGAAGGATATCTGGACTATTTATCATTTTGGGCTCTTATGAAGAGAGCTGCTGTGATCATTTATGTCAGGTTTTTGGACGAACATAGGTTTTAATTTTTCTGAGATAAATGCCCAAGAGTATAGTTGCTAAGGCATGTTTAGCTAGTACATGCTTAATTTTTTTTCATTGTAGGCATGGTTTTATTTTATTTTATTTATTTATTTTTAAAGATTTTATGTAATTTGCCGGGGGAGAGAGAGAGAGAAAGAGTGCACACACAAGCAGGGGAAGGGGCAAGGGAGAAGCAGACTCCGCAGAGCTGGGAGCCCAATACAGGGCTGGATCCCAGGACCCTGGGATCATGACCTGAGCCAAAGGCAGATGCCTAACCAACTGAAGTGCCCCTGTAGGCATGTTTTTTTTAATGTAGGGCCATAAAAGGAATGTCCATTGAGAAATATTGAGTATTGATTTATAAAAGAAAAGTACAGCAAAGCTTCCCAAGGAAGTATAAAACATGAGGTTATGCGCCTGGGATCCAGGTTCTGAATATTAGAATTTCCCTTACAGAAAGAGTTGAGATGAGTGGAGTCCATATTTGGGACTCAAAAAGAGACCATTATATACTTTAACATCTTCAAAAATCCAAAGAATGGCATGAGGAAGAGTGGGAGACCAATGATGTGGCCCAGATTGGGTAAGATATAAGCCCAAAGATCTGTTTTTCCTATGTACGAATGAGAACAGAACAAAGGAAGTTGTGCCACCCTTAAGGCCTACAGCAATTATCTGACTGGAGTGGAGTGTGTTATACAATGGCAAAGATTTATGTTTAACTTTTTAAGAAACTGCTATATTCTTTTTCTAGGATGGCTATACTATTTTACATTTCTCCCAGCAGTGTGTGAGTGATCAGTTCCTCATTCTCACCAGTATTTGGTGTTACCGTTTTTTGTTTTTTTTTTTTAATTTCAGCCATTCTAATAAGGGTGCAGGGATATCTCATTGTAGTTTTAATTTGCATTTCCCTAATGACTAATGGTAGTGAACATCTTTTGATGTGCTTGTTTGCCATCTATATATCTTTCCTCTTTGATGAAATGTTTTGTTCATATCTTTTGCCTATTTTCTAAATGGTTTATGAGAGTTCTTTATACATTCTAGATGTGAGTCCTTTGTCAGATATGTGGTTTGCAAGTGTTTTCTCCCAGTTCATTAGTTGTCTTCTTTTCCTCTTAATAAGGTCTTTTTTAAGATTTTATTTATTTATTTGCCAGAGAGAGAGATCACAAGTAGGCAGAGAGGCAGGCAGAGAGAGAGGAGGAAGCTGGCTCCCCACCGACAGAGAGCCCGATGCAGGCCTCCATCCCAGGACCCTGAGATCATGACCTGAGCCAAAGGCAGAGGCTTTAACCCACTGAGCCACCCAGGCGCCCTACCAAACGTTTTTTATATGGATCATGCTTTTGATGTCTTTTACATCACTTAGGCCTTGATCCCAAAGGTTTTGTTTGCTTCTAAAAGTTTTGTGGTGAATATTTGATGATATAAAATGTTTATTTTAAATTTTTCTAAAAATTAGAAACCTGGGAATGCCTATCTGGCTCATTTGGTAGAACATGTGACTCTTAATCTTAGGGTCATGAGTTCAAGATCCACTTTGAGTGTGGAGCCAGTTAAAATTAAAAAACAAGAACAGGGGCGCCTGGGTGGCTCAGTTGGTTAAGCGACTGCCTTCAGCTCAGGTCATGATCCCAGAGACCTGAGATCGAGCCCCACATCAGGCTCCCTGCTCGGCGGGGGGGGGGGCCTGCTTCTCCCTCTCTCACTCCCTCTGCTTGTGTTCCCTCTCTCACTGTGTTTCTCTCTGTCAAATAAATAAATAAAATCTTTTTTTTAAAAAAGAGAAAGAACAACAAAAAGTTAAAAAAATAATTTAAAAAATCAGAATAGTGGTATTGTGGACATGTTTTAAAGAAGCCTTTTAGAAATAACAAATTAAAATATTTACAGATAACATTTAGGATTTGCAACAAAATAATCTGATTCAGGAAGAGATAAAATAGGTGGGGTGTAGAAAAAGCAAGATTGGCCCTTTTCCTATAAGACTAGATTTTTTGGCCTATGAGGTAGTTGCTAAAAGTAGACTTTCTGCTTCTCATTGCTGAATTAGATAGACTACACGTGCCCTTCCTAATTTTTCCTCTTAAAGATTTTATTAGACAGCCTGTGCGCACAAGTAGGGGAAGGAGTACAAGAGGGGAAAGAAGAATCCTCAAGCAGACTCCCTCCTGAGCATGGGGCTCAATCCCAGGACCTTGAGATCACGACCTAAGCTGAAACCAAGAGTTGGATGCTGAACAGACTTAGCCACCCAGATGCCCCTGCACTTGAATTTCAAATAAATAGATGTTAGAGCAGAGTGTGATGCCTAACACAGAGTAATCACATATGCAGCCAGCCCCAAGAGAAGGGTATGGAGATTTGGAGATTGAGAGCAGTTTAGGCAGCTAGTTCCCCTGCCTGCTGGGTGTAGCTGCTTATACTACTGACCCAGCAATGCCTCTGATTCGTAAAGGCTTTTTCTATTAAGGAGCCAAGAGCATACAGCCCAATACATATTTGATTTTCATGATTACAAATTCATAGTTTAATTGTTTGCTGATGGTGAAAATTACACACATGAAGTTTTATGAGATCTACTGTAAACGTACATTAAAGGTGACTTTCTCTTAAAGCGCATTTGATGTAGTCATTATCGGTGGTGGAATTGTGGGCCTTGCCTCTGCCAGAGCGCTCATCCTGCGATATCCAGCACTTTCCATTGGTGTCCTGGAAAAGGAGAAAGATTTAGGTATGTATAATATCAATGTTGCTCTTCGGGCTTAACCTGAATACCTGCTCATTTTTTCAGTCCCACATCTTTCATGTTTAATGTTGACATTAGTACCCTAGTTAGGATTCTCCATAAAGCAGAGCCTGGGACTAGAACTTGAGCATAGGTAATTTATTTGAGAGGTTGTTTAGGAGACAGGAGAGAGGGGTATGGAGAATAAACCAGGAAGGAGGAAAAGCCACTGGTACATTATCAGGTTGCTGTTATGAGCTTGATTCCTCTGGGACCTCTGAGGAGCTACATCAACATTTCTAAGTATTGTGCTCATTTATTCATCAGCCAGTGTTTCTGCTGGCTGAGGATTACCCCTAGGGATGTTGAGGCATAGTCTTCTCTCCCCTCACCCCTCTTCCTGTTAGGAATGGGCATGCAGAATGCCTAGAGCTATAGTGGGCCCTTGAAGTAGTCTGCTGGTGGTGAGAGGTAGGTTTGTGCACCAGAGTTGTAACTGAAGTCAAAGAAGGCCTGGGGGGATGTGGCATGGCTACCAGGGATGGCTCCTAGAAGTTAAAAGTGTCCTACCTGCAAGAACAAACTCAGACAGAATGTGCAATAATGTGGTCTCTGATAGCTTCAACTATGTTTGTTACTCCACTTTGTAGGTTTTTTAAATTATTGTTTCGTTTCTCTTACCCTGTTTCTCTTGTCCGGTAGCTATTCACCAGACTGGACACAACAGTGGTGTCATACATAGTGGAATTTATTATAAACCTGAATCTCTGAAAGCTAAATTGTGTGTAGAAGGTGCAGCCCTTATCTATGAGTATTGTAACCAAAAGGAAATTTCCTACAAGCAATGTGGCAAGGTAAGGCATTTTGCTAGGGCCTTGACTTATAACTAGCATTTTCTTAGTGATGTTTAATGTTGAGTAAAAAAACAAACAAAAAAACCCACAATGCTTTTCTTTCTTTTTGTAATTTTCAAAATCTAATAGGAAATAACTAGAAAAGGTGGTATGAGTAACTCCATGTAACTTAAAAAATAACAGATTTATTGACATATAATTTATATACCATACAGTTCATTATTTTATTCAAGTGTTCAGTTTGGTTTTTAATATATTCATAAAATTGTGCAGCTATCACCACTGTCTAGTTTTAGAACATATTCATCACCTCATAAAGAAACCCTGTGCTTATTAACAGTTATTCCCTGTACCTCTCACTTCCTATTTCTACCTCTCCCCAGCTCCTGGCAACCACAAATATACTTTCTCTATGGATTTGCCTGTTCTGGACATTTCCTATAAATAGAATACTATAATATGTTGTCTTTTGTGACTGGCTTCTTCTACTTAGCATAATGTTCTCAAGGTTCATTCATCTTGTGGCATGAACCAGTACTTTATTCCTTTTATAGTCCATTGTGTAGGTATACCACATTTTGTTTATCTCTTTATCAGTTGACAGACATTTGGGGTGTTTCCACTTTTGACTATTGTGAATCACGCGGCTATGGCTATTTATATACAAGTTTTGTGTGGGCTTGTGTTTTCATTTCTCTCAGATGCATACCTAGAAGTGAAATTCCTGGGTCATTTGGTAACTCCAATTTTAGCATTTTGAAGATCTGCCAAACTATTTTTCAAAGTTCTGCACTATTTTAAATTGCCATCAGCAACTAATGAGGATTCCAGTTGCTCTACCACCTTGTCACTACCTGTTATTGGCTGTCTCTTATTTCAGCCGTCCTAGTGGATGTGAAGTGGTACATCAATGTGGTTTTGATTTGCCTTTCCCTAGTAACTAATAGTGTTGAGTATCTTTTCATATGCTTATTGGCCACTTATTTATCTTCTTCGGAAAAATGTCTATGTAGTTCTTTTGCCTATTTAAAAATTGGATTATTTTTCTCTATTCTTGAGTTGTAGATGTTCTTTATATATTCTGGATATAGCCTCTTTCCAGCTATATGATATTTACTAAAACACTACTAGAACATTAAGATATTTTTATGTATAAACTAAAGTAGTATTAATAGTAATATTAATATTTTAAATACTAAATATTTTCTACTAGTCTATAGATTGTCTTTTTTGCTTTATTGATGATATATTTTAAAGCACAAAAGCTTTTAATTTTGATGAAGTCCAGTTATTTTTTCTTTGGTTGCTTATAGTTTTAGTGTTGTATCTCAGAAATCATTGTCTAACCTGAAAAATTACTCATACATTTTTTTCTTCTGAGAGTTGTATTAAAGTCTTAGCTCTGACATTTAGATTTATGATCACCCCCCCCACACACAGTGCGTTAGTTTCATTCCAGGTGGTACAGAATTGGGGTAGATCAAAGATTGAAGAGTAGACTTTGGCAGGATTCTAGACTGTATTTACTGAGCCAGAGCTAAAGTAGAAATGGCTGAGTGAGAAGAACTAAAGGAGAAGATGAGCCATATATATATATTTTTTTTCCCACAAAAATTTATTTCTAAATGTACAACAAGGTCCAAAAGGACACTTTATTCTAGCTGTAGGTGGCAACAGGTGACAGATAATCTAGATGTGTAAGTAGGAATTTCAGAATTAAGGATCAGCATTGCCTTAGGCACAAGGAGCAGCTTATTTCCTGCCAGATTTCTTAATTCCAACTGTGGTCAGAAGGTCCTTTCCTGTAGTTTTCACTTTTACCCCTTGAGTGTCTTCTCTTTTTGTTTCTGCTTAAATGCCTTATCTTTCTAGTTCATTTCTTTGGCCTGCTTCTTTGGCTTTTTCAGGGGCTTACCACCTTCACAGCTAGTCTACCATGTTTTCCCCAGACCCTGCCAGCTACCCTCTTCCCCCAATACTTCTAGTATATGACCAGTTTTAAATTGATTTTGGTATATAATGTGAGAAAGGGGCTCAACTTCATTCTTTTGTATGCAGCTATGCAGTTGTTTCAACACCATTTATTGAAAAAACCATTCTTTCTATTGTTTCGGCAACTTTGTCAAAAGTTAGTTGAGGGGGTTTAGGTGGCACAGTCGGTTATAATGGTGTCTCACTCTTGGTTTCAGTTCAGGTGGTGATCTCAGGATCGTGAGATCGAGCCCTGTGTCAGGTTCCATGCTCAGTCAGAAGTCTAGTTGAGTCTCCCTCTCCCTCTGCTCCTCCCCCCAACATGCTAGCTCTTGCTCTCTCAAATAAATAAATAAATTAAATAAATCTTTTAAAATAATGTTAGTTGAGCATAAATATGGGAGGATATTTTTAGGATTCTTCATTCCATTGATGTATGTCTGTCCTTATGCCAGTAGTACAGTATCTTGATTACTATGGCTATTTATTGTATTTTGAAAACAGGAAGTGTGAGTTCTCCAACTTTGTTCTTGTTTCAGGATTGTTTTGGCTATTCTGGGTCCCTTGCTTTTATGAATTTTAGGGTTGGTTAGTCAGTTTCTCACCCCCCTCCCAAAAAACAGTTGGAAGTCTGATAGAAATTATGTTGAATCTATAGATCATTTTGGGAATATTACCATCTTTTTTTTTTTTTTTTAGGATTTTATTTATTTGACAGAGAGAAACACAGCCAGAGAGGGAACACAAGCAGGAGGAGTGAGAGAGGGAGAGGCAGGCTTCCCGTGGAGCAGGGAGCCCGATGTGGGACTCGATCCTGGGTCTCCAGGATCATGACCTGAGCAGAAGGCAGTCGCTTAACCAACTGAGCCACCCAGGCACCCCGGGAATATTGCCATCTTAATAGTAAATCAAGCAAACCATGAACATGGAAATATCTTCCCACTTTTTTAGATCTTCTTAATTTCTTTCAACAGTGTTTTGTACTTTTCAGTGTACAGGTCTTGCAATTTTTTGTTAAACCTATTCCTTGATATTTTATTCTTTTTGATGCTTTTGTGAGGGAAATTTTCTCTGAATTTCATTTTGGATTACTTATCGCTAATGTATAGAATATGATTGATTTTATGTATTTTATCTTGCAACCATGCTAAATTCATTATAATAGTTTGTGTGTGTGGATTCCTTGGGATTTTTTTTTTAAAGATTTTATTTGTTTGACAGAGAGAAACACAGCCAGAGAGGGAACACAAGCAGGGGGAGTGAGAGAGGGAGAAGCAGGCTTCCCGTCGAGCAGGGAGCCGGATGCGGGGCTCGATCCCGGGTCTCCGGGATCATGACCTGAGCCGAAGGCAGTCGCTTAACCAACTGAGCCACCCAGGCGCCCCGGGATTTTTTTAATATGTAGGAATATGTCATCGTCAAATAAGATAGTTTTTCAATTTGAATGCCTTTTATATATTTTTTTCTTGCCTAATTTTCCTAGGTAGAATCACAAATACAGTGTTGAATAGAAAGAGTGAAAATAGACATCTTTGTATTGTTGTTGATCTTAAGGAGAAAGCATTCAGTCTTTCAATATTAAGTATGATGCTAGCTGTAGGTTTTTTATAGATACCCTTTGTCAAATTGAGGAAGTTCCATTCTGTTGCTAGTTTAAGATTTTTTTGGTTTGTTTGTTTTTCTCCAAGATTTTTATTTTTAAGTAATCTCTACACCCTGCAACCCTGGGTCAAGAGTCACATGTTCTACCAACTGAGCCAGCCAGGCACCCTAAGTTTGTTACATGTTTTTTATCATGAAAGGGTGTTGGATTTTCTCAAAGGCCTTTTTTGCTTCTATTGAGGCAATTGTGTTTTTATATTCTGTTAATATGGTGTATTATATTAATTGACCCTTGGGTGTTAAATTGATCTTGCATTCCTGCAATAAATCCCACGTAGTCGCAGTGTAAACCTTTTTTATATGTTGCTGCACTTAGTCTACTAATATTGTGTTCAGGACTTTTGCATTCATATTCATATGGAATATTGGTCTGCAGTTTTATTTTCTTTTGACATCTGTGTTTGGTTTGGATATCAGGCTAATACTGGTCTCATAGAATTAGGTAGGAAGTATTCCCTCTTCTTCAGTTCTTTGAAAGAGTTTATGTAGAATTGGAGCTAATTTTTATTTAGATATATGGCAGCATTCATGGGTAAAGAAAGCCCTTGAGCCTGAGCTTTTCTTGTGGGAAGTTTTAAAGTTACTAATCCAATTTCTTTACTTGTTATAGGCCTATTCAGATTTTCTTTTTCTTCTTGAGTCAGTTTCAGAAGTTTGTGTTTATCTATGAACTTTGCCATTTCATATAATCTAGGTTGTTGCTATACAGTTACTCATATTTCCTTTTATGTCTTCTTCATGTAGTTTTTAAGAATAAAACTTTCTTCTTGCTATTAAGATGCTATGAAGATTTTTTTAAATAATGTGGACTAATGGTCCTGACATACTGTTAAGTGAAATAAGCAAGATATAAAATTATATTTACACTTTTTATATTGAATTACAAATATTCTTTTTATATATTCTGGATAGTAAACATTATCAACTATATGATTTATGAATATTTTCACCCATTCCTTGGGTTGTCTTTTCCCTTTTTTTTTTTTTTTGTTAAGATTTTATTTATTTATTTGACAGAAACACAGCCAGAGAAGGAACACAAGCAGGGGGAGTGAGAGAGGGAGAAGCAGGCTTCCCGCTGAGCAGGGAGCCCGATGTGGGGCTCGATCCCAGGTTTCCGGGATCATGACCTGAGCCGAAGGCAGTCGCTTAACCAACTGAGCCACCCAGGCGCCCCAGTCTTTTTACTTGCTTGATAGTGTTCCTTGATTCCACTTCTATTTTTAAGGTTAATTATTTGTTGGGACACCTGGGTGGCTCAGTCCTTAAGCGTCTGCCTTCGGCTCAGTTCATGATCCCAGAGTCCCAGGATCAAGCCCTGCATGGGGCTCCCTGCTCAGTGGGAAGCCGGCTTCTCCCTCTCTCACTCCCCTTGCGTATGTTCCCTCTCTAGCTGTGTTTCTCTCTGTCAAATAAATAAATAACATCTTTTAAAAAAAGGGTTAATTATTTGTTGATTTAAATAACCTTTACATTTTGATTAAAAGTATTATCTCACAAAATTCTAGTGACTTCCTGCTATGAAATAACAATTTTTGAATTCTAATGTACCTGTGAATATGCATCTGTGCTTTTCTTTGCCAGTAGATGTTAAGGAAGAAATTACCTCAGACGGTTTTCCCAGAAATAAATAGAAAAAGAATCCTGAATAAAGTTGATTAATTTACTGTTTTTTTCCTATGGAATAGAATGCATTAGTAAATAGCTTATACTTTATCCGGAAAATAAAATGGATAGTTTTCTATTAGTGATGTCCCATTACACTGAATACCACTGTCTTTCTGATATCTTGGTATTTTATATACTCTTGTAGAAATAAAAAGGCCATTCTGTTTTTTGTTTGTTTGTTTTGTTTTTTAATTGTAAAGACTATGCCACATGTGCTACTCTACCCTTTGGAATTGAGGGCGTGATGTTGATAATAACTGCTGTGGCTAAGATTCAGGTAGCAAGTATGATAGCAGAAGTGGAAATTGAAGCTACATCTCACTTTTGGGGAAAATTTGTTTTAATGCAGTTTTCTTAAGACAACTTTTTCCTGTGGAAGAGGAAGTAGAGATAACAAAGAAAGAGAGAAATAGATGAAAATCACATAAATTTGAAACGTGATAATATGATTTTTTAAATTGACCTTATCTTTTACAGCTAATCATATGTTTAACTCTCCATGTTCTTTACCTTGTTTTTTTTGTTTTTGTTTTTAAGCTTATAGTAGCTGTTGAACAAGAAGAAATCCCCAGACTTCAGGCCCTATATGAAAGAGGTCTGCAGAATGGTGTCCAGGGCCTGAGGCTAATCCAGCAGGAGGATATAAAGAAGAAGGAGCCATATTGTAGGGTAAGTGATTCACTAACCCCACATACATGGTTACAAGGACATTTTCATTTAGGGCTCCGTTGGCTGAGGGTGAACTTACAGGAAGGAAGAATTACTCTTCCACAGCGAGGTGACAGCCACAAGAGGGCATTGCCACAAACTCTGAACACCTGATTTCTTCTTTCCCCGTGCGAAAATACCAAATCTGAAGTCTGAGACCATATGGCATGTTGGAAAAGCATTGAGGGGTGAGCTGTGGTTGATTCCCAGGGTGTGTAGGGAGAAATAACAGATGAGACTGGAAAGGCAGGATTAGGCTTGTGTAAAGTACTTAATATTCCTACTAATAACTTTGAAGTTAGTAGGCATGAGGAGACAATGAAAAATTTTGAGAAGGATGGCTACATTATCCATGAGTGTGAAGAGTAGGTTGTTCTTGCTTAGAACATGCTATGGGGAGAACAAGTCTTTTATTTACGAAAGAGACATGAATAATAATTTAATAGTTACTCTGCATATTGACTTTCTTTGGTAGTGTTTCAGAGGCTATCAGTCCTAACCCCAGTTCCACTAACTATTCCAATGAATGGCTCTTTCCTGTTCCTCACCATCATCATTTTTGAGGGGGAAGAGGCAGAGGTATGTGTTAACATACCAATTTCAGAAATTCAATATAGACAAAATATTATGTAGAATTACCACAATATAATGGCTTAATGACTATCTAAACTTCTTTCTTTTCTTAGGGAGGTGGGGGAGGAGGAGGAGAGAGAATCTCAAGCAGGTTCCACATCCAGTGTGGGGCCTGATGTGAGGCTTCACCTCATGACCCTGAAATCATGACCTGAGCTGAAACCAAGAATTGGATGCAAAACTAAGCCACCCAGCCCTCCCCCCATTTTACTGACAGTATCCAGTAGCTGGACTCTGGGTATCTGTCCTGGAGAATGTGACTTTGAACTCGCTGCCAGGCAATGCTTATCAAAAGCTTGGTTTATGGGAAATAAAAACGATTTATAAGTGATATCCTGGAGAATATGTAGACCAGTTATTCCTATACATCTATACTACCCTAGTGGCACACTGGCACTGCAGTGTTTTTCTTTCTCCATCCTACTCTTTGACCCCAAATTACTCCGTTTGAATTATTCTTTGGTTTTATGGCATCAGCCTATGGAGAAGGTCATTTGTGACACTAGATGAGGATGCGGTTAGGATGAGGTTGAAGACATAGGTTGTTCACTGTGTTACACAACATCTGTCTCCAAGAACCCTCAGGAGAAATTTTTCTCCGACCTCACTTCTTGGAATAATTATGTTCTTTTTTTTTTTTTTTTTAAGATTTTATTTATTTGACAGAGACACAGCCAGAGAAGGAACACAAGCAGGAGGAGCGAGAGAGGGAGAAGCAGGCTTCCTGCCGAGCAGGGAGCCCAATGTGGGGCTCGATCCCGGGTCTCCGGGATCATGACCTGAGCCGAAGGCAGTCGCTTAACCAACAGAGCCACCCAGGCGCCCCTAATTATGTTCTTTCTGAGCACAATTGACTTGTTTTTATCTTATGAACATGGAGTCATTTAATTGATTGTGTTGTGTTTACCATGACTGCAAGGAAGCTCAGAGTCACACTTGTGTCCCACTCCTTCCAGATATCTAGGGTCTTAAGCATATATTTTTATTTTTATGTATTAATTTTCCTCTCCATTTCATTATATCTTTCTACTCTCATCTTCTATCTGTGTTGATTTTTTGGACTTTTTTTTATTGAATCATAACATACAATAAGAATCATAAATGTACAGCTTGATGAATTTTCATAAATTATGACCAGTACCTGGATCCACAGCAGAATGTTACCAGCCTCCCAGTATTCTCCTCAAGCCTCTTCCTATCACTACCTTTCCCTTAAGGGTAATCACTATCACCTGACCTCTTACATCACAGGTTTTTGAATTGTATTTAAGTGGAATCATATAGTAAGTTCTCATTTTGTGTCTGAACTTATTCAGTATTATTTATGAAATTCATCCATATGTTGCATATAGTTGTAGTTATGAGTTTCACTGTGGTATATTGTATAAAGGTAGAAGTCAAGGTACATTTTTTTTTTCCATATGGAAACCCAATTGACCCAGCACTGTTTGCCAAAGAAACCATTATTTTCCCACAGCAGTGCACTATTATCTTTGGATATCAGGTGACTGTATGTATGGGCTCTATGTCTGGACTATTCTGTTCCATTGTCTCCTCTTTTACCACTACCATAATGTCTTTAATACCATAGCTTTTTAGTAGGTTTAAATATCTGGTCAAATCCCTTTAATTTTATTCTTCTTCAATAGTACTTGGCTATTCTTAGATCTTTATATTTCTGTATATCTTTTAGAATTAATTTGCTAAACCCCACAAGGTAGCCTTTTATGATTTTGATTGAGATTGCATTGAATTTGTAGGTCCATTGGAGACAATTTATATCTTCACAATATTGCATCTTCTAATCCATGAGCATGGTAGATCCATCCATTTATCTGTATCTTCTTAATTCATTGCAAAATGTGTTATAATTTTCAGTGTAGAGGTCTTCAGTATCTCTTAGATTCATTTCTAGGTATTTGATGGGTTTTGATATCTCATAAATAGTATTGTTACTTAAATTCATTTTCTACTTGTTTCATTTTCTATTTAAAATAATGCTATCAAATGTAATTGTAGAACTGCAACAATACCAGTTCCATGCTGGCCAGATAAGAGGATGGCAGCATTTACCAGTCACACACGGCTTCTGGGCATCAGTTGTTCTGGGAACCAGGCTACCATCCTCTTAGGGAAAACTGATTGGGAGAACTGATATACGGATGTAAATAGTCAGGCAACAGAAAATGAGGCTGTTTCCAAGGAGTCACCAAAATCTAGTCAATACTTGGTGTGTGAAATTCTATTCTTAAGAATTAGTTAAGGCCAACGCACATTCAACATTTATTGCAAAAAATTAAATAAGTATGACTGTAGATCATTCATCTGTAGAGTTTGAGCATGTCTTGAGTGGCAGGACAAAAACAAAAAACCCACAAAACAACCACACAACAACAAAAAAAAATCTCAGCCTATTAATTTCTCTATTCCTTGAAGAGAAAATTGGAATTAACCACATAAAATCTCCTTCAGTATTTGTAGTCCTGAAGATAGAGTCTACAACAAATCAAATCAACAGTCTGCAAACACTGTAAATAGCTAGAACAACTCTGAATCCTCACCGAGTGTGCATGACATATGATACACTACAGGGAAAATCTCAGTGGAATTTATTTAAAACAATCATTTGGTGATACAGAATCTGACTCAGAATCAGATATGTATCAGAATCAGGTATGCTGAGGGATGAGTAAAACTGAAAAACTCATTGTAGCAGCTAGAAGAACCCAGCAAAATTAACTCGCTTACAGAGGACAATTATTTCCTGAGTACAAGAGATTTTCTTATTTAGCTAGTATTAGTTCTTTTATTTGTTAGGCATATTATTCAACATCAGAGTTAAGCACTGAATTTTTGCCAAGAAATGATAATGTATATTATCCATCAAAATTAATAGTAAAAATATTCAGTCCCAAATAATATTTATTGATTAACCTATCCTCAATTGTTTTTAATTGTATGATCTTTGACTGTTTCATAATCCTGTCCCAGGGTCTAATGGCTATTGACTGCCCATACACTGGCATTGTGGACTATCGGCAGGTGGCTTTGTCATTTGCCCAGGATTTCCAAGAAGCAGGTGGCTTTGTCTTGACCAATTTTGAAGTAAAAGATATTGAAATGGCTAAAGAAAGTCCTTTAGGAAGTAAAGATGGTAAGTCATCCTTGTCTTTTCTTTTGCATACTTGTATTGACTTCTTTCTTTTTTCTTTTCTTTTTTTTTTTTTTTTAGATTTTATTTATTTATTTGACACAGAGAGAGAACGCAAGCAGGGGGTGCTGGAACAGAGGGAGAGGGAGAAGCACACTTGCTGCAGAGCAAGAAGCTGGATTTGGAGCTCAATCCCAGGACCCTGGGATCATGACCTGAGCCCAATGTAGATGCTTAACCGACTGAGCCACCCAGGCACCCCACTTGTATTGACTTCTAAACCAACTTTTTTTGGCAGGGGTGATACTTGTGAGAGGGTCACCAGGAGCTAGGCTAAAGTAGGGTGCAGAGCTGGATACAGGTGCAGAAGGATGAATGTGAGATTGGATGTGGGAGACCTGGGGCTTCTGGTAAGTCTTGTGCTGATACAACTTGGCACTGATTGGACACTACTGATTGGCGCTAAAACCTTAACTGCCAAGGCTGTTAAAGGAAAACTAGCCTCCAAACCTTGTTTATTTTGTTGATAACAGTCAGAATCCCTTGGGGATGCTTATCAAAAATGCAGGCTTCAGGGTGCCTGGCTGGCTTAATCAGAAGAGCATGTGACTCTTGATCTAGGGGTTGTGGATTCAAGCCCCACGTGGGATGTAGAGATTACTTAAAAATATCTTTAAAAAAAATGCAGATTTTTGGCATTACCCAGTCTTACTGAGTCATACTGTCGGGAGACAGGGTATGACTCAGCCATTTTGAACTCTCCCTGCTCTCCCCACCTTTGTAGACTACTTAGAGGTTTTTTTTTTTGGTTTTTTGTTTTGTTTTGTTTTGTTTTGTTTTGATTGTTACTTAAATTTTTTTTTCCAGTGTTCCAAGATTCATTTCCCATTCTCCACACCCAGTGCTCCATGCAATAGGTGCCCTCAGTACCCACCACCAGGCTCTCCCATCCCTCTACCCCCCTCCCTCCAAGTCCCTCAGTTTGTTTCTGTGTCCAAAGTCTCTGTTGTTTCGTTTCCCTCCCTGGATTACTCTAGTTCCCATTTACTTTCCTTCTCCCACTGTCCTCCAGGTTACCCCTCATGCACCGCAAGTAAGTGAAACCATGTGATACTTAGAGTTTTTGTTTTGTTTTGTGGATAATTTTTTTTTAAACCAATGAATTGGTTTGTAACCTTGAAATTTTTTTTGACATTTTTGCTATTGGGAAATATGGAAAAAAAATATAGTGCTCAGTTCTTCCTTAACTGGTTTTTAAGAAGATTTGGCCATTTGAATCATTCTTCCATTGTCCTTCTGAATACTAATATGATGAGCAAAATTGCTAAATGATCAAGGTTGGTATAGATAAGTAACATAAAATCAAATTTATGATCCAAGCAGATCATATTTTTTTTGCTTGATGCTTTTTAAGACTTTGAGATCCCATGTGCCTCATAGGAAACTAATTTTATAAATAGTTTATTATTGGAACTTTTTGTATTGTGATAACTCTTGGTTCTCTCTGCAGCTTAGAATCTGCAGACTCAGCTTACACCACAAAAAAGTACCAATGAGTCCTTTGGGAAAATACATACTAATTGATGATCAGCATTGTGCAGTGACAGTATTGTAGCCAATGAGGTTAATCCAAGGTGTGATTATTGCTAATTGATTAATGATGATCTATCTATTTTACAGCTTGGTTTGTAGGATTATAGTTCAGTGAAAAGCTGGGACTGCCTATGTTGAATCTGAGGTGGGGAGTGGTCTCTAAACATAGATTAAATGAATTAAAACAAGTTTAAAAATGGGCCAGAGCTTTATATATTATCTAATATGAACTAGTTAAATCTTATTACTTCATAAAAAGCTTTAGAATTAATAGTCGGAGGCACTTATGGTTACAACAGAAGAAAATTGTTTAAATTTGTTACTAATATAATTTAAAAATGTGGGCCTTCTTTTACTAAAAATAAATCACTAATTCTTTTTTTTTCAGGGATGAGATATCCAATTGTTATAAGAAATACAAAGGTAAAGATTCTTCAGCAACACTACTTGCATCTACTTTATCTACTTTCATCCTTTTTCTTCCCTTAAAAAGTTGTTAATCACAATGCTGTTTTCTATGTCCTTGGATGAATTTTGTTGAATGTAGAAGTTATTCTAAGATAAATTCTTTGAGAGTAATTTAAAAGCTTGCTTTTCAAGAAGGTTTTTAACTTGGAAATGTCTTCACAAAGTGATTGTGCCAGCAAAGAATAGGATTAGAAACACTTGGAGTATTTAAGGCAAAACTGGTAAATATTTTATTGCTCCACCTACTTACCTGCATTAACTTACTGACATTCTAACTGCCTTTGGTGGAGGGCAGATTGCTAAGAGGGAAATGAACTTGAACTGCTTTCCTGTATCTGCATGTGGTCTAAAACAAGAGCTATTGAGTGGTGTAGAAGCATTGCATTTGCTGTATATTCTCTGAATGATCAGAGTTCAGTCACGTAAGTAGAGTCATTAATGAGGGTTGTAAGGTTTATTATAGGAATTAAGTGTTATACAATTGTGAAAGGATTTGGGGGAAGCACAGGTTCAGAAAGGGAATTGGTAGATTAGAGGCATCTCCAGCCAGTTTGCGAAGCCAAGTGTGTCCAACTGCTAACGTGAGATTGCAAATGGGAAGCTCATGAAACACTCTGGGGGAGCTCTTGCCTCTCACGCAAGTAGTGGGAGAGCGCAGCACTTGGTCTATAGGATCAATAGTTGGGAAGCAGAGCTAGATGTGGAGCTGAAATTCACTTAGCACCACATTGGACTGGAATGATATTCAGAGAATAATGGTTGCTGCTTTACTTCTGCCTGACAAATCATATGCAATTCCTGTTTTGGTCAACTTTAAGTTGGAACTGTTACAAGGAAGGGGATTCTATCAGTTGTAGTTCCCAGCTTAACCAAATTGGCAAGGTTAAACACCCACGGTCCATCCCTTTTCAACTTGGCATCCATTTACACCCTATGACCACATTTAACTACCAAATACAGTCAGTGGTAAAATTATGATTCCACCTACAAGATGCAACTATCTTTTATACAACTGAAGACATGCTAACTCCAAAAATACAAAGTCTGCTCAGTCCATCTTTGGGTAATGTTCATTTCTTTTTAGCTGAGTCACATTCCCTCTTTGAGATCCTTTAACTTAAATACTGAGATATAAGGTTACCCACTACTTAAATATATTAGATCAGTAGCTCTCAACTGGAGGTGATTTTGCCACCTAGGAGATATTCAGCAATGTCTGGAGAAATTTTGGGTTGTCACAATTGATGGAGAGGGTCAGCGCTTCTGTCATTTAGTGGGTAGAGGTCAGGGATGTTGGATGTGAGGGATAGGTGCCCACAACAAAGAGGTATCTGGCCCCAAATGTCAATAGCACTGAGATTGAGAAGCCCCATGTTAGATAATGGAAAAATGGTAGAGATGGGTGTATCAGTCTTCTTGTTTACCATATAACACAGACTGGGTGGCTTAGAGAACAGAAATTTATTTTCTCACAGTTCAGGAGGCTAGAAGTCTAAGATCAAGGTGCCTTCACGTTTGGTTTCTGGTGAGATCTCTCTTCTCAGCTTGTAGATGGCCACCTTCTTGCTGTGTCCTCACATGGCCTCTTTGTGTGTGCACATTTGCAGAGAGAGCAGTCTCTAGTTTCTTACTCTTATAAGTACACCAGTCCTATCAGACAGATTAGATGACCTCTTATAATCTTAACTACCTCCCTAAAGGCTCTGTCTCCAAATATAGTCACCTTAGGAATGGGGACTTCAACATGCGCCCTTGGGTGGGGATTGGACACAATTCCATCTGTAACAATGAGGAAAAGAAAGAATTGGGTAATATATAGTCAAATATATTTCAAACTCAGGAAGGAATACTCATAACCACTACATTCTTTATTTCTCTCACCAATCACATGGTTATAACTGATATTTATAATTTCCTCCTTCCATAGGTCCTTTGCCCTTGGCAAGCATCTCAGCTAGTCATGTTCCAATTTGGAACTCAAATTTTCTTTCCTGAAGTGTCTGTGCCATTAGTAGGCCTGCCTATTTTTGGTTGTGGGGGTTTCCATTAATCTTTATATCAATATGTAGAAATACTAAGAAATATTCCTAGGAGATACATATTTGGGACATATTTCTCTTTATTATCCCTAATCTGTATGGTAGCAACTCTAATTCTCCTTGAGACTCATTTCCAGTTTCCCCATTCAGTATAGTAATCCTCTCTGCCTGTTGATTCACTGACACAAGGAACCCAAAGAAGTCAGGTATGACAGTATCAACTTATAGGTTAATGGAACCATTTTTTTCTCTAATGGAAGCATTTCTCCTTGGGAACTGAGACTTCTAAACATCAGAGCCCAAAACTGTGGGGATAGAAAGCAAAAATCTCACTCCCATTTCTCCCATTTTTCTTGATTTCCAAACATGTGAATCCTGGCTCTGGGTGAAGCAAAACTGTATATTAATCATATAGCGTATCCTGGAAGACATTGCCCCAGCCCTGCAAGGTGTTGCCAGCCAGCCAGTTCTGTTTTGAATCATCAAAAACCCAGTCTACTTTCTGTTACCCAGCAGCTTCAGAATGATGGAGAAAATGGTCAGATCAGTGACTTCCACAAGAAAGAACTTATTGTTATATTTCATTTGTTGTAAAATGAGCTCACTGATCAGAAATAGTGCTTCTGGGCAAAATACCATAATGGTGAATAAGACATCCTGTAGGTTCACGGATGGTGGTTTTCTCAGAAGCATTGTAGGCAGGGAAGACAGATGATCAAAATCTTCATCTGCCATGATTACTCTCAGTGAGCATTCACATGGAACTCCAAAATCTTTACTCTCTGAGCCTGTTTGGAGAAGTTCATTCACATACCTTTTTTTCCATAGCTCCTTTTCCTAACCAACCAGCCATAGGATTAGTTATTGCACCTGAAGCAGTATAGATCCGTACTTCTATCCACGTTTCCTTCTAGGTGAAAGAAACAACAGGTATGGTGTTCAACGTTCTGCCCACTGCGAAGATTTCCCTGCACCACAGTCCTTCAGGTCACTCCTGAGTGGGGCTCTGGTTTGTAGCTAGAATGTTGTGCAGAAACTTTTTTTTTTTTTAAGATTTTATTTATTTGATATAGAGAAACATAGCCAGAGAGGGAACACAAGCTGGGGGGGTGAGAGAGGGAGAAGCAGGCTTCCCACAGAGCAGGGAGCCTGATGGGGGCTCGATCCCGGGTCTCCGGGATCATGACCTGAGCCGAAGGCAGTGACTTAACCCACTGAGCCACTCAGGCGCCCCGTGCAGAAACATTTGTAAACTAGGTCTATATTTTTCCTTCCTTGGTCAACTGATCATAGAGAATTTCCCATAGGGCCACAGGGGCAACTTGAGAAGAAGGAGGTAATTGAGCAGGACAAGGGGTCATGGGAATTAGAGCCACCTGCCTCTGTAACTTATGTGTGCCTGTAGGACCTGTACATCCCTGATCTTGTATATTCTACCCCTTGATGACAGAGTACGGCTGTACACACCCAATTTTGTGGCTTGGTGAGTCAGACAACATACAGTTAATAATGAATAGTTCACATGGTAACTTAGTGATCTGTGGTCAAGTGTTGAGTCAAAGTCAGAAGCACTTTCTCAAAAGGAAGACAGTTAACTGCAGAGGATGGTATAACTTTCTTCCAAAATCCTAAAGTTCTGTGTTGTGATTTGCCTATAGGGACCTACCAAAGTCTCCATAAAACATCGCTGTCTGCCACAGACACCCTGATTACCATCAGATCTACTGGGTCATGTGGCCCAAGTGACTGACAGAGCATCCAGGATCTCCATTCAAAGAAGGATTAAAAGTGTGTTTCTGCTCCTGCCCTCATTGAAGGGCCATTTTCACTAGAGTATGGCATCATGTGATGGAAGATATGCAGGGGCCTCTGGGATACCAGTGAATATGTATTTCACCCACAGTTACTATAGCTGTTGCCTTTTATTTTGGCATTTACCTTTAGTATAGTTAAATATAACTAAACATTTTTTAATTTTTTTATTTCTTTTTTAAAAATGTTATTTATTTTAGAGAGAGAGAGATAATGAGCAGGGGGAAGTGGCAGATAGAGGGAGAAGCAGACTCCCTGCTGAGCAGGGAGCCTGATGTGGGACTCAATCCCAGGAATCAGGACCTGAGCAGAAGGTAGACGCTTAACCAGCTGAGTCACCCAGGTGCCCATACATTTTTTTATGATTAAAAATTTTGAGGCAGCCTATCAAGTTGAATGTCTATGCTTTTATGAGAGGTTAAAAGAGATTAAGTTAAGAATAAATTTTGGGGGGTACCTGGGTGGCTTGGTCTGTTAAGTGTCTGACTCTTGATTTTAGCTAAGGTCGTGACCTCAGGGTTGTGAAATCAAGCCCCATATCGAGCTCTGTGCTGAGCACAGAGCCTGCTTAAGATTCTCCCTCTTCCTTTCCCTCTGCCCCTCCCCCTCCTCCCTCTCCTAAATAAATAAATAAATAAATAAATAAATAAATAAATAAATTTTGGGGGAGAGGATTTGCAGACTAAAGATTTATATGTTATATGTGAGGGAAAAGTCTGTTTCACTTCTGAAATAGTAGAGATGCATAGTTTATTCTTTTCAAGGAGTTTTTGGTTGAACTCAGTGTTTACCTAAATTTTGATTTTGGATGTGAAATTGATGTATTACTGATTTTAATTATTATTTCATGTTTAGCATAAAATTATTTCAGGAAATATGAAAGTTTTTAGTCATTTCTTTCTTTGGAACTGTTCCCTGAATTTTTAAAAGAGAACTTGTACGTTGTTACATGCTGGTACCATTCTAGAAATTCTCTTATCTTTGCATTTATCATAAGTCTTATTTACATATTATGTTCCAAGAACAAAAGACTTGCTGAGCTTTCAAGTAGGAAGTAGCAGGTTTATATCACATAAAACTATTTCTTGCACTTCTGGTATGCCTCTAGATGAACAGGAAAGATATTAACCTATTTAGAAGAAAGCATTTTTTTTTGTTTCTGTTGACATATCTCTTTTGACTTCAAGGGTCTTAAATCTATCATGGTTTAGCCTAGGTAATTTGAATTCACTACGAAAAGTTTCATCTAACTTGTCAGAAATGTGAGTTGCATAACTTGAAAAGAGTCTTAACCTTTGTAGCTAGCTAAGCAAAATGGGATGTAGAGATCAAATAAGGCTGAATCAGTAGGGATTGGAAAGAAAGACTGTTAAGACAGGTAACTCTGAGGCTTCAGAAACAGGTTTTCTGAGAAAGAATTCCCGGGACAGGAAATTAGGTGGAGTAAGGAGGTGCTAATTGTTTACTCTGTACGACTCAAAGAGATGGAAATTAGAGTGTGGTAGGGAATTGAGGTTAAATGAAATCATTTAGAAAATAAGGTGACAGATTGGCTAGTGCTGGCAGGGTAGAGCAAAAAATATGCAGATGATCACAAAATAAAATTTATGGGAAAATATAGCAGCCTAAGATTAGTAGTCTCCTAGTAATTAAAGCAAACCTTAACTATAGTGTGTGTTCTCCATCAATGTGGATTGAAAGAATGAGATATCAAAAGTGGCCTCAATTTACAAAGTATATATTGATCAGGAGGGAGAAAATGGTTGGTGGGTTGGAATTGAGCAAGATTATTGAGTGTGAAGTAATCTGAGTAGCAGGATTGTTACTCGTAGATAAAACAGGAGAAGTTGTCTGAAATAGAGAAGAGACCGTAGTGGTGGGAGCCGTCCATTTAAATGAAGTTTGCTTCTTAATACAACAAATAGTTAAGTTTCATGATAGGTCTTGGTAAAATAGGGATATGTATTTGTCTAACTTAAGTATCCTTGCAAGGCCAATGATTGTACCTCTAAAATACAAAATTTAAGGTGATACCGTCTTGTGTGCTAGTACCACAAGTTTCTAGCTGCTACCTAAATGCTGAAGAATTTATTTTGCTGATACTTATACTTAATTTCCTCTTTTAGTCCATTTCTATACCCTTACTATCTTTTCTATCATCTCTTTTCCCCACTTGACCTATTCTCCTCTCTACTTCCTACTCTTTATTTTCTTTTGCACTAGGGAGAGGAAGTTCAGTGTCAGTATGTTGTGACATGTGCAGGACTTTACTCGGACCGTATTTCAGAGTTGAGTGGCTGTAATCCTGATCCTCGAATTGTACCATTCCGGGGAGATTACCTGGTCTTGAAGCCAGAAAAATGCTATCTTGTAAAAGGAAATATTTATCCGGTAGGTAATGATGCTTCTGCCTCCTCACCCTTCTTATATGATTGTGGGCAAAAAGAGAATGAAACAAAAACTTTTACTTGGGTCAGAAGTTAAGAGTTATTTTGAAGTGCTTTTTGGAAAAACATTTCACCTGTTTCTCTTACCATTAAATCCCTAAATCTTTATTCTGAAATCGTGGTTATGAAATTGTAATTAAGTGCCTACAAGTCCATGTCTCTAGAAAGCAGAGTATACCATGGGAAGGACTATCAAGAAAGAACCCAGTTCTTCTCCCTCTCTGGTAGAAGGAACACTCATAAGAGAACCTTCCCTTATAGCATGCCCAGATACCCAGCTATCTTTCTCAATTCAGTATTGATAGGTGCAGAAAAGGGGATGTGGCCACTCTGTAGTTTCATGGTATAGACAGAGCCATTTATGTGAAGAATTCATTCTTCTCCCTGGAACTACTAGGTTGAACCAGATGACATTGCTGCTATTCAGTTATTTAATGTTTTTGATGGTTCCAAAACATACATTTCATCTGCTTCAACCTAATGCATTTCCACATTCTAAAAGCCTATTCTATAAATGAGTGTTTTTTACTGACAGCTGATTTTACTTGCCAGCCACATACATTCCTAGTTGTGGCTATGGGGTTGGGGAGTGGGGAATAACCTGAACTAGGACAGCTAGCTCTCTCTCTCTCTCTCTCTCTCTCTCTCTCTTTTTTAATGCAGAAAGAGAAACACATGGGACACTGTAATTGGTGTCAATGGCATCACTGTTTCCTGTGTGGTATTTCTAGGCAGAAGCATGTAAATATAGAAAGGAACATCTGAGCAACAGATCAAAAGTAATGCAACTTAAATACATTGGAAGAAAGTGTTTTATATTTTCAGTTGAGTGTTTGCATTATAATAGAATGTAATGTGAAATGGTAACTCTTTGCCATGTTAAATCCGTAGGTCCCAGATAGCCGGTTTCCTTTCCTAGGGGTTCACTTCACACCGAGGATGGACGGTAGTATTTGGCTAGGGCCCAATGCGGTTCTTGCCTTTAAACGAGAGGGCTACAAACCCTTTGACTTCAGTGCCAGAGATGTTATGGATGTAATTATCAAGAGGTAACTTTATTTATATAAAAAAAGATTTTATGTGCTTATATTAATGTAAATCTTTCTTGAAATTTTATTTTTCTTGATATTCTGTTTATTTTATTATTTATATTCTTGATATTCTGTACAAGGTGTAAATCCTTGTATTTTTGATTGGTATATTGATTTTTTTTTTATTAATCCAGATTAAGAACTTTGTGGGATAAGCATAATGTTTTAACTACTTCAAGAAAATTCTGGGGCACCTGGGTGGCTTATATGGTTAAGCGTCTACCTTCAAATCAGGTCATGATCCCATGATCCCATGGCCGCAGGTGCTTGGGATTGAGCCCTGCATCAGGTTCCCTGCTCAGTGGGGAGCCTGCTTCTTTCTCTCCCTCTGCCATTCCCTCCACTTGTACTCTCTGGCTCTCTATCTCTCTGTCAAATAAATAAAATCTTTAAAAAAAGAGAAACAGAAAAATTCTGGTGAGCCAGGGTAGGTCTTGGTCAAAAAGAACAAGACCAGACACCTGGGTGGGTCGGTCCTTAAGCGTCTACCTTTGGCTCAGGTCATGATCCTGGGATGGAGCCCCGCATTGGGCTCCCTGCTTGGCAGGAAGCCTGCTTCTCCCTCTCTCACTTCCTCTGCTGGTGTTTCCTCTCTAGCTGTGTTTCTCTCTGTCAAATAAATAAAATCTTAAAAAAAACAAAAAAAACAAAAAAACAAGACCAAGAGCCTAACACCCAACTGACAATCCAAATCTTGTTTGGCTAATCTTCTAGTTGAGTTTGAAAAAAGTTTCTTTCAAAATCAATAGGTGGCTTACTTTGATGAGATCATTTCAAGTCAGTCATCATTATTTTGAAAACCATGGGAGAAATTGCTGATAACCAAAGTTGTTTCCTTTGGTGGAAAAACCAACAATAAATTGTGATGACCTAGGTGGCAGATACTTTATTACTATAAGAAATAACTCAGTGAGATAGTTTGTTTGGTTCTTTTAACAGTGTTGCGCACTAGAGGGTTTCACATCAAAATCACTAGAAAGCTTGTTAAGCTATATTTGCGTTTCACCCTTCACTGATTCTGAAACAGAAATTTTAGGATGGGACTTCCTAGCATGTGTGCTTATAAAAGCGCATACACATACACACAGGCTCCACCTTAGAGTCTCATTTGAGGATCTGGAGTTTCTTACCTCTGGCTGAGTAAAGAAGATACTCCATTGCTTTATGACTCTGATTTAAAGATCTGTTAATGCCTTTTAGGTGTGGCTTTGAAAGCGTGTAGCTTTTGTATTAGAAAACCTTGATATTGGCAGATTTTATAGAATTCCAGTTTGAAACCATACCCTGAGAATTTAAGTTTGGAAGGTATTCCTTTGATGGAATTTCCTTCTATTGACCAAGAGTTGATTTTCTTTTAATATGTGGGGTTTTTTTCCTGATTTTGCCTATATTTTTGTGATGCCACCCCTCTCAAAATCTCATAGTCATAAAGATGTTCTATAGTGATAATTCCTTTCTCTCATAAAAATTTTTTTTCTTTCAGTGGCTTGATTAAATTGGTGTTCCAGAATTTTTCCTATGGAGTTAATGAAATGTATAAAGCCTGTTTTCTCAGTGCAACAGTGAAGCATCTTCAAAAGTTTATCCCTGAAATTACTATCAGTGATATACTCAGGTAAGGAAAACCTGGGAGGATTGCAAATATGGTCATGACCTAGGTGATCCTGGGAGGTAGTTCTGACTTGGTGATTCATAAGCACACTTGCAGAGTCTGCATGTCCACTGAATCTTTGTGCGTCCTCTCTCTTCCAGCAGGCTGTTGAGTTGCCTTTGCAGTGCAGGCCTCTGGCCTTGCTGCATCCTGGCCCTTAGTGCCTGAACTAGGTGTGTGTATAGTTTTCTCGACCACCTTACAGCACTGAACTGAAATGTCCACTGCAGCTGTATTGTGATGCCGCCTTCACCTTCATGTCTAGCTGTCATTCGTGATAAAAACATTTTGCCTGAAATTTTTTAATCTCCCTGGCTACTCACTCTTAACATTGCAAAGGCTTTTCATTTTAATTCTGTATAAGGTCATTGATCACTACGTTAACTAGGTAAGAAACACGGAAAAATTACATTTTGATTGCTTTTTACAATCTTTTAGACATACTTCTATACATGACATCTTCCTTTCTTCCTCTTTTGTTCTTTCTTGGTCCTACTCCACTCAGGGATTATAGTTGCAGGCCAGAATTGGGAAATAGTGTGGTAATAGTCAGTCTGAGACCTAGTGCTGCAGGGATGTGCGGCCAAGGAAGAGTAACTTGAAAAGGAAGGATAACTTTTTTTTTCAAGGATAGAAGGCTTTCTGGACTTAAGCTGCACATTGTCCTAAGTACCATCCAAGACTATATTCTTTTTCTATTTGGTGATATTTTAGGATGTTTACCATCTTCCCTGACCATGCTATTGTTAGGCCTAATCAGCAATGTATGTTGAAGTACTCTCCATCAATGAATCCATCACTCCATGAATCTCTAGGGCACTGAGTGTCTGTATTCTCAGGAACAGCTGCTGAACTTGCCTGGAAAGAAAGCAGTAATCATGTCAGCTGTCTCCCTTAGGGGAGTTGAACATCATGATCTAAATCTGACTTAAGGTATCATTCTCAGACCAGCCTCCTTGAATCCTTAGAAGAAGTATTAAAATCCAGCTAATGTCTTTCTCTTATCTCTCTCACTCCTTCTACTCACCTCCTAAAATAGAAGGGATAAAAATATCTAGGCTTTCTTTTACTCATCTATAACTAACTCTTCTGTGTTTTCAGTGGTCTGCTTTAGCAGACTTTTTATGTTTTATATCTGAAAATAGAGTGGTCGAATCTGATATCTGTTACTGCTCTTAATATTCCTTAAAAAACACAATAGGTGGGGGCACCTGGGTGGCTCAGTTAAACATCTGCCTTCAGCTCAGGCCATGATTGGGGTCCTGAGATCGAGTCCTGTATTATGCTCTCTGCTCAGCAGGGAGTGTGCTTCTCTCTCTACCCCTCCTCCCATTCATTTTCTTAATCTCTCTCTCTGTCTCTCAAATAAATAAATAAAATTAAAAAACAAAAACAAAACAGCCCACAATAGGTGGATATAGTGAATTCCATATATGAACAGTTGCAGTGAATTCGCTACCCATATTCTATTATCACCCTTTCATAGAAGCCTGGGGAAAACTCTTTAGACCAGTGGGTTTTATATGGTAGAATTGGGTTTGTTGAGTATTCCTGTCTCTGGATGTAAGGGTGTGAATTTCATTTTCCAAATTTGTTAGCATGTGGTAGAAAAGGGCACACAGCTGTGTAGACAGGTACATTTAGGGACAAATTCAACCTAATTGGAGGATTTCTCTTTGGAGACAGAGAAGCTGAACACATTCAGCAATTCTATATATTCCTTCCCTGATTCCTGTAGCTATTAAAAGAAGGAAATTATCAGTGGCAAAAAGGAAGTTGTAGAAAATATATCATTTATATCAGTTTAAACAATACCATATGTAGTTTATGGATTATATATATGTCATGTGAAAATAGTAATGAGCATGACAGTATTAAGCACCTAATTTGGGAGAGTGGTTACCTTTGGGGAGAGATGGGGATGAAACCAGAGTTCCACAGGTGGCTTCTGTCATATCTATGAGCTTTATTTCTTAAGCTGTTTGGTTAAAAAAAAAAAAATTGTTTCTTATGTTATTCTTTGGCCCTTGTTATATGCCTGCAATATTAAATAATAATAATAAAATAAGATCATTTCCCACTTTTGAAGCTCAAGTCCTGCCTGTCTTGCAGCTCGGTGTAATAAAGCCATAAATACTCTAGCATTAATATTGAGGCAGAAGCATATCAAGCAGTTTTAGATAGTCAAAAGAACTAAAGCTTGCACTTTCAGTGGGATATTTAGCTTAAAATAGTGTCTTTAAATTGCCACCGAAGGGCATCCAGCTTGACTTCTTACTGCTTAGTCAGAACATTTGGGGCAATAATTTCCTGGTGAACATTGTATTAGAATGTAGTTATAATCTGTCAAATACATGTACTAGGTATATAAATTTCTACTTTTTAAAAGAATTTTATTTGAAAGCGAGTGAGTGAGCAAGAGAGAACACAAGCAGGGGATGGGGGCAGAGGGAGAAGGAGAAGCAGATTCCCCACCAAGCAGGGAGCCCAATGCCGGGCTTGATCCCAGCACCCTGAGACCATGACCTGAGCCAAAAACAAACACTTAACTGACTGTGCAACCCTAGAGTCCCCTAGGTATATCAATTTCTCTTTGTTAAGTGATGATTTCTCAGGTCCTTAATTTTAGCTCTGAAGTCCTTTCATTTTTTTTGTGATTAATTTTGACATGGTAATCTAACAGTTTTTATCTGTTAGTACTTGTAAGAGTGGAAAAGATGAAGACATATGCCGGGATCCCCTCTTTTTCCCCACATTTCATTTTAAAAAATGAATTATTTGGAGGAATTTTAGAATAAATCTTCAGGCAAGACGTTTTCATGGTGAGTGATAGCTGAAGACCATACTATGTCATTGTGAAAGGCAAAGGTGAAAGCCAAACATTCCTACAATTAGGGTGATCTAGATCAAGGCTTCCCAATCTTGGCACTATTGAAATATTGGTCCAAATAATTCTTTGTTGTGGGAGACTGTCCAGTTCATTATGGAACGTTTAGCAATGTCTCTGGACTTTACCCACTGAATGCCACACTGCTCAACTAGTTAAAACCAAAAATGTCTCTGGACATTGCCAGATGTCCTCTAGGGGGCAAAATCTCCCATGGTTGAGAACAACTAGTCTAGAGAATTTGCAGCCCTCGCACTACAAAATATTTAAAAGTCCAGAGAAAATATAAAAATATAAAAAATATAGTTGTGAATGCAAGAAAGTAAGGCGCATCCAGGAGCAAAAACAAAGAAAAGGTTGAAAACCCATGTACTAAGAGGAATTGGTGCTGATGCTATTCTTGGTAGGAGGGCTGTAGTTTTGCTGATTTTTCTTTCTTTCTTAAAAGATTTTATATTTATTTGACAGAGAGAAACATAGGTAGAGAGGGAACACAAACAAGCAGGGGCAGTGAGAGAGGGAGAAGCAGGCTTCCTGCCAAGAGGGAGCTCATTGCGGGGCTTGATCCCTGGACTCCGGGATCATGACCTGAGCCGAAGGCAGACACTTAATGACTGAGCCACCCAGGTGCCCCCAGTACTAGTCATTTTAGATAAAATAGACTTTAAGGTGAAAATTATTAGCAATAAAGAAAGTCACTATAAACTTGTACATAATAACAGAGATATGAAATACAGAGAACAAAAATGGACATAACTAAAGCAGAAATCAACAAATTCACAGTTGTGGGTGATTTTAAGACCTGTCTGTTGATGGAAGATAGATCAAGCCAGTAAAACATTAGAAGATTTGAATAACACAATTAAAACACTTGATTGGGGGCGCCTGGGTGGCTCAGTTGGTTAAGCGACTGCCTTCGGCTCAGGTCATGATCCAGGAGACCCGGGATCGAGCCCCTCATCGGGCTCCCTGCTTGGTGGGAAGCCTGCTTCTCCCTCTCTCACTCTCTTGTGTTCCCTCTCTAGCTGTGTTTCTCTCTGTCAAATAAATAAATAAAATCTTAAAAAAAAAAAAACCACTTGATTGAATATGTATAGGACTCCACAACTCCCATTAGAGAATGCTTGTGTCATTCAAGCCCTCAGAAAATATATACAAAGGCTCAGAAAGTTCTAATCCCCAAATCAAGTTCTCAACAAAACTCAAAACTGGGCAGAGAAAAACCATGTTCTCTTGTCAGTCCTTTTAGGGTGAATATTAGTAACAAAAATATCCCTCCTTCATGTTTGGAAATTAAGGTGGAGTAGTTTATTTTCCCTCATACAATATGCTCATGTGAACTTCTATTTTTAGATTAACAGTAGATCCCATGGTGAGTTTTATAAAATACTAAGTTGTCCTATTTGGAACTGGTCAAAGATGTCAATTATAGCCTTTCATAGCTCCTTTCCAGCTCACAGGATAATGCCTGCCACAGAACATTAATGCAATAAAGACAGTACTCTTCAGATGAAGGAATGCCTTTTGTTTCTAGACATATTTAAGGGTTTAGAGTTTATATTCCCATTAAATTTAACTATAAATATAGCAAAATGCATAGCTACAGGTAGCCCTAAACAGGTCAATGTAGCTGAATTCACAAACATTAAATATGCTAGCTTGTTCTTTCAGCTATTAAAATAGAATTTTAAAGAATTAGAAGTTAAGGGGGCACCTGGGTGGCTTAGTCAGTTAAGTGTCTGACTTTTGATCTCAGCTCAGGGTCATGGATGGGTTTTGGCCCCACATTGGACTCCATGCTGGGTATAATGCCTACTTAAAAAAAAAAAAATAGAAGTTAAAAAATTAAGTAGCCTTATTGAGTACTTGGTATGTACAAGGCACAAATCTAGACATGAGGGTAAAGTAAGGGGTGTTATATGAGATATTAGCCCTTAGGAAATGTATGGTTTCTCTTACCTAAAATTTCAAGTTATAATGCTCATGTCAAGGTGAAGTATTTTGTGGGGGAATGCCTATATGTAATCATGCAAAGAAAAACCCTTAAGTTGCATAAGTGCTGAAGAAGCAACGCGAAGAATTTTGTAGTTTAAAGATTTCATGTTAAACAGTTAAATTTAGTTTGAGCTCAAGTGAGATCATTAGAAAAACAATGCTGCATATTGTTTTTTACACTTTGGATTATACTTTAAACAGTTCGACTGGAGAGGACACTGAGAAGATAATTGGTATTTGTAAGAGAAATAAATAAGTATAGACATATTAGTAATTTCAGTTAATCAGTATCAACTTATATTTGCTTAGAAGGGGAAGTCAACGGAATGTACTTACTAAACCTCTGTAAGAGGGGAAGGTTTTATTTTGATCACTCAACATCAATGGCTGGTCATGCGACTGTGTGTCCGCTACATGTTGGCCTTCTGCCAGATAAAAGGAACAAGACAAGAAAACTCCTAGATGTGCTCTTAAGAGCAACAGCATTGTTCAAGAAAAGAGGAGAAAAATGCTGCTTTGATGATCTGAGATAAGCTACAGGTACAGAATGTAAAAAATGGAGCACACGCTAACTGATAACATGGTATGTCAGCTGATCTGTATCCTTACCCAAAGAAATTTTAGCTTCAGTCTGTTCTTTCTGTGTTCTAAATATTGTATCTGATTCTTCCTTGGAAATCCTTATACCTCAAAAATACCTCAAAAATCCCCTGCCCAGATTCCCTGCAGGCTTTCATAGGGCAGATTATAAGGTTATAGAACCTTTCACCCTCGTTGTAATTCTTACTTACCTCTCTACAAAGGAACAGTTATTTAATCTCTGCTTCTTTGCTGTTAAATATAAATGGTTTCAGCCTGTTATAGTTGTTGTGAGCATTAGCATTCCCAGTACAGAGAAAGCACTTAGTAAATAAGAGTTATTAGTTATTATTATCATTATCTCAATATCATTTGAGGGCAGTGCTCTTATAGTGTTCTTTCTGTCTCCTAAGTATGTATCTTCATTGGCCCAGAATCCCAAATGTTTAATATTTTTGCCTGATTTCTTGAGTCCTCATGGTGTATTTGAGGCAGCTGTTTTCTTTTTATTATTATTATTATTATTATTTTCAGTAAGCTCAGTGCCCAGCATGGGGCTTGAACTCACAACCTCAGGATCAAGAGTTGCCTGCTTTTCCAGCTGAGCCAGCCAGGCACCCCAAAGGCAGCTGTCTTCAAACTGTTTTCTGAACAGTACCAAGGGAGGTGTTTTTTTGTTTGTTTGTTTGTTTGCTTTTAGGTGAAGCAGGATTTATTTTTGTTTGTGAGAAAATCCTCTTATGACAGCTTTATTCAATTCTTCTAAAAATGGTGGCATTCTTTTAAGCTATTCTTTTAGAAGCAGCAGTTATATAAATAGAATATTGGATTCAACCTCAAAATGTGGGCCCTGGGTAACTTTATTATTCTGCATGTGATCATGATAAAAGATTAGGATGTTCTTCACATTTCCAAGCAAAATCCAGTTTAAAAAGCTTGTTCTTACCAAACCTCTAAAAACAGTCCTTTGAGAGTAAACCAGCAGAGCATTACATCACCCCAGTGAAATATAAGTTTCATTATGTGCACCAACAAATGACATGGCTAGCTTCTGCATTCCACTTTTACAGAATTTATTTTACACCTATTATACCAAATGGAATTTTAAACACTGACATATAAACTCCCTAATAAGATAAAGCAAAGACAAAAATGTTTATTAGAAACAAAATGCACCATCACTTAATAGTCTTCGAACATTATTACACTTCACCTCTCATAATTTTGACAATGCGTTCATGGATCAATCTGCAGACAACTCATTTTAACAAAGAACACTTTAAGCGGACATGACTGTCCTAATTGTTTATTAGGTAAGAATTTTACAAATATTATTAGCAGTAATTGTGGAGCTGGAGAGTATCGCGTCTTGTCCATTCCGCACAGCAAGAACACTAATAGTGTGCTGTAATTGTGACCCTTTCTAAAGCCACAGCTCTTGGCTCTTGCCTGCAGATGTCAGCCCTCACATCTCCCTGTGCTTGTGGTTTGGTGATCCAAGGGTGTCAGGATTTCTTCTGATAACTTTATGGAATGGATCGATGAGGATAACCTCAGAGAATTTGTACATGGAATCTTCACCAACCCAGTAAGAATTCAGGACTCTTAAAGCTTCACAGTGACGTCTAGTTCGTTCATCGGTAACAGACTGAAGGCCTTGGGCAAACACTGCAGCCAGTTAACGCCATGATGGACAGTCCTGCCTTAGGTCACCCTTAGGAAGTAGCCATTTGTGGCCCACTGCATTGCACACGAATCCAATATATGATACAGCCTTGTTCGGTCTTGTTTAAGGAGGTACTTTGGGATTCACAAGTATTTTATTAAAATGTCATCTGTAAATTTTAACTATCTTAAAAATTAATTTGTGAACTCAAGTGTTATAAAGCAGAACTTTCAGTTGTAAATATATTACAATTACATGTTACAATATTAACATGCTAAGTTAATTCATTTTTGTGCTTTTCCTATCACCTTTTCCTATTTAATTGAAGGTTATCCTGACAGGGAAGGCTAAACTGTTGAAAATAAAAACACTACAAAAAATAACTTGCTTCCATTTGCAAATATTGCTCTCCATCAATTTTGTAATCAAAACAAAATGTAAAAGTAAATAGAGTTCTGTAGTGGATATTTAGGAATACAACTGACATACATAACTCCTGTTTTTATTGCTTTATATTAGAAGAGATTTATTGGAGTGCCTGAGTGGCTCAGTTGGTTGAGTGACTGCCTTCGGCTCAGGTCATGATCCTGGAGACCCAGGATCGAGTCCCGCATCGGGGGAGGCTTCCTGCTTGGCGGGAGGCCTGCTTCTCCCTCTCTCAATCCCTCTGCTTGTGTTCCCTCTCTGGCTGTGTTTCTCTCTGTTAAATAAATAAAATATTTTTTAAAAAATGCAAAAGTTCCTTTAAAAAAAAAAAGAAGAGACTTACTTATTCCCATTGATTTTAGAATAAATCCGTCTTATAAATCCAAATTAATTCATGTGTTCTATTGTGGATTTATCTGCTACTTTGGGGAAAAACAAATATTTAGAAATAAATATTTGTGCATTCTTTGGTAAGCATTTATTGACACTGTTGTGTGGCAGGCATTATGCTCTAAGCTAAGGGTATACTTGACAGGCTACAAACTGATAGCCGTGGGCTAAATACAAACCTATTGGGTTTCCACATAATTGTGCATTTGTAAAGGCTTTATTGATTTAAGAATACTTTGAAACCACTGATTTGTAAAGTGTCCTATCTCTTCCAATCAGTTGACTACCACTCTTGCTTTTGCAGAGGTCCAGCTGGAGTAAGAGCCCAAGCCCTGGATAGAGATGGAAATCTGGTAGAAGATTTTGTATTTGATGGTGGAGCAGGGGATATTGGAAATCGCATTCTTCATGTGAGAAATGCACCTTCCCCTGCTGCTACTTCTTCTCTTGCAATTTCTGGAATGATTGCAGATGAAGTGCAACAAAGATTTAAATTGTAAATAATGTAAGGAGCTATATATGCATTTTAATTTCCACATTCAGCAACAAGAATATACTAATTGTATCCTTTAATTTAAGGAAAATGATTTGAAAATCTCCTTTTTAGGTATCCTAACAACTGAATTGTTAGAATGCTGTAACATAGAAATAATAATTTTTTAAGCCCATCCTCTTTCACTTTGTGAATAAAGAAGCAAGGTACAGTTGTACCTGCTCTGAATCCCTGACTTCTCTCCTCACCAACCATCATCTAGAGATTTGGGTCTTCCAGAATTTCTGGGAATGATGGCGCAAAAAATTGATTATTCCCTTAACTTTTTGGCTTTCTGATATCTAAGCTTTTTTTTTCCTCTCCTAAATAGGAAAACATAGTATATTGTAGGTTGTAATCCTCCTTTTTTTTTTTTTTTT
>PITA01001550.1:0-190529 GCA_004023965.1 Spilogale gracilis | reverse complement strand
AAAAAAAAAAAAATAAAAGAGAATATGTACCTTCCAAATCATTGAAGTGGAAAACCAGCAAACTAAATTTAATATAACAAAGACAGAAAGCAAATGAAATACTAAACATAAAATCCAGGGAGCATTAAAGAAAAGAAAAAAAAGGCAAGGCACATCCATTTTGAGAAATATAATTCATATATTGCTAAAGTTTTCAATTACGTTTCTGAGAGAATTCTGGGGGAGTCACTTGTTAAAGATTAATCCCCTCTGAACCACCCCTTCCACCCCAATGTCCAAAGAGATGGAGGAATAGAATGTGAAAAAGTAAATGGATGATTTTTCATTTCTACCTCAATGCTAGAAACTAGGAAAGTATTATGGAATAGACAAAGCCTGAAAAAATAAAGATGTCTAGTCATCTTTGGTGTTGTAGTGTTGCAAGAAAGTTGAAGGGATTTTGGTCTGAGTTCACTATTATCCCTTGTCTGGAAAAGCAAAGCAAGTGGACAGAACAGATTTCATTAAATGAAATTTCATTTCATTAAATGAAACGCCATAGCCTGGGCAAGTATGTCCATCCCCAAACAGAAAAAAGTGGTGTTTTTCATTGATCCTACTGGGTTTTTCTTGATACAGGAGGAAATAGAAACAAATGAATTAAACAAAAACACAATGTGCCTAAAGTTGAAACTAGGCCAAAAATAAATTTTCATTATTAAATGTGGCCAGAGGCATAAGTGACTGAATAAATGTTTTAAAAAATAAGCACCTATAGACTCTGCCTAAAGATCCACTTCGGGTCATCTCAAGATTTCTAGGTCACTGAACTTGGAAACAAACCAAGATCAGTCACCACCTTAAGATCTAATTGGAGGGTGGTAAAGTAGCAGTGATGAAGAGAATCCTTTCAAACAGCTTTGGGTTAAACGCCTGGCTATACAGAGCTCTCCTTCCTCAAGGAGGAGGATTAGTAGTTAAGTTATAAGACTAATGAAATGTTTCCATTTTTCCCCCCAATATAAGAAGATATTTCTCAAAGGCTGCAGGAAGATAAAAGCTTTGCATAAGATATGCTACAATAAACAAAGAAAAGATATACAGTATCAGCAATTTCCCCTTAGATAAAAATGAATTTGCAAAAAAATTATGTTACAACACATGAAAATGAAAACAGAGCTAAGTAAAATAAAGACATAATTTAGGGTTAATAATTTGTTGTCGACATTAAAAATGCTTTCTGAAGAAATAAAGAACAGAATCCACCTATGGAAAGACTGAGTCATCAGTAGAAAAGAAAATCTTAAGCAGCACTACCAGAATGTAGGGGGGAAATGACAATAAAAGAAAGGGAAGGTTAATTGATTTGGAAGATGCATATCTTCCTGAGTTTATGCAATAAGCTGTGATGGTTAAATAAAGAATCGAGAATGAACGAATCCGAAATGATGATTAAAGCATTGCTACAATAAATTCCCTGGGCTGAAAAAAGATGCACTCTGTAGTTCAAAGTTTTAATATTTAGAGAAAACTATTCCATAAGTATCCTAGAGTCAAAAAGTTTTCATTCACAATCTTTAAAAAAAGTGTGTGTGTGTGGGGGGGGGGCTGGGTGGCTCAGTTGGTTAAGCGACTGCTTTTGGCTCAGGTCACAATTTTGGAGACCCGGGATCAAGCCCCACCTGGGGCTTCCTGCTCGGCAGGAAGCCTGCTTCTCCCTCTCTCAGTCCCACTGCTTGTGTTCCCTCACTAGCTGTGTTTCTCTCTGTCAAATAAATAAATAAAATCCTTAAAGAAAAGCGTTTTCATTCACATATGAAGATATCAAGAGAATGTATTCCACTGAATAAATCTGTATCTTCTAAAAAAAAGGAATTACAAAGTTGTACTCTATTCAATTGGGAAAATAAATAAATATGTATTTATATAAATATAAATTGATTAATATTGTGTTATTAATTATAAAACAATTTAATACAGTGTTAATAATATATTCTATTTATTACTATAGTATATTTATATTTAGTTATATACACAAATATATATATCCCCTAAATGTGAAACTTGGAAAAAAACATTGAAGATGGATGTACCTACACATAAAATTAAACCTAAGTAATAATAAACTAGGAAAGTGATAAATAAGTCTATGCACTTATAAACCAGAAAATCAGAATCTAATTATTGTTAAATGTGTAGAACATTTTAAGAGGCACAATGTTTTAAGGTGATAGTTTTTCCAAATTTCCTATAATGATCATGTTATTTGAATATTAGAAAACAATTTTTAATTTAGGCCATGTGCAAATAAACTACACAGATCCACTTCCTGCTAAGCAGCCTGCTTGGACGTAGTGAGCAGCTGGAGTTGGTAACAGGTCCTAGACCGGCAGGTGACAGGTCTGCCCTTGTGCAGGACCCGCCCCTGATGTTGGTGGGTCATCGCCTGCTGATCAGCCTCACTCATACCTCCCGAAGGAGAATGGACATGGCTTTTGCTCTCATCCACAGCCCTTCTATAAGAGTTTGAAAATTGGGTTCTTGATATGAGTAGTGAACTGGCTTCAACATTTTTGGTTTCTTTGAGGAGTTTTTCCACTTAGGTCCATGATTGTTGTTTTTTTGCCCCCCCCTTTCTTTTGTTTCCATTCTCCTCCCTCTCTTTCTTTCAGATTTAATGATATTTTAAGATAAAGTGGGCATTTCCAGAAGAATATCTCTGCTTCAGTAAGAAAGGAAGTCATTGTTCTTAACTGTTGGTTTCTGCTACTATCAGGGCTCCCCTAAACACTAAGGAAGACTTCTTCACTGGCTTATTAGTTTCTTTAAAAAAATTCTCATTCCTCACATAGCTTATATCAGTAAGGATGGGTTCTTACTGAATAGTACCAGTTATTAAGCAAATGAGGAAATATTTGTTAAAAATAACAATAATTCCATATACCTGAGGTATATGTTATTACATGATCCTTCTATCATATTTTTGAGTTATATACTTTAAACAGTCTTATAAGTGTAAGGCATTATTAGAACTAATATATTACTATTTTTTATTTTAAGTAGGTCACAGAAGGAATATCTAAACTTGGGTTTAAAATTTTAAATATAGGGGCTTTTTTCTTGATATTTTATTTTTAAGTAATCCCTATACCCACCATGGGTCTCAAGATCAAGGGTCACATGTTCCACCAACCCAGGAACCACTAATATTAAATGTAGTTTTAAGATCAACTTCAAGGATCAAACTGTAAGCTATGTTAAGGTAATTTTGTAACTGGTACTAAAATGATGCACAGATTTAGAATTAAGTGCATGCTATGAATCAAAATAAATTCCTTGAATTGGGAGTAATTATAATAATATGTCTGACTTCTTCAGTAAATGGTGCTGGGAAAACTGGACAGCGACATACAGAAGAATGAAACTCAACCATTCTCTTATGCCATACACAAAGATAAACCCAAAATGGATGAAAGACCTCAGTGTGAGACAGGAATCCATCAAAATCCTAAATAACATAGGCAATAACCTCCTCAACATTGGCCACAGCAACTTCTTTCAAGACACATATCCAAAGGCAAGGGAAACAAAAGCGAAAATGAACTTTAGGAATTCATCAAGATAAAAAGCTTTTGCACAGCAAAGGAAACAGCCAACAAAAGAAAGAGGTAACCCACAGAATAGGAGAAGATATTTGCAAATGACACTACAGACAAAGGGCTGATATCCAATATCTATAAAGAACTTCTCAAACCCAACATCCAAAAAATAAACAGATAAATCAAAAAATGGGCAGAAGACATGACCAGACACTTCTCCAATGAAGACATACAAATGACTAGCAGGCACATGAAAACATGTTCATTGTCATTAGCTATCAGGGAAATTCAAATCAAAACCATACTGAGATACCACCTTATACCAGTTAGAATGGCAAAAATTAACAAAGCAAGAAACAAATGTTGGAGAGGATGTAGAGAAAGGGGAACTCTCTTATACTGCTGGTGGAAATGCAAGCTGGTGCAGCTACTTTGGAAAACAGTGTATAGATTCCTCAAAAAATTAGAAATAGAGTTACCCTATGACCCAACAATTGCACTACTGGATATCTACCCCAAAGATAGAGATTTAGTGAAAAGAAGGGCCACATGCACCCCAATGTTTACAGAAGCAATGTCCACAATAGGCACACGGTGGAAAGAGCCAAGATGCCCTTTAACAGGCAAATGGATAAAGAAGATGTGGTCCATATATACAATGGAATATTACTCAGCCATCAGGAAAGATGAAAACCCAACTTTTGCATCAACATGGATGGGACTGGAGGAGATTATGCTGAGTGAAATAAGTCAAGCAGAGAAAGTCAATTATCATACAGTTTTACTTACTTGTGGAACATAAGGAATAACATGGAGAACGTTAGGAGAAGGAAAATAAAAGAGAAGGGGGAGAATCAGAGAAGGAGACAAACCAGAGAGACTGTGGACTCCAAGAAACAAACTGAGGGTTTTAGAGGGGAGGAGGGTAGGGGGATGGATGAGCCTGCTCTTAGGTATTAAGGAGGGCACATATTGCATGGAGCACAAGGCGCTATACCTAAACAATGAACCTTGGAACACTATATCCAAAAAAAATAATATGTCTGTCTTAATCAGCTAAACAGTATCTCTTATTAATATAAGAATCCAGTAATAATAAGCCCATGATTTCCTTTCAAAGAGTCTCATAAACGTTTCTCTGTGGTACTTAACAATCACAGGATCTCACTGGTAACAAGTTTTAAAATGAAGTGAAAGCAGCAAAACTTGTTGATTTTTTAAGAGCAACCACATACTTCTCTATATCCCCATCTTAGGTTAGAGTTCCTTCTGCTGTTTCCATGTCCATTGGTTGCCCATCATCAGAATTCTCACACTATGCTATGAGTTGTTTGTCCAGCTCTCTCCTTGTTAGGATGCCAGATCTTGGAGAATAAAGGTCCCTTCTGATTTTTTTTTTCTCTAAATCCCTTCTATCTTCCACAGTGTCTAGTAAAATAACTGAATGAGTAAATCAATTAAAATGTGAATGAGTGATTTTGTTGTAATTCCAAGGTCATTCAAAATCTGGTCTTCAGGAACTCAGAAGAGTTAATTGTAAATATATGATGAATAAAATTAGGTCAAAAGTTTAATGTCTGGGGCGCCAGGGTGTCTCAGTCAGTTGAGCGTCCAACTCTTGATTTTGGCTCAGGTCATAATCTCTGGGTCGTGAGGTCAAGCCCAGCATCAGTCTCTGTGCTCAGCAGGGAATCTGCTTGATGATTCTCTCCCTTTCTCTCCCCTTTTCCCCCTCCCACCAAAAATAAAAATAAATATTAAAAAGATTAATGTCCATTATTCCCATTTCTGTGACCCTCTTATGGATAGGTATGAATTGGCCATCTCTGAAATCCTTAACTTTAACTCAGTTTATAGATTGTAAACCTCAGAATATAGAACAGGGTACGAGTTCCATCAATATTTTATAAAATAAACCTTTTTAGATTCTCAAGTCAGCCTCTAGGAGTGTGGCATTAAAGATATTTCCAAGATTCTTTTTTTTTTAAAAGATTTTATTTATTTGACAGAGAGAAACACAGCCAGAGAGGGAACACAAGCAGGGGGAGCGAGAGAGGGAGAAGCAGGCTTCCCGCTGAGCAGGGAGCCCGATGTAGGACTCGATCCCGGGTGTCCGGGATCATGACCTGAGCTGAAGGCAGTTGCTTAACCAACTGAGCCACCCAGGTCCTCCTATTTCCAAGATTCTTATAGGAATGTCCTATACCCTTCATGGACTGGAGGTTTAATGTCTTGAACCCATATTAATTGTACACCTGAGAAAATGACTTTCTATTTGATAAAAATAAGTATATTATGATTACTTTAAGTCAAGCTTAATTATGTGGAAGAAGAGATGGGATTAAAGATTAAATGAATGGTATTTTTTGAGGGATATTACTGAGCTAGAAGAACATCTACACTTTTTTTTTTTTTTTTTCCCTTCAAACAATATTCAGTGAGCAGGGCCAGAGAGGACTACAGACGGATCATAACCAGGGTCTTTTGGCTCAGGACCCATTTCTTGCTCCTGTGGAACACACTATATTGCACAGAGTATAGTACAATTTCCTAGTTTTTTTAAAAATATTTTAAAAATATTTTATTTATTTGACAGAGAGAAGCACAGCCAGAGAGGGAACACAAGCAGGGGGAGTGAAAGAGGGAGAAGCAGGCGTCCCGCCTAGCAGGGAGCCTGATGTGGGACTTGATCCCAGGTCTCTGGGATCGTGACTTGAGCCAAAGGCAGTTGCTGAACCAACTGAGCCACCCAGGCACTCCTCCTAGTTTTCAATTGGCAATAATCATGCCTCGGATAAACCTCATTAGCTACAATACTGCCACTGTGCAAAGCTCAATTCACTAGTTTTTAAATAAACCAAACGATATTTGGACTTTCAAGATAACATGCAAGTAGTACCTGATTATTGTATAACTCCACCATAAAATGCAATCCCAAATCTTTTTGTATTGCTCTGATTCCTCTTTTTTCCCATTGTGTGTACTCCTTTTTTTTTATGAGCACTATCAAAAAGTAGAAAAATGTGAGATGCCTGGGTGGTTCAGTATGTTAAGCGTCAGCCTGGTCATGATCCCAGTGACCTGGGATTGAGCCCCTCACTGGACTCCCTCCTCAGTAGGGAGTCTGCTTCTCCTTCTTCTTCTACCCCTCCCCCCCACTCCTGTGCACTCCTCTCTCTCAAATAAATAAATAAATAAATAAATACCCTTTTTTAAAAGAAAGGTAGAAAAATGTGCCACCTTGTCCTTAAGAGATTGATAAGGGCAGAACAAATCCAGTAGCAGAGTGTAAAAGAGGTACTACGGACTTGTTCTCACTGTGGGTGAAAGTAGAGATGAATTCCAGATTCTATAACAAGTCTGACAAAAAGATTTCATTTCCATATAAACTCTGTCCTGGGAGTGCCATATAAAGAAGCATTTTGAAGTAAGGCTTTGACTTTCACAAAAGAGGGGGAATGATCATTTAGAATAGAGCTACTTGCCTTCTCTGCTCTACAGTATCAATACCGCATGTTTGCATTGATAATGCAAGAATTTGAAGCTTCTGTATGCAATTACCATCTTATACTACCTCCTTATAAAAATTAGATACTGGGAAATTAAAAATATTAAAATATTTAATAGTATTTAAACAATTAAAATATTTAATAGTAAATATTTAAAAGTATTAAAAATATTCCCCAAAATTAATATAGGCAGGCAGTGCATCTGGATTTCAGTGCTGGATCAGCTCCCTGGAATTATAACAAGGACAAGGCTGACTATAGCTGTTCTTAAAGCTCTCTTGCTTCCTTTTAAAATTTTAAGTGATTCCTTGACCACAGGAGTACTTTTATGATTAAAGCAGGTGTACAAACTGATGACAGCCAGTTACTTCTTCAATAAAAATAGCCAAGAGATACTTACAGTGTTTCAACAGAGGTATCAATAGGAAAAACAAGCAAACAAACAAACATAAACTTTAGCAGAGATTCCTCAGCAGATGTCAAATTTTATTGAATGTTGTATTTTCAATGTTTAGCATAGTGCCTGGAACAAAGGAGGTCTTCTGTAAAGTATTTGCTGAAACACATAATTGTGGGGCCTAGGATATGCTGCATGATGACTTCTGGTCCCCCATCATTTCCTATTCCAGTACAAACTTAGAACTCAATATTCACATTCAGGTGAAATAACAGCAAATGTTAAAATCCAGATTTGAGAAGGTAGGGTAGAGGATACACTAAAAGGAATGGGTATTGTTGGAGAAGATGGTTTAGAAGAGCAAGAAAATGAAAGGGAATCTTTCTGAGATGGTAAGAAAATCTTCATAGATTGCTACCATCCTATAAAAAGTGAGGTATAAGCTGTAACAGAAATTCTGAAAGATTCTTTGTTGATTTTTCTGTTGTATCTTGTAACTGACTGAATTTCACAAAGGGCCATAATCCTTCCACTTTGCATGATGTACAAAGATCATATCCTGAAATGTTTACCATAACTATTCATCAGTGTGCTCTGTTTTCCTAATCCATTTTTTTTCAGGGTAACTATGGCAGAAAGAAGCTACTCTCCCTAAACCTAATGTATCTTATGGTACACTAGCAAGTCTATGGGATTTAATATCATGTTTGCCACATGTTACCTATGTGTCCATGTGCAGGTTCCTTGACTTCTCAGTCTGTTTCCTTATCTGTGAAACATATTTCTGCCTCAAAGCATTAGTATAAGAATTATGTGACAGAATATATGTATATATATATACACACACACAATGGCTGGCACACTGATGGACACACAAAAGGCTCTGAACTATTATCAGCTCCTTTCAGCCACCTTGGTAAAAACCTGTATAGAAAACAAGATATGCACCTATATTCCTGGCTCAAACTCTAGTTGTCTTAGACATCTGTCTTACATTACCAAATGCTCAGCTTATGTTATTAAGTAAACTATGTGTCATGTTATGCCTCAATTTCCTTATTGTAAAATGGAATGGGTAGTACCTTCTTTGATGTTTTTTTTTCTTTGATGGGTTTTTGAGAATTAGATGAGTTAACGAATATCAAGCACACAGTGATGAACCATTCCAGTAAGCTCAATTACAAACCCTCCATGCTTAAAGACAGCTATCTTTAAAAGTGTTCAACGAACACACGATAACATCTTTTCATTTACTGAGCAGTTAAATAGATTTAAATCTAACAAAATATTATTGGCAGAAATAAAATTCAAATATATTAAGCTTTATATCTATTGAATATCTTTCACATCAAGGATTTTTAACTAGCCTGAAGGAAGGAATATTAGATAATTTCAAAGAAGCCTTGATTGCCACATATCCAGTTGGCTCCAAAAGGTTGTTTTTCAAGATTGGGTCTGAAGCAGAAAAAAGTTCAGACTCTCCCCATCTTTTTTTTTTAATTTTTTTATATCATATCATGCCATTCTTAAAGACCATGCAGTACTCAAGCAACACAAAGGACTTTGATTATATGAAGAAAATTATAAGAATTAGATCTTAAACATTATATTTAGATAGAATATTCTCATGTGTACATTCATTATTTAGTTATATAGTGTTTTAAGAAAGAATAAATTAATTTTTGCAAAATATGATTTTATATGGACTATGGACTAAAGTAACTATTTACATGTGATTTAAATTCTAGAGTACTGTTGTCTAAATGGGCATAAGGGCCTGTGAGTGGGTGATTTCTTCACATCTGGTAAGAGTTATGACTAATTGCAAGCTGTTCAGTGTGGAACATACCACCAACTCACTTGTCTTGGAGCAATGTGTGAGAAATAGAACAGCATTATTCAAAATACGAGTGCTCCAAAGGAGGCATTATACCAAAGATAGTATTTTCTAAAAGACAGTATTTTCCTCAGGAAGGAAATTTGAATTTACTGTTTTACCCCAATTTTCTGAAAGCTACTTTTGTCTTATTATAGCAGGCCATAATATATTTCATAATATATAAAATATGGTGAAGTGGAATATGTAATTTCAACCATATATATATATAATTCTTTGTAATTATGTTCTATATTTTCATTTCATGAATATTTATCATTTGGGAGGCAAAATATCATAAACAATCAAAAATTGTTAATGCTATATCAGAAATAAATACAAATTCGGAGACTAAAAATTATGTGAATTATTTTTTGAAAATTCTATTTTCCAAATCTATACCTTGTATTAAAATTTATAGATTCAACATGATTAAAAATAAATAAGTCTAAGTACTGGACTGTAAGGAAAAGGTGTTAAACTTGACTTTCCCTGACCTATTGTAGTAGGGACATGTAAGATTTAATTATTTATTTTTGAGAAAGAAAGAGAGCGCATGAGCAGGGGAAGGGGCAGAGACAGAAGGATAGAAATCCTCAAGAAGGCTCCCTACCAGGTGTGGAAACCTACATGGGGTCAATCTCAAGACCCTAAGATCAGAACCTGAGCCGAAATCAAGAGCCAGATGCTCAACTGAGCCACCCAGGGGCCCCAGGAAGCATCATTTGAATCCAAGCCGCTTGACATCTCCACTCAAGTTCTTGACCATTGAGCTTTCTCATTATAAGTTTGAGGCCATCTTATGTTGCTATGTTCCGTAAGTAGTCAAGGTCATTTTAGGCAAGTAGCCTATATGTGTACCACCGTAAGTATACCACTGTGTCTGTTAAGATCCACCAGTTCACAGCTCACATATATTATGTCTTTTGAATAAGTCTAAGTTGAGGTAATGTCAGTGAATTAAAGTCACTTTACCTAAAAGGGAAAAGAGGTTGAATCTTTGTGATCCGCTCAACTTTGGGAGAATCTTTTGAAAAATGCCTTGGGAAATATTGATATAACCAAGTGGATAGTAAAGATTATGTAAGTAAAGAGCAAAACCCTGTGCTGAGTAATGTGCAACTGCTAATCTCACTGATTTGAAATTAGAATAGGGAGCTACTAGTGTTTTACAAAAACATTAGTCACCAAGTATTGAGCCTACTACATAAGCAATCCCTGTGGAAGGAACTAACCATACAGAATGCTAATCCTCATGACATTTCTACTTGTGGACAGCTACCTTATTTCTGCCACTCCTATTTGCGTGACCTTGAACACTAGCTTTTCTAGCCTTCAGTTTCCTCATCTGTGAAATTACAGTAACAGATATGTCTCTTTATGAAGATTAAATGGGATACTATAAGCAAAACACTTTAAACAGTGTCTGGCAAAGAATACACATTTAATAATAGTATTTATTATTCAGAATTCATAAGTAAGGAAATCAAAACACATTGAAATTAGCTTCCTATGTGAACAGTCTTAAGATTCAAACACAATTCTGTAATTTCATATTATGCCTCTTATTTCCCATAGTGGTTTCACTATGATTTTAAATTACTAGAGTGAATTATTTAAAAAAATAAATAAATCACCACAAACCTAATGCACATCTTCCCTATACATAAATCAAGAACTATAAACTTTTACACTGTACTGCACTTTTAAGAGCCCATGCTGAGATATTTCATTATGGCAGGGTATTCACTAAAATCCCCTTATTTTTCCAAAAAGTTATACAGTGAAAAATATGACCTAAAATACCTACAGCAAATACAAGGAATTGAAAGCTTTTGAGGTATTTATAAGGGTCAGTAAAGAACAATAGATGGCAAAGTCTGAGAGCTCTTCCCTAACAAGTCTTATAACTCGTTTACTGAAGAGTCCAGTAAATGACACAAGACAGTAACTTCCATTTAGGAACTTCCTCACACCTTAAAAAGGAAGGATTAGGGTATGATAGTTAAAACAGAAACACACTAAAGTTATATTTTCATGAGAATAAATGCATGTATTCATCTCAGTGTATCTAGGATCTACATAGTTCACCTCCACTAATAATAGAGAACACCTATTCACAACCTGCTATAGCCCACACACTTTAATTCATTAGCTCATTCAGTGCTTACATAGTTACTATTTTATAAAGCTGTTTCTCAGATGGGCTCAGTTGTTAGAACCCTGTAGGAAGCATGCTTGCTAAGGACAGAGATTCCTAGTCTTCTCCCCTGGAGGAAGATGATATTATAAATCTGGAGGGACTGAATAACTGCATTTAACAAAAACTCCAGACGATTCTTTAGATCTTGAAAATTTGAATCTTCTAATTGAAAAACATGAGCTACGGTAGATGGAACAAATTTCTCGAGATACCACTGAGCAGTGGAAACATGGTTTAAACTGGGCCTTGTGCATATATCTGCAAAGCTCAACCCTTTTCCCCCTGCCTAAACTGCTGTTAGCAGTGCTCCAAAGCCAAATATAAAATATATATAATTTTAAGGGTTGCCTGGGTGGCTCAGTTGGTTAAGCATCTGCCTTTGGCTCAGGTCATGATTCCAGAGTCCTGGGATTGAGCCCCACATTGGGCTCAGCCTGCTTCTCCCTTCTCTTCACTTGTGCTCTCTCTTGCTATTTCTGATGCTATCTCTTGTCTCCTTCAAGTAAATAAAATCTTATATATATATATATATATATATATGTATATATGTGTATATATGTGTATATATGCATACATATATACATTTATATAAATATACATATATATGTATATATATGTATAAATATATATTTATACATATATACATTTATATAAATACACAGACACACAATTTTAGGAGTTGACAGATGCCTTTTGGTCAGCCTATTAACTTTCTAGAAATGTAATAATAAAAAATGTCCAAAGACACTTTTTACACAGTGCATTTACAAAAACAGTTTTCATGTCCATCCAGTTTTATGCATAGGGAAGTCCTCCTCTCAAAGCCACTGGGTCTCAGTCCCAGTGAGGATGTGAATATAGGGACTTATGTTTTGGTGACCCTGGGTCCTGCATCTGGTGCTGGTTTCTCACAGGCCTGCTGGGTTGGAACCAATCAGAATTTAAAGTAATTGTCCATGACGTAGCCCAGAAATCACAGAAATCTGCCTTGGACTCTTGACAGTTTTGCAGAGAAGATATAAAACAAGAGGACAAGCTACAGACAGCCATGGTGGAAATCAAATGGGAGTGAGTTGACTTTCAGCTGCTTTGGTTTGTTTTGTTTTCTTGTTTTTTGTTTGTTTGTTTTTTGCCCTCCAGAGAACTTGGAGCAAGTACACTTCCTTACTTCCTTAAGGAATGTAGAACAATTAGAAGGTAGACCTCAGAGTCAGGGAGGGCTGTGTTCACCCCTCAGTTGTATCACTCACTAAGAGTCAATGCACATAACACCTAAACCTCAATTCCCTCACCTTGAAAGTAGGACAAATGATACATCTAACTACCAAAGGTTTAGTGAGCATCAAATAATGAAGTGTACTTTTAAGCTTTGGGGTCAGTGGGCAACAATGATATCTACACTGTACTTTCTGCTGCTGGTTTTAGTGGTGGTGTTATCATGATCCTGCCCTATAATCCTGCGAGGTGGGGATGACCACCCACGGATCTGGAGAAAGAACCTATGGCTCAGAAAAGATGAATTCCCAAGTTACAGAGAGAGTGACAGAATCCAATCACAGGGAGCTCAAGTCTGTGTTCTCTTCATCAAAGTACACCTATTTAACATTAATCTACACATTTTACCTTAATATTTTCTAAACATCTGCACAATTGTAAAATACTAAAATCATAAACAGAAAGAGGCCAGGCTTTTTAATTTTTTTTTTTTAAGATTTGGGTCCTTTTGAGAAAGTTGATTTATATAATTATCAACCCCAATATTTATTTTTTCAGTAACATCCATGGGAGAGCAGAATATTAAATCCTAGATTCAAATGAAGCCTTTAGCTCTTCAGAATTCTTAAGAAATGTGATGTTTTAGGTAACTGAACTTTTAGATAGCTTTGAAACACTCATATTTTTATCTTATAATTACTTTGGATGGAATTTCTTTTAAACGTTATCACTTCTCTTCATTCCTAAGTAGAGAATATGTATTTATCACATATTCTACATTATTTTTTCTAATTCAAAGTCATCATTTTAAATCTCAATAGTCTTACTTTGAAGTGACAGAGTAATTCTTCTGAGCCATTGAAGGTACACAGCATTTTTAAAGAAATGATCCCAGACACATGTATTTTCTATTTCGATTCAAATATCTCTACATTCTCTTCATTGGGCTCTCCCTCACTGGGAGATTATCACTGGGGAACTAGAGTTGTAAATATGTAGGAAATCTACTGAGGAGGCAAAGAAAAAGACGAGTGAAAATTAAGAGACAGAGTAGAAGGCCTGAGGGCTTGTCAATTAGATTGGATGCCCAATCCTTTGTGATCAGGCTGATAGTACCAGCCTGAGAGAAGTACAGTTTCTGACCCCGGAATATCTCCCCCCAGCTTTGTTTCTCCTATGTGGCAGGAATTATTTTAAAAGAGGCAATGCCTTCTCTTTAGTCATAAATAAAAGAATCGACTGTCAAAATACCAGGGAGAGTCGGTACACATGTATTTCTGTCTGTGTATAAATGGCTTCAGATTTTTTTTTCTTGTTTTACCAGAGAAAGAACAAAGGAAAGTCCGAGATCCCAAAGACATGAGTGAGAGGAAAATGAGACTTAAGCAACAGATATCAGAGATTCTGAAACTAGGTATTTCCCCCAACAATGTCCCTTCAGGGCATCGTGAACTAGGAACTGGACACAAAGCAGGATGTTTGCTGAGAGGTTTTACATGTGGGCACCTGCAAGAGCAAGTAATTTATTTTGAAAAAAAAAGAGAATATAAGTGCTTTGTGGTTTGCAGATTCCCAAGTATGTGTAGAGATTATTATTATGATTAGACAGTGTTTGATTCCATGGAATTATTAAAAATACTATTTTCATGTCTAACCAAATGTCCCTTAGAATAATGATGAATCACTTAACAGCTAAGCTAATCCCATTAAGCCCAAGCCTTTCAAGACCGGCTGTGTTTGATGTGACCTATGGTTTCCCTGAAAGTCTTGCTGGCTGTATTGGTAAATAACAGCCACCAGAAGCCAGAACTCACATTGTCCTTTTCTTGCTCACTTTTGCTTAACACATGAATCCAACCTCAATCAAGTGAACAGAGCAAGCCAGGCTGGGAAGCACAGTTGGACTTCCACCAGATAGCGCTGCTGACTTGCCAGCTAATGTGTTCCTCCAATATGTACCAAGGCAAAGGCAAACAGACACTCCCGGTTCTCTGCAAGCGTGATACACTCCAGTGTACCCTGAGACTTCAGAAATAAACTGTGGGATACTGTACCCCCCATTCTCCTATCTTACTTTCTAATTTATAAAACCTCTTAATAAAACAATATAAATTTAATCAAAGTGGAATAAAAAATTAAAATACAAAAAATTAAAGATAAATAAATATTTTATAAATAAAATAAAAATTTATTTTATAAATAAATAAATATTTATTTATTTTTATTTTTTTGTATTTTAATTTTTTATTCCACTTTATATATATATATATTTATATATGTATATATATGTCTTTTCAGAAAACAAAACCTAACTGGCATTGTCAATAAACAAAATGTCAACATCTTCCTAGAAAAATGCAGTTTCCTATAATTTGCATAATGGTTGTGTTTAGCAAACTTCTCAGACTTCCTACTATACAAAGCTTCCTGAAGAAAGTTTTTGCAGTAATAGGTTCAAGAATGAAAGTGTTCTCAACAATGCCAATGCTAAGCACTGTATCTGAGATACAGCAAGAGCTTGGTAAATATGGGCTGAGTGGAGAGTGAATAAGTACAATACTTTATAGTGAAATTTTGAAATCATGAAAGGAATATCTGAACGTACTCTGGGAATTTTTGAGAGCTTTCCTGAGAAATGGGCATGGGAGTTGGGTAGTTTGTGACTGTAAACCAAGACTATCGTAAGGAATCTTTAGATGGCCTGGAGTCTCATTTTCCTTAAAAATACCCCAAAATAACAAAAGTGAGACCAAGTGTAATAAAGGGCAACAACTTATAAGGGAACTGTTGAGAATTTTTTTTTTTTTTTTTTTTACTCCTAAGTAGTCAAGAAAAAAAGCAGATAGGCCTGGGAAGAAGAGTAGCTCTCATTATTATTATTATTATTGTTATTGATACTGTTATTAATTATTCACTATATTTATGGGCCCCAATCTGTGTGCCAAACTGCTGAACACATTAGGACTTTGCAATGTAGATATCATCGTCATTTCACAGAGGTAGTAACTGAAGTTTAGAGACCTTAAAGAACAAAACTTGCAAGAAATATATGTAGAATTAAAATCCAGGGCTGAAAATGAAGATCACAGATTAACTCATGGAGAAATCTGTTTTACAGATAGTATCTCATTTTACAGATAACAATTCTGGCATCTATACAGACTTGTTGAAAAACGCTGAGTAAGTGAGAGAATTTGGATCAGGGACTGATTACTCCATAGTTCTCATAGAAGGAAAAGTCTCCTGGTTTGCTGAGGGTTTATTTTATTTAATTTTTTTTAAAGATTTTATTTATTTATTTTTCAGAGAGAGAGAGAGACAGAGAGAGAGAGCACAAGCAGGGGGCAGAGGGAGAAGCAGGCTTCTCGCTGAGCAGGGAGCCCTATGTAGGATTAGATTCCAGGAGCCTGGGATCATGACCTGAGTCGAAGGCAGATGCTCAACCAACTGAGCCACCCAGGTGCCCTACTTGCTGAGAGTTTAAATAGAGGGTGTGTCTGTTTTTCAAGTGATAGTGAATATTTTTAAAGTCTCACACTAATGGTGTTTTCTGAATACCTCATGCTCTTTCTAGGTATTATAAAGTTGAAATCAAAACAAATACAAACATTAATTTCACTTGATTAAAACAAAAAGTCATCTCCAGAAACTGATTTACTCAGCTAAATTCTTTTTTTAAAAATTTTTTATAATTTATTTATTTGAGAGAAGGTAATGAGGTAGAGAGCAGGAGAAGGGGAGGGTCAGAAGGAAAAGCAGACTCCTCGCTGACTAGGAAGCCCAAACTGAGGAAGAATAAAAGGGGATCCATCTCAGAACTCTTAGGATCATGACCAGAGCTGAAGGCAGACATTTAATCAACTGAGTCACCCAGGCACCCCTAAATTATTTCTTGTGAACTAAAAGCAGGGCTTTTGTCTTTGGTCCAGGAAGAAATCATCTTTGCTTTCACACTGCCACCTGCCCTTCCCCAAGGAACAGAGAAAGACAAGTCAAAAAGGCTATAGGGCAGGAGTTCAATCTTTTCAATGAAGTAGAGTCCAAAGAAATTAAACACTTTGCTCAAGGTTTTTAGGCTAGTTACAAGGAAAGCCTAGAAATTAGAACTCCAGAGTTCCAACAAACTCTCTATTTTAATGTGAAGTGTTCAGGTTAATGTTATGATGAAAAGTACCCCTAAAAGCTTTCTGTCTCATGCTTCCTGGGTCAGAAAGCATCTAAAATCCTATTTTGCTTCTTCTTTGAAAGATTAAAGTGGCTAATCCTTAGTTTGGTATGTCTTTTGGAATGCACATTCATGGTTAAGAAGCAATTAACCAGAACCACTTTATTGATACTTCCTTTCCTATCCCTCCTCCTCTCCACATTTATCCTTCTGCTAAAGTTGTCTTTTGTGCCAAAAAGTAAAAGACTTGAAAATAAATGGCTCATAATGCATTATAGGAAACCAAATGTTTTTGGACAGTACAGAGAACTAGGATTTGTATAATTTTTTATAACTCACTTTGAGCAATCACAGGTAGTCCTTTAATTGGTAGTTGCTATCTTTTAAAAGCAAAATATGTATCCATACATAATAAGTTGTGTGAGGACCATTTCAAGCTTCTAGGTTCTAGAAATAAGTCATATAGCCATGCATCAGAGAAGAACATTAACTGTATGAAGCTAGGGGTAAACTTCCTATCATCTTTGTCTTCATTCTGAAAGTGTACATGTGTTGAAAATAATGATTAAAGAGAATATGACTTCTTGAAACAATTTAACTCTCTTTGAAACACTTAGATTTGATGTGGAATTGCACACTATGTGAAATTTTTGTCTAACCAGACACTGTTTCATCCCACTCCCAATTTCAACATATTTTTTAAAGAACCTAGAGAACTTGGATTGTAACAGAGTATAAAATTATGGAATTTGAAGCTTACTCAGTCCCATATTTTGCCTAATGCAGAAATCTCTATTAAATTATCCCTGGTATATCCATCCAGATTTTGTTTTTAAAAAGTCAAAGATCTATATAGAAGCAACTGTTGACTGTACATAGATAGATGGACAAATAGACAGAATATAGATGATGACATAAGTAAATATTCACTTCACTTTGAATGAGCCAAGTTACCATTTCAGAATTCACATATCTTAGGTACCTTATGATCAACAGTGGCATAATTACCATCAACACTAATTCAAAAAATGATATAATTATGTTATTTAATAAATGTTTTTGGACCAATTCCAAAAAATGGGTATATGCCTAAACATAAACATGCTCTGGAAAAATACTTTTCAACAAAATAAGGAATAAGGACTGAAGAGTGAGAATATCTTGGGATATTTCTTGATTTAATTATGAACACAGGGACTCATATCACTGCATCCAGGGAGAAATGTGAAGGAGAAGCTAAGAGAGATAATACAAAGCTCCTAGAAGAGGAAGCTAACAACAATAACAAAAGCTTGAAACCCAAAATGAAACATAGGGTACTGGCAAAATTTAAGTTTTCCAAGAAAGTTTCAGAACCCTTCCAACAATCCAACTTCTGCAACTGTCCAAAAATTCATTTATCTAGGACTATGTAAAGGCATCTCAAATAAGAGCTTTATTCACACGAAGCTTCTTAGCTATTTGAATTTCAGACTGTGGCAAACATGGTCCGATTTTTCTGTCCTCAAACCTCAGAGTACTACTGGGCTGGTAAAACAACCCTTACTAAGCTGGTTTACTGCAATGCAATGAAACAGTCTTAGTAGAGGTAACACGTTAAATCAAGTCCCTGAAATGACGAATTCCCCTTCTCCCTGGGACCGTGCGGAGGCTCAGAAATCAGATTCATCTTGGATGCAGAGTAAAGAAGCATTAAAAAAAGAAAGAAAAAAAAAAAGAACATTTTTTTTTTTTTTTTTTTTTTTTTTAACTTCACAGAGTTCTCCACCTCTGCGTCGCATTAGCCTGGAAAGGATGCTCCTACACAACTGCAAGGGCATGCAGAGGGGGACGTGACGCCCTTAGGGAGAGGGGACCAAGATTCCAAGATTCCAACTGACCTTTTTGTTGTTTAAAGGACTGAATCGAGCCTGAGTGGTGGACCATTTTCACTCTGTGCGTCCCCGCTGGGTTCGGAAGCTGTCCGACAGGGAGGCGGAGGAATAGTGGCCAGACTCTCTGAAAGGCTCCCGGGTGCCACACAATCCCTGAGCCTCCGCGAGCGCGCTGCAATCCAACACCTGCTTTAGCCGGCACTTGGCTCCTAAGGCAGCGCGCCCACCGTCGTTATGGCAACTCCGGAGGGCGGTCCAGCGTCCAGCTCCCCTTAGCGGCTACTCCGGGAATTAACCTTGCATCCCCAGAAAGTCCAGTGCCGCAGTGTGGGTGGGCGTTGCGTTGGGTTTGCCCAGCAAGGGAGGGGAGGACTTTCTTAGGGACTATAAAAAAATCCGAGCAAATCTCTGGAGCCACTAAGTAATTACCTCTTTTTCAAGTTTTGAGGCTGGTTATTATATTGGGGCACAGTTTTGATTTCCTAAAAGTTGATGTGTAAATACTGGCACTTACAGAAGGGCAAAGCTGATCTCTCCTCTGAGAGGAATGCAACGGCAGATGGAGAGACGTTTTTGTCTTTCCCTCTTAAACTCCAGCATAGGAAATGTGGATAACTTTCACTTAGCCACTAGAATGGTTTTATAAGGTAAATTAAATGTCTAGCACATTACATGTAAATTATCCTCTTGTATTTCAGCTATGATAGTGACACTGGACTATTTATTTACCTACTAAGTAACAGGTGTTGAAAAGACACTAACATACTTAATGTCATCCTCACAAAAGCCTTATAACGTAGGTAGAATATTATTTTAATATAGTAAAAGAAATTGAGGCCCGAGACAACAAAGAATTCTCAAAACCATAAAAAACAACACCTTATGTTGAGAGAGGAAGACGCATGATACCCAAAGAAGTGAAGTGACTTCGGGAGGACCAAACCACAGTGGCCAAAATAGGAGCAGGAGCCAGTTCGATACATTCCTCAGTTCCCTCTTTCCCCCTCTTCTCCTCCACTTCCTGCTGTCTGATTCAAAACTCTTAGTTCCTCCTGGAAGATGTAGCATTACCGAACAGAAACAGCAAGAATCTATACTTCCCTGAATCGTGAAGGTTTGTGAGACTGACTTAATCAGTTGAAGAATTCAAGTAAAGGCAGATGCAAAAGAAAAAGATGCAAGGATGTCAAGGTTTTCAAAACCTCAAACAGGCTGAGCTACTATTATACTTTGATTTCACCTGTAGTGTATAACACAAGGGCATTAAAGGAAAGCAGCTTTGAACAAGAGAACATTCCAGTTAAATATGACTGCATATAACCTCTCTGAAACTAAAAGATTTAAACTACAGTTTATTAATATCTCTCATGATATTACATAGATTGGCTAGGCTCAGCCTGGTGGTTATGAGTAGGTCTCTCTTGAATTTTCTGTGGCTAGGCACTGAGAAGAGAGAAATTTCATTCCACTCTCAGGGAAAGGCATAGCAAAGAATGTGCAGCCTTCTTGAATGAAGGATAATGGTTTTTTCAGAAGGAAGATGTTGAACATTCAATGAAAGCTAGGATGTAAGCACTGAAGAAATACTTGGTTATGAAAAATTAACTCAGTGTGAGTTTATCTCCAACTGAAGATCTAGAAAAAACCTTGGAGACTATTTCCACAGAGCATCAATTTACAGCTGTTTTATAAAAGAAGGCTTTGAATTTCTGAGTGTGTTTGGTTATGTTTCTTTCATCTTCAGTTAAAATTATAGTATAGCTCAACTCATAGGTCATTGTGATACAGACCAACTCACTGGATTCTCATAGCACCCAATCTTATAGGTGAGGATTACATTAGGTCATATATTTAAAGACTAGGTCATGGTAGCAAAGTAAAGCTCAATAAATATCACATATTATTATAGTTACAACCCCTGAGGATCTGATCTTCTTTTACAAACCATTCTAAATCAGTATTAGAATCAAAAATATTTTTGAAATATGAGCTTTAATTCAATTTATGATCAGAAGGAACAGTTGAAAGAATTAAAGGCTTATGGGTCTACTCTATACTTCCAGGCATAAGGACATCTTCAATTTCCTAGAACTTCTTCTTTGTGCTGATGTCTGATTTTCTCCAACCACAACTCAGCAGGAGGCAAGAATATATGCACTAGAGCTAGGAATGACTTAAGAGTGTGAACCTCATTAGAAATTAATTATAAAAAAGTGATTTTGAATTTTTTAAAATATTTTATTTATTTATTTGACAGAAAGAGAGGGAACACAAGGAGCAGGAGTGAGAGAGGGAGAAGCAGGAGGGAACACAAGGAGCAGGAGTGAGAGAGGGAGAAGCAGGCTTCCCACTGAGCAGGGAGCCCGATGCAGGGCTTGATCTCGGGACTCCAGGATCATGACCTGAGACGAAGGCAGTCGCTTAACCAACTGAGCCACCCAGGTGGCCCTGATTTTGAATTTCTAACACCATGGTACCCTAGCCTCTGTAGTGCAAATATGATTAAATTATCTTCTCATAAAGTTGATTACTTTTAATTAGTAATATTTTAGGCTGGACTGACAGATTGGATAGCAGCGAATTCAAAGAACATTTCTGCTTGTTTTAAAATCGTCTTTTAAGGAAGGTTGCTAGAGGAACAGCTTTTGTGAGGGACCTAGGCGATTTCAAGCACCATCTGCTTTACAGGAAAGGCAATGCAAAGAGAAGGAAAAGCTGTATGTGTATATGTGTGTGTTCTGAAAGTGGAGGTGGAGACGTTTGAACAAAGACCTTCCCAAAAAATAAATCTTCCTATGATCTGATAAGAGGAAATATTTTGAATCTAACATTTCCTTTGCAGAAAGTTTAGGAATGACTATTTAGTAGCCTCATCAGGGAAGGCTAAATCGATTTTTTTTTTTTTTTACTATTTTTGGTTTCAAATTGCTTTCTTTAAATTTTAAAGATGAGAAAAGACTTTATAAAATGTTCAGTTAAGGAACATGATTATCATATATAATTATCTTAACTATGCTTTGAAAAATATTAAAAAATAAAGGGCTAGAAAGAACCATACCAAAATGTCCAAAATAACTAATTTTGCAAGTAAGGATTAAGGCTGATTTTTTTTAGACCTCATATTTTTTTGACATATTCAACACTGAATTTATATTGATTATATACATATATTTTAAAACCCCTTCACTATCTATCATTCTACAAATCTAATTTTTCTTTTTTTAGTCTTGGACTGGTTTTCTTTATTCTGTTTCCTTGCTCAGGTCTCTGCTGCATTCGCTCTCCCACAGCTCACCACCTGTCTCCTGTCCTTCTTAGGTAATTAATTTATTAGGCCCCATGCTAACTTTTCCCTTCCAAAGAGGTAAGAAACTCTGTGTTTACATCAAGAGGTTTTTTTATTCCTTTGAATTCCGAAATATGACCATCCAGGCCAGCCACTTGTGAGCTTCCCCATTTTGCCCTCTATCACAGGAACTGAGAGAGCTCTGTCCTTACCTCTTTGGATCTTGAATAAATGACTTCATTGAAATTGGGATTGCCAATTCTGCTTCTCTTTGCCTCAATGGAAACTGAAACAAAGAAATTCTCTTTGCAGTCATTCCCTTTCTAGAATCCACTTGTTTAAGGTATTAATGGGCAAAATGAAATAGCCAAGTCACACGGTTAATGGGTTTATTTGCAAAGAATAAGGAAGGTTGAGGGAGAGAGAAAGCTCTCCCTGAGACACTATTATAGGGAGACTCTGATCTCCTCCAGGACAGATTAAGTGTTCCGGTTTCTTCAGATACCAGTACAGTTCCTGTCACACAAGCTGAATGAATACTTACTAATGAATAAGCAAAGAAAGCAATTAATTTAAAATTTTAAAATGACTTCAAGAAAAATGCTGCTTTAGTGACCTAAGCAGTTGTCTTCCTTATGCAAAACCAAGAGAAATTATATTAAACCATTTACATGTTTTATATAGAGAGATATTTAATAGATTAACTACTTTCTTTCTAGTCACTATCCATAGTTTATTAAAGGTACAAACAAGCTCTTCAAAGACCAAGTGCTGTGAAAAATGGAAGGGTGGAGTACAATTTATCAATTGCTTCCCCAAAGCCTAGGGTTGCTGGCCACAGGTGACAGCATAACGACAGGTTGGTCCTGCTGACAGCTAGGCTAGATGCTCAGAGAAGCATTCAGAGGTGACCTTCCTAATGGATATAAATGACTAAGAGAAAGTACTGAAGGGAAATCAGCAGCTTCTACCTAATCTGAATCTAGCCTGAGGTGATCTTGTTACACAGTATTTTGAAGAGACAGGGACACAAAACAATTTAAGAAGACAGCATTAAGAGAAGGCAGATGTGTAGAACAATGTAGGTAATGACAGAATAAATATTTTATATTTTACATCTCTGCTGAAAAATTTACCATTATTTCAAGTTGCCTATAGAACACAGCCCATGTTGATTGTTCTGCCATTCAAGGAGCTCCATGATCAGCTCTCAGCACTTTCTAATCTCGTTTCTGGGATTCTCTTACACTCAGTTTTGGTCCTACAGTGGTTTTCTTCCTCATAAACCTCTCTGCTTTTGCTGCTATTTTCTACACTTGGTATGCTCATCCTAAAACTCCTATCCTAGTCATGTTTTCCCAAACCCTGCTCATCATTTAAGTTCCCAGAGCAATGCCAGTCCTAAGATGAAGCCTTCCTCTTTCCATATCCACTCACTCTAAAGCCAGTTATATGTGAATTTAATCTATAATTCCTACAGAATATGACTAACATCATTTCATGGCATTTTATCATGTTTGTATTATATATTATATATACATTCTTTTATATAAACATCTCTCCTGTTTGTCAAGAGTCTAATAATAAGACATTCAAATATAAGTCCAGTGTATTGATTGCCTTTCAAAATTTACATGCAAGGCTGTGGCTTTATATTGTTTTGTGATTTTATTTATTCTAGGTAGAAAATTTCATAAAGATTGGTTCTGTTGTTTTGAAAATCTAGGACTGTAATAGTTATTGATTTATTTTCTACATCTGTTCATCTTCATAAGCTCTTAAAGTGGTCATATTGATGCTCTGGTCATACTGACCACTCTACCACATTTGGTGAACTTCCAAGCTTTTGAGCCAGCTTTTCCATAAACACTCAGCTGGAGGTCTGGGTGTGAAAGTAGCAGTTGTCTATGGTTAGTGTCTAAGCTTGATGCTTCTACCAACTGGTGTAGGTCTGTGCTGTATCAGTTGTTGGGGTGTTTGCCAATTGGAGGTGGAAATAAAGTAGCTTCTGCAATTATCTGTATTCTTTTCAGAGAAAACATGTGTGATATGTGTGGCCCCTGGAAAGCCCCTGGAAATAACTGGCTGTGAATACACTGTGGTCTCTATTTGAACATAACCAGTCCAAGGGGAGCAAAGAATGTGTCCGCTGGCTTGGCATTCCTCCAAAGACATTTAAAAGGTACTATTAAGAAATCCTTTGGAGATATCTGGGTGGCTCAGTTGGTTAAGTGTCTGCCTTCGACTTAGGTCATGATCCCAGTGTTCTGGGATTGAGTCCCACATCTGTTCCTTGCTCAGCGGGGAGCCTACTTCTCCCTCTGCCTGCTGCTTCCCCTGCTTGTGGTCTCTCTCTCTTTCCCTCTCTCTCTCCCTCTATCGGACAAAGAAATAAATAAAATCTTTAAAAAAACCCTTTAAAAATATAGTGTACATGAATATTTATTTCCTGATAAGTTGTTTATTAATAACAAATTGCAAAAGAATACTACAGTATGAGACCCTTTTTTGCAAAAAACAATGATAGATCTATAGTAATAAAATCAAAACATCAAAGTCTACCTAAAGAAGATATGAGTGAAGTAATTTTTTCTTTCATTTTGCTTACTGATATTTTAACCTTCTTTTCTATTTCTCCCTAGAGTGACATTATATTCTCGGTTGCTTTTGGTTGCAGTGTAATTATTAATAGCTCAGACTTTAAAATGTGTCCTGTTTTGGACGGTAAGTCAAGCAGTCACTTTAACCACCAAATACATATCATTTATGTTAGAAAAATAAATGTAAAAAATACAAAATGATAAAAATATTCAAAAATAATCTGGGTAGAAAATGTTATTAAACCATTTTAATCCAACAGTAGCACAGATTTAAAATGAAAAAGAAATTCAGCCCTTGGCCATGGAGGCCTCCTTTCTAACCTAGCAGAGAAATGTGGAAGGGATTGTACTACCTTGAGAGTCTAGAGCTTATAGACTGATCCTGGTGTATAAAGTGGCAAGCTGTCTAGCAGCATGTAAATCACGTTGCCTTCTTGGTGCAAGGTATCCTATCTGTAAAAAGGCTGATGAATTAGATGCTTCCTAACTTCTTTTCTGCCCCTCATATTTAGGATTCTTGTCAGTTAAAAGACAATTTCTGCTCTGGATTCAGAAATACAATCTTTATGGCTGGTTTGACCAGGACTATTCCTCTTTCCTCTCTGAAGGAAAATAGTGGAAATGGTATAGAAAATCTACAAATATAAACTCTATGGCAATTTGAACTTGAGGGGGGTCTGAAATTAAACACTGATATGATGAACAGACTGCCAAAATAAAAGCTATGGGATTAAAAGATTATTGAATTAATTATTTAATTTACTTAAAAAATAAATATTGGCAACTTGAAAACGGATCAATGATCAATGTGTCAATTATAGCCCTTGTAGTCATTAAAGTGAATCTAAATAATTTATGTTAGCATCACTGAGTAGATGATCACATAATGTTACCTTGAAGAATATAGAGTAAATCATACTTTATATCAAAAATAAATTCTTTCTCCTCCCTTCCTATAATTTCTACAAATAATAAGATAAAGCTACATATTTTTTCAGTACATTTAACAAATATATCCTGGAATCTATGTGCCAAATTCAGCTGGGATATATATTTTTAGTCTTTGCAGACTTTATACTAGAAGAGTGAACCTTTGTAATTTCTTTAAGAATAGATAGCAAATGATTATATAATCCCTCAATGTTTGAAGTTCTAAGTATTCCACATTTGTGATGTTTTACTGTGAAACAGTGGTTAAACATTTAATAAAAAAACAACAAAAAAGTATAGCATCATATTTTACACAATAAAAACAAGAATTTTCTTCCAGTACCTTGTAGGACAGTTTGTGTGTTAACTCTAGTGACTATATTTTCCAGTCTTCAAATTAGGTTTTGTCACCTAGGAATCAGTAAAATATTGACCAAGGAAAACCAAAAAGAGCCTGATCACACTCTTTTCTTAAAAAATAAAGATTTTATTTATTTCTTTGACAGAGAAAAACACAGCTAGAGAGGGAACACAAGCAGGGGGAGTGAGAGAGGGAGAAGCAGGTTTCCCACCAAGCAGGGAGCCTGATGGGGGCTCGATCCCGGGTCTCCAGGATCATGACCTGAGCTGAAGGCAGTCACTTAACCAGCTGAACCCCTGATGCCCCTGATCACACTCTTTAATCTGCAATGCTGGAAGCTAGAATAGCTTCTTCAGGTTGATGATATAAATGACTTCATCCTAGAATCACACTCATACCTCTACACAAGATATAATTATTCTCAAGTCTGGGAAAAATTTGAGGATTTGAAATTATTTGAGAAATATATAACCTGCATAGTCTGTTTGACTAAACAGTTTTGGGTTCTATTTTTAAAAAGTTGACTTAGAAAAAAGACCTCAAGATAAAAGAAGAGTAAAATCTAATAGTATCAGATCTTTATTTACCTAATTAAATTCAAATGGACAATAATACACTCTCCAGGGATACTTAAGAGCTATAAAAAGCTACTGAAAAGAAAACACCAAAAAATAAGTTCTAATTATTAATTTCAATAAATCCAGATAGTTGGGAGTGGGAGAAGAATGTTACAGGAGTCTAAGGAGGGAAGAATTAGAAAGGAAAAGTGGAAGGTGAAAATAGTCTTAAGATTTTTTATTGGGGAGGGCATCAACAAAAGGCAAAGGAGAAGCATGTATGTTAATAGAAAAAATAATTTGGTTTAACTTATTTGATTATGGAAACAAGGAAAAAAAGTAATATTTAATGAATAGGGAAAGAATGATGAATTGTCCAAGGAGAAAACAGAAAAAATATATACACCTTGATCAATCCACGAAAAATAAAGAAAATGAAAATGTGGACTCAACAATCAACATAAATTATAGGTTCAAAGCAAAATGAAATGAATAAAATCAAGATATTGGTCAATATTCCAAATATAAGCACTCCTTTTTCCCCACAAAAGACAGTGAATTAAAGTGGATTAAAATCAAGATATATACTCTATGAGAAATAAATATTTATTGCAAAGTAATAAGGAATGGTCATAGTGACTCTAGGTAAATGCAAAGAAGAGAGTAAGTCTAGCAATATTGGTATCAGTCATGATAGAATTTCACATTAGAAGGAGTAAAATGTTAAAGAATCATATTGCCTAAAGATAAAGGTATAATTTATAAATAAGTGTAAGCCATATATTTTACACATCAAACTGTACAGCCTTTAATACGAAAACAAAACAATTAGATGATCAAATCAACAAAACTGCAATGGTCATGGAAGACATTATATACTTCTCAAAAAATTTAAACAGTATAATGGACCAAATAAAGATCTAGATTGACTTACTCCAATCAATGAACTTCATTTAACAGAAGTTTGTAAAATCATCATACATTATCTTTGTATATGGACATTCACAAAAGTCGATCATGTGTTTTGTTGTGTCCCTTTTGGGTCAACTTCACTAAACTACAACTATGTTCTCCAGAACTGCCTTCCAGGTTAAAGCTGATCAAAAAAACATTTGTGGGGGCACCTAGGTGGCTCAGTTGGTTAAGCGACTGCCTTCAGCTCCGGTCATGATCCTGGAGATCCGCGATTGAGCCTCACATCGGGCTTCCTGCTCAGCGGGAAGCCTGCTTCTCCCTCTCTCACTCCTCCTGCTTGTGTTCCCTCTCTGGCTGTGTTTCTCTCTGTCAAATAAATAAAATCTTAAAAAAAAAAAAAAAGACATTTGTGCAAGGCCAGTAAACCTACAGGAAAGTAGTAGCCAGTGCACTCTGAAGGTCACTGTGCTTTCAAGCAATGAGAGAATGATACAGGTATAGACAGAGTCTAGCTATCCCCTGTTTTTCCCAGTACCAGGTCCAGCTATTTTTTTTTTTTCCTCTATGGAAATGCCATGCCACCAGGCACAGTCTTTCCATAAGGGGCTCTACCAACACTCCATCATGGTCCCACTTCAGATTCCATGACAAACTGATTTCTTTGCCACACCAAGTGCTTCAGGAGAGCTGGGTAGGGGCTTTTCTCTGATTTCCCAACATTCCTTTTTGGACTATTCTCCCAAAACTCCTATAATTGAGTAAGTTCTCATTCCTATAATAATCCAATTCCATAATACTTAAAATATATCTCATTCTGTTTTGCTGATTGAACCCTGATTGATAAAAATAACAAAGAGAAGGAAGAGTAAAACAAAACAGAAAAAAAAATAATTCAGAGTATTTACAGACCACATTGTAAGATTATAATCTAAAAAAATCATAAATAATTTAAAGTGAAAAAAAAGTCTCTGGTAGTCAGGGAACTATAAGTTAAAATAACAAGGTATATTTTTAGGCTCTTCACACTAGCAAAAATGGAAAGAAGCCATGATATCTATTTTTATAGGGGATGTTGGGAAAGGCATTCTTTCATATATTGCTTTGGAATTGTGAAGTGTTACAGCTTATTTTAACCAATAATCCATCTCTTAGAAGCCTATCCCATTCAAACAAAGCAGCCCTAAATAATGCCCCACATGTCAGGGTGCTTAATGCATCATTGGTCTTGGAGGCAAAACACTGGAATAAAGTTAATTCCTAGCAATATGGTAAATTATAGTTTATCCTACGAAGGGATCTATCTGATTAGTTGGACAGGGAGAAAATACATAGAAAGCTATGCAGGTAGGTAGGTTAATACAACTGGATGGAAGAAGAGAGGGAGAGAAGGAAGCCAAAAAAGGGAAAAGGAAACAACAACAACAACTATACCTTCAAAAGCATGCGAATAACCACATGTATTCATTTATGTAAAGTTATGTATATGTATGAGTAAAACAAAATTAAATATTAAGGACATTCTCATAATCTGGCCCAACCTAATTTCTCTGGACTTCCTAGGACAAACTGTGTTTGGGTCAGAATATATTCTTTGATCTGCCTCACAAAAACAGCCCGCCCCAAATATTTCTCTTTGTTTCCTCTTTGGGGAATGCCCTCCATCTGCTGTTCATCATCCAAGTTCTCCAGGCCCAGGTGGTGTGCCAGCTCTTCCTTGAATATACCAGCCCACATGAAAACTCTTCTGAGCTTGTTCATCCTTACTAAATAATTCAGCACTTAATTATATAGGATCATGAATTGTTCTGATTATTTTCTGCCAGTTAGTCATGTCCCTAATAATTAATCCTATTCTCAGGTTTCTATTTCTCTTAACAGATGCATCACCAAATTGTACCTTTAGTGTAATGACTGTTATGTTTAGCATAAGGCTTGGTATTTGGTTACCAAACAGGGAGACAGTTAGGAAAGTATGGAGCCTTGACCTCAAAAGATCTCAGATAAAATTTGTGCTCTGTTACTTCCTAATGTGTCTGAGTGTATTTTGTTACTTTTAGCCTTGGTTCTAGTATCTATAAAATATGTTTCTGACTTTTAATGTAAAACTTGAAAACAGCCTGGATTGTGGAAACAGTTCTGAGTTTAGGTCAGCTAATTTGGCTTTGAGCCTGGACACTATAATGATTTTATCTCAGATAGCACTTAGCGATGATTGACTTGTGTCCCTGCCTCCATGTGATTTTGGTCTATCCATAGCTATGACACTTGTAACTAGCACTGATGCCACCACAAAATTTACTTTCCCCATCGGCACACTTTTGAGTATGAAAGGAGTCCTTCTAAATGATTACACTGGGTGGAATAACAGTTATTAATAAGGATGGTCTCTGGCAAAGAGGAACCTACAGTGACCCCATCTAGAATAAATAGTTGAACCATAGGTCCCTAATTTGTTAGTAGCAGGAGATAATTTTATTCTCTATTCACCCTTTTTGTTCTCACCCTGCCCTTAGTGGAAATGACAGGTCCTTAGTAAAACACAATAAAGAGACAAAATATTGGTGTAACTCATCAGCCACTTGATGAAGAACAGTCAATATTAACAGGACTACATTTTGCTTATCTTGTCCCCTCTCAAAATTCTGAAGATTATGAAGCAGAGAGTTTGGGTTTATTAACGAGGGGCAAATCTGGCTTTTTATTATACTTACCTAGTTTTTTTTTTTTTTAAAGGATTTGAAGGCATTGCCAACATTCTAAATTGAGAATTTGTATAAATATTTGGATTTGTAAGTTGGAAAAATTGAGGACATCTACTAAAAATGAAACTTGGTTATCATTTGTCAAAGGTCAAGTGGAACTGCAAAGTCAGTGTCTCCTCTCTAATTCTCTAATTCATCACACTTTTCCTGAAGTTGAGGTTTAGTTCCATTTACCATTCCCTGTGGGATATGTGGACTGCCTGCCCAACTCATCCACTTGTACTTCTGAGACCCTAAAATATTTTTAGGCATTCTGAGTTTCATGTGAACCTTGTTCCAGGAACTTGCAACAAACTCTTTCAGAGTGTGTCTGGGAGCAAAGAGGAAGCACAATGAGCTAGAAAAACCCAGATTTGAGGAGGCGAAAGGATGAGGATTAGAAAAAGAGTGGACTCTGGCCATTCTTATGGACTGATGATAATGAGATTGGAAATAATATAAAATACAGAGTGCTTTATAGACTGATAACTAGATGGACTGCTATACCCATAGGTAGGTATGATCACCACAGCCGTTTTTTTTTTCCTTTTTTTTAATAACATACTTACAAACCTGCCTAGAATTTATAAAAAGGATACAAAGATTACATATAAAATAAAAAGTGTTACTAATTTAACTTATAAAACTGTTAGGATTAAAACCAGTAATAAGTGGATATGACTTAAAAATAGTTATACAGTGTTCAATAGCTTGATGATGATGATGATGATGATGATGATGATGATGGGTGTGTATTTATAAAGCATGATTTTTGGTTTGGGAGGTTATAAGAATACCCAGATAAAGTGTTTATTTTTTGCTTCTTATTATATTCACTGAACACCTTTTGTTAAAACTGGAGGAAAAACTCATTAAGTTGTTATTAATATGACTTGAATTGGTTTATCAGTTATTTCTTTCTTATGTTCCCTGATTCCTGAATCCTGGAGTCCTAAAGAAAGGAAGAGCCAAAATCTTTGAGCACCAGGTGAGATTGCAGCAAGGGCCATTGGAAGGTGAAGACAGTAACGTGGGGAAGTAGACAAAAAGAAAGAGGGGAAGATCGTCAACTTAACCTTCTCACTTATCATACTAAGGGGTCACCTCATTTTGCTGCTTGGTATTCCTGAAAATCCATTTTTGGCGATAGGAATTTTATATGCTGCCTCACTTACAATAATAATAGCATTAATAAGTAGAACTACAACAGCTAACATTGAATGGGAGCTTAGTATGCTAAGCACTTACCTTAATCCTCATACTAGCCTTCTGAGATCAGTACTATTGTATCAAATTTATAAATGAGGAAAGTGAGGAACAGGGGAATTAAGGAATATACTCATAACCCTGCAGCTAGGGAAATGCATAACCAAGATTTGAAGAAAAAAAAAATGACTCTAAAGCTCCTGTAGTTGACTGCCATGCTGTATTACTGCAATAATCATCTTCTAAGCCATCTTTTAAGAGGGGGAAAATGACAAGCTAGTGAGCTATTTCCATTTCAAGGTATCACTCAAATGCTACTCTGTTGATAAGCCCTTATGGAATTTGTCACGTTGAAATTAAACTTTTGATGAGGACCTGCAGAGTGTGTTTCTATCTCTTTATGGACGGGCAGATGTTGCTTTTTATTATTAACATTTATATACTCTTCTCTTGTTGATTTTTTTATGTTCAGAAGAGATCCTTTGCAGTAATGTTCTCTTTTCTAAATCTCTTTTTTATATACTTCCTTTTTATTATATTATGAAATAATGTACCATCTTTTATTTTATGTAAAAACATACAGATTTTTATTTTAACATAATAATGAGAAAGCTTATATTTATATAGAATTTTACAAACAATTTTACAACTCAATAATTCTTTAAGTACTCACCCAAAATCTAAGTTTGTGAAATGTGTATTACCACCTTCATTTTCTTCATTAAAAATACGATTACTTGCCAAGGTCACACTGCTATTATCTGTCCCAGTCTGAACTGGCTCTTTTAATTCTGAATCTAATGTTCTTCTCCATTTTCTTCACGTACTTTCTCACCAGTGTCTGCTACAAGGGAGATCCACTACAATGTTGTGATGAACGAATGAATGAATTGAGCACATGTCCTAATAAAGGAAGGTCACTCCTTAATCCACACATTAGGACATGTGCTCATTCATTAACAGAACTGATAGTTTTCTCTTTTTATTTGGAGAATAGAAGGGGTAGGTGCTAAGATTGGGCTTTTCTAGGATCTTATTCAGGAATAAAATGTTAAATAGGAATAAAAATTCTGGCCTATAACAATGAAGATTACATTCTCCATCATTAATTTGGAATTAATTTGAGACAGAGACAGAATTTCCTAAAAAAATGGAATTAAACATATTCCTTTAATATTTCATCATCTACCATGTCCAGGAGAGTAAGAGCTGTGTTCAGAGGGAAGCTTTTAATACATTAAGTGGAACATCTGGACCTTAATTCCAAAAAATTCATGTGACTCTCCCCACAATTACTAATCTGGCTTTAAAACAGGAAGACTATCAGTCTTTAATGTGGGAGGCAGTTAGTGCTCTGCTTTATACTAGGGAATCATGCATATATATATACACACAAACACACAGTAGTCATGGACTTGGTTAATGGTTATCTTCAGAACACATACAACAAAAGCAGAACCTGCTATCTCAGGATCTCAGATTAATGTTACAACTCATATCAGAGAAATTAATATAGTACTATATAAACTTCTACTAGGACCACTTCTTAAGGACACATTGCTGTGTAGTTAATTTCATCAATAATATTTTTGAGGGCACCTGGGTGGCTCAGTGGGTTAAGCCTCAGCCTTCAGCTCAGGTCATGATCTCAGAGTCCTGAGATCAAGGCCTGCATCGGGCTCTCTGCTTGGCGGGGAGCCTGCTTCCCCCTCTCTCTCTGCCTGCCTCTCTGCCTACTTGTGACCTCTGTCAAATAAATAAATAAAATCTTTAAAAAAATAATATTTTTGAGAAACTACCATTTAATCAGGCACTGTTCTAGGTAGTGAGGGTAGTGATCAAGAGAGAAAAACAAAGCAATTTTTTTTTCTCCCATGTATGTACACTCTGAGAATAAAAAAAGAAAGTATATCAGATATGCACTGTGAAGAATAATAAGTGCCCGGTAGTGGGATGGAGGCATGCAATTTTTAAGTTTGACAGCCAGAGAAGACCCACTCAGTATCCCCCTGAGGAAGGGATGTTGCACAAAGTCCCGAAGGAGGTAAGGCAGGAAGCCCTCGGCACATCTGGGGCACTAGTGTTCCAGACTGAAGCCACAGCAGTACAAGAGCCCGGAGGTGGGAGGAACCACAAGGAGACCCTGTGTCCTGTGAGATCATCAGCAGAAGCTGAAATGAGTGGTAACTGGGAATAGCAGCTCAAGGTCTATATGAGATAAAAGCCTTTGGAGGTCTTTGAGCAAAGGAGTGGTATTATCTGATTTAACTTGTAAAATAATTGTAGCTTCTCCATCAAGAAAAGAATGTGTGGGGGCACCTGGGTGGCTCAGTGGGTTAAAGCCTCTGCCTTCGGCTCAGGTCATGATCTCAGGGTCCTGGGATCGAGGCCCGCATCGGGCTCTCTGCTCGGCAGGGAGTCTGCTTCCTCCTCTCTCTCTGCCTGCATCTCTGCCTGCTTGTGATCTCTCTCTGCCAAATAAATAAATAAAATATTTAAAAAAAAAGAAAAGAATGTGTGGGGCGTCTGGGTGGCTCAGTTGGTTAGGCGACTGCCTTTGGCTCAGGTCATGATCCCAGAGATACGGGATCGAGTCCCACATCGGGCCCCCTGCTCAGCGGGAAGCCTGCTTCTCCCTCTCTCACTCCCCCTGCTTGTGTTCCCCCTCTGGCTGTGTTTCTCTCTGTCAAATAAATAAAATCTTTAAAAAAAAAAAAAAGAAAAGAATGTGTGAGAGATGGAAGGAATAAAGACTATACTGAACACTAGTTAGAAGGTATTTTAATTCCTGTATCTCCAAATTCATCAAGCTTTTTATACGCCAATCATAACTCAATAACGTGGTTTGAAACAAAAACAAGTTAAATGAGACACAACTTGCCTCTCACTCCCAAGAAAAAACAAACTCTGACTTGACACTAAGGAATATATAAAAATGGATAGAGGGTGCCTGGGTGGCTCTGTGGGTTAAAGCCTCTGCCTTTGGCTCAGGTCATGATCTCAGGGTCCTGGGATCTAGGCCCACAGGGCTCTCTACTCAGCAGGGAGCCTGCTTCCTCCTCTCTCTCTGCCTGCCTCTCTGCCTACTTGTGATCTCTCTCTCTGTCAAATGAATAAATAAAATCTTTATAAAAAATGGATACAATGTACAGAGGATTGTTTCCATGGGGCTTCAGAAATGAGGCAAGACTTCTTCTCTGACAGGTCTGGTTTGTAGTCACCTGGTTCTGGAGCCGGTAGGCCTTGGAAGCCTAGGCTTACTAACAAGGAAATAGATTAGCCCCAGGATGTCAATTTCTTGATTAGAAATGGAAACTCTTGAGGGGACTGAGTGGCTCAGTAAGTTAAGCATCTGTCTTTGGGTCAGGCCATGGCCTCAGAGTCCTGGGCTCCCTGCTTAATGAGGAGTCTGCTTTTCCTTCTCCCTCTGCCCTTCCCTTGTCTTGTGTGTTCTCTCTCTCAAATAAATAAAATCTAAAAAAAAAAAGAAAAGAAAAGAAAAGAAAAGAAAAAAAGAAAATAAATAGAAACTCTATGAAATTTTCATGTATTAGGACAGAAAGGATATACCATTTAATATTACAGGTGAATCTAAATGTGATAAATTACTCATTTGTGATAAAAGTAAGAACTTGGAATTGTGGAAGTTTTTAAAAAAATACACTTAGTGTTGGGGCGTCTGGGTGGCTCAGTTGGTTGAGCAACTGCCTTCGGCTCAGGTCATGATCCCGGAGACCCGGGATCGAGTCCCACATCGGGCTCCCTGCTTGGCGGGAAGCCTGCTTCTCCCTCTCTCACTCCCCCAGCTTGCGTTCCCTCTCTGGCTGTGTTTCTCTCTGTCAAATAAATAAAATCTTAAAAAAAAAAATACATTTAGTGTTTCCTAGTAAATTACCCTTCTCCTCTTAGTCATTTATTTATCTACACATGGGATTTTGGTGACTTAGCATATAAAAATACTATTTTTTTACACAGGTCTGAAGACAGACTAACAATATTACTATTCTAAAAACACTTCTAATTCTGATTTCTACAGTTGGAAATTTTGTGTTTCCTAATTTTTAGGACTGCACCAATGTCTGCAAATGGTCAAGATGTCTGTCTTTTTTAGGAGACAGATCTGGTTCAAGTCCTGGTTCAGGCCCCTACTAGGAAAGAGGTGGTCAGACCACAGACGGGTTACTTCCTATGTCTGTTCCTCATTCACTTAACCTGTATTTGACAGTAACCATGGCCTCATAGTGTTGCTGGGAAGAGTCAACCCACACAGAGTTTAACACAATCCTCAGCACGTAGAAAAACTTGATAAATACCAGTTCCTCCTAATATTCTAATTGTCATTTTACGTTATCCAAAAGCCTGTTTTTAGTCATGTGATTCTTCATTGACTCATTATTTATCCTTGCTAGTTTCCATTCCACCTTCTTCTGGGTATGCAAAAACTTCTGATAATTTCCTATGCATATTACTTAATACAAGAAAGCTATTTAGAGGCAAAATAGTGAGTGATGTTAAGTACTACAGAAAGAATAGCAAACTTTACACTAGAGAAAAGCTGTCCAACTGATTGCTGAGAGGCATCCTAAGGTAACAGATTGGTTTTTAGTTGTAGTCTCAAAAATCTGACTTTGACAGAAGGAAGCAGAACATTTTTCAAAGGTGGAGTCATGGCAACCAAGTTCTCAGGATATATTAATAATACCAATATAGCATTGGGTAAACTGGATAACCACATGCAAATTAGGGAAATTTGACCCTTTTCTTATACCACTCACAAAAATTAACTCAAAGTGGATTAAAGATGCAAATGAAAGAATCACAAGCATAAAACTACTAGAAGAAAACATAGGGAAGATGCTCCTTGACTTTGTTCTTGAAAACAATTTTTTGGATATGACAAAAAAAAAAAATCACAAAGCATGCCAGCAACAATAGTAAAAGTAAACAAGTAGGACTAAATGAAACTAAAAAGCTTCTCAAGAGCCAAGAAACAATCAGCAAGAAAAAAAAGGAAACCTACAGAGTGGAAGAAAATATTTGCAAACAACCTATAAGGAGCTAATTTTCAAAATATAAGTAACTCCTACAGATCAACAGCAAAAAAAAAAAAAAAGGATTAAAAACTGGGTAAAGGACCTAAATAGACATCTTCTAAGAAGAAATGGCTTCAACCAACACGAATGGCTGAGTACATGAAAAGATGCTCATCACTAATCATTGTGGAAATGCAAGTTGAAACCACAGTGAAATATTAGAATGGCTATTATCAAAAAGACAAAAAATAATAAATGTTGGCAAGGTTGTGGAGGAAGAGGAACCCTTGTGAACTGTTGATGGGAATGTGAACGGACATAGCCACTATGAAATAATTTGGCAGTTTTCCTGGGGACCTAATACATAGCATGATGACTATAATTAACAACACTAGATTGTATTTTTGAAAGTTAAGAGAGTAGATCTTAAAAATTATCACAACACACAAAAAGAAGTAATTATATAAAGGGCTGGAGATGTTAACTAACCTGATTGTGGTAATCATTTCACAACATACACATGTATTAAATCATCATACTTTAAGCTTACATAAATTATATGTCAATATTTCAATAAGCCTGGAATAAAATGATACCAATGCAATACTAATAAAATTATTCTTATGTCATGGAAAATAGTGCTGCTCCAGGTACTGACAGTTATGGCATTTACTCAGCATATACCTTTCCCAAAATATACACAGTGGATATTGAATTCTAATGTAGATTTCTGTCAAGCCCAGAATCAAAGCAAAGTAAATGAGTCATACAATTTGAAAGCTTAGTAGCACTGACTGTGATAGCTCAATGTACTTATCCACATATGGCGCAGGGGATATCTCGAGCCAGAGTAAATTCTTCCATTAAGATTTCTCTAATAAACATTGCTGATGTTTGCCTTTCTGTTTTCATGTTTTCTTGTTTGAACCATATACCTTCTGGTTGATCTATTCTCTAAACACGACAATTTAGTTAACGGTATTAGTAACTAATAGCCTTGTTCTTTCTCTTTATGATTGGATCTCAAGAAGAAGTTGATTGCTAAGTATGGTTTGCATTTATCTGCTTTCATCTATTATGTGTCATTTTATTGTTAACTTTTAACTTTTTAAGGTTTTTGGGCAGTTTGCTATTTTATGTAGATACATGTTCATACAGGTCTTCCTCAAATTATGATGAAGTTTTTGTCCTGATAAACCCATTGTAATTTGAAAATATTGTTAGTCAACAATGCATGTAGTACACCTAACCTACCAAACATCACAGCTTAGCCTAGCCTATTTTACATGTGTTCAGAACACTTACAGTTGGGCAAAGTCATCTAACACAAAGCCTGTTTTATAATAAAGTTTTGGTGATCTCATATAATTTGTACTCTGAATACTCTACTGAATGTGAAAAACAGAATGGTTATATAGGTACAGGATGATTCTAAGTATATCGGTTATTTGCCCTCATGACTGTGTGGCTGGGAGCTGGGGTTGCCACCGCCCAGAATCATAAGCATATGTTACACTATCACTCTCCCAGAAAAGATCAAAATTCAAAGTACAGTTTCTCTTGAACACATCACTTTTGCACAGTTGTGAAGCAGAACAACTGTAAGTTAAACCATCATAAGTCAGGTACTGCCTATATATATATAAATTATATACAATATAGATTCTATATAACCTACATTAATATCTTACATTAAAAGTTATAACTGTTTATCAAGTGGTTTGATAGTGTGACCTTTAGCTGATTAATTTATTAATACTTGCCAAGCTACTAATTTATAATGTGAACTTTTTTTTTCCAAGGATTTTTATTTGTGGGACAGAAAGGGGAGACAGAGAGAGAGAGAGAGAGAGAGAGAGAGAGAGAGAAAGGTGGGGGAGGAGCAGACAGAGAGAATCTTCAAGCAGGCTGCCTACTGAGTGTATGAGTGCAGAGCAGGACAGGACATGGGGCTTGATCTCAAGAAGCATAAGATCGTGACCTCCTGAGCTGAAACTAAGAGTCTGACGCTTAACTGACTGAGCCATCCAGGCACCCCAGGTGAATTCATTTCTTAAGAACAAGTGGTACAAAGATTTTTGTATGTAAGATCTTGCATAAGACATTTATAAGTAAATGCAATTTCAATAGAAGCTTGGGATAAAACTAAATAAATTACAGACATGAATGTGCTTTGCAAACTGCAATGATAAGCTAAAGTGTCACACAGATAATTAATAACATGAATGTGATAACAAGAATTAGTGTTAAATTTTCACTCCCCACAGAGACTCTGGAGTTGCTGCTCCATTATACTGAAGAGCAAAGCTGGTGGGAGCACCTGAAAATCTATCCTCATAACTCACTTTTATTATGTTTGCCTTTGGCAGCCCACACACTCTCCTCCAGCCCACAAGGAGATGAGCACAGTTTTTGCAAGCCTGTAAGAGGGAACAAAAGAACAAGAAAAATTTTGCTTAGAAACTCAGTAGACCAGAAAAAGAATAGAAAATTATCATGAAAAAAGAGCTTTTCATGTTGACTATTTCTGATGTAAAACTCTATCTGGTATAGGTCAAATTAGTTATAAAGAAGTGTGTAGGAAGACACAACTTTTCAGTAAATTGCCTTAGAAACTAAGCAGGTGGGTAGGTCCATGTGCTGTTATGCAAGCTGATTTAGCTGTCAACTTTGAAAAAGCTCAGAATGGTTAGATTTTCCAATTACTTTTTCCCTGGGTGAGTAATGCCCTCTTCTAATACTGTGCCCTCCCAAACTCAAAAGCTGTATTTTTCTCTTTGTTCACTCCCTACTCTTCTGTGCAACTACACTAAATCATCAGAATTCCCTGATCATGACCTCTATTTATTTTCCTGTTTGGAACTTTGGGAATTTGAAATTTGGGGAATTTTGGTCATTTTTATCTCTGTGCCAAAACACCTTCTCTACCCCAAGATCAATGGAAAGTCTGCTCTTTTGAAAGAAGACTCAGCTCCAAGGTACTTTGACAGCCACCATTCTAAGTGACACCTTTAAATAATCATACCCTTTAAATCATTCTGGTTAAATAAGTCTTCCTCCAGAAATGTTTCTAAAATACAGTGGATAGTATATACTGGGAAATAGGAATAATAATAGCTATTGTTTTAAACTTGTAATATTGTAGTAAACATTCAAGTTTGTGTATGAAAAGTAGCATTTGTAATGTTAATTTTTGGCCTAAATCCCAGTTCAGAGTAAGTGATAGCAATCAACAGCTTTCTTATGCTTAAAATTACTGTAATTCCTTCACCTTTATCTGTGTATGGCCCTTGTTAGACAATTGATGCCTTGAAGGTAGAATTCATTTGAATTCATTTCTGTATCCCTGTCCCCATTCCCAATTAACTAATGTTTGGCTTAGTACTAATGTTTGTACTTAGTAAGCTTTTTTTTACTAAGCTAGTTTTTTTTTACTTAGTAAGCTTTTTTTTTACTAAGCTTTTTTTTTACTAAGCTAGCTTTTTTTACTTAGTAAGCTTTTTTTTACAAAGCTTTACTTAGTAAGCTTTTTTTGTACTTTTTTTACTAAGTACAAACAAACTAATGTTTGTACTTAGTAAGCTTTGTTTTTTTTTTTTAGTAAAAATTTTTTTCAGTAAAAATCTAAGCTTATTCAATTAATATGTAGGAATGATGTGATTTATAGTAAAGAATATGTATTTGGTCTTTGTCCTGTTTCTGGCACAGTGTTCCTAAAACCCTTGGAGTTTTGAAAGCATAGAAATATTTTTGTTATGTTAATGAGATAACTTTTGGAAAGTGCCTAAGGAGGGGGGCTCCTAGCCAGGACAGCCAACCAGGAGATTAGAGTTGGAACTTCCAGTCCTACTCCCGACCTCTGGAGAGGAGAGAGGCTAGAGATTAAATTCAGTCATTAATGGTCAATGATTTCATCAATAATGCTTATGTAATGAAGCCTCCATAAAATCCCCAAAAGATGGTGTTCAGAGCACTTCAAGGTTGGAGAACCCTGGGAAACACCTGGGAAAACATGGAAGCTCTGTTCTCCTTTTCACTTCTGTTGCTCTATGCATCTCTTCCATCTGGCTGTTCCTGAGATATACCCTTTTTTTAATCAACTGGTGATCTGGGAAGTAAAATGTTTGAGTTCTGTGAGCCTCTCTAACAAACTAAGTGAACCCAAGGAAGGAAGGGATTATAGGAATCTGTGATTTATAGCCAGTTGGTAAGAAGTACAGCTAACAGGGGCACCTGGGTGGGCTCAGTTGGTTAAGCAACTGCCTTCAGCTCAGGTCATGATCCCGGAGACCCGGGATGGAGCCCCACATTGGCGGGAAGCCTCACTCCCCCTGCTTGTGTTCCCTCTCTCGCTGTGTTTCTTGCTGTCAAATAAATAAAATCTTAAAAGAAGAAGAAGAAGAAGAAGAAGAAGAAGAAGAAGAAGAAGAAGAAGAAGAAGAAGAACAGCTAACAACCTAAACTTGATACTAGCCTCTCAAATCCAAGGAGGAATTTGCTGGAAGGTCAAATTCGTAGCTAGTCCATTAGAAACACAGGAGATAACCTGCACTTATAATTGGTATCTGGAGTGGGGTGGGGAGGAGGGAGTCTTACTGGACTGAGCCCATAACCTGCAGAATCCAAGGCTAGTTCTAAGTAGTTAGAGTTATAATTGAGTTGAATTTTAAGCTGAGTAGCTGGTATCCCAAGAATTGCATGTTTCAAAATAGTCTCTTAGGCTATCATCTGTAGTTTCAAAGCTCAAAGCACCAATAAACAGTTTTTTCAACTGCTCTGTTTTCTTGGGATCATGGCCCCCACCTCCCAGTGGTGGTGGTGGCGGCGGCAATAGCCGACGTCAGAGTGGGGGTGACCAGGTGGCAGTTTACCTCCATTTTGAGACTGGACTCACCTCTTCCAACTTGAGTCTAATATGGGCCAGATACAATGATTTTGGAGAGACAAAGACTAGACTTTTTTTTTTTTTCCAGAAGAGCTATAATAATTTTAAACTAAATACCTTCAGTTAAGGTTGTAGTAGTAGGAACTCAAATACATGAGTAAACGTTACAAAAGAAACATCAGAAAATCATAGTCGGCTGGAGAATTGTATAAAGAGGAGAGACAGAAATAAAATAAGAGTTCATGTTACTATTTCAAGTTCCAGAGACCTGACACATGTTTTCCGTTGACTAAGTGGGGAGCAGGGTCAGGAAAGTATGAGATAGGGTATGCTTAGTTTTAGACATACTAACTTTGGGTTGAATCTGGAATAATCAATATGTCAGTTCCCAAGCCTGAGGGAGAGATAGGAACAGGAACAGGAGATGCTATGCACATAAATGTGAGGGCTGAACCTATATAAGGAGTAAACTCTTAGGAAAGGAAGATACAAAGAAAAAGGCACAGGGGGCCAAGACACACTCCTAACCAATGATCACAGCTGGTTTCAGAAGAAAGGAAACCAATGAGGGAGTATTTGGAAACAAAACAAAACAAAAAGAGCTGAAAATGCTATAGTGTTCATCTTGGAAGAACACTTTATTCTAAAGGTAGTTTGGAAAGTTTATCTGGCCAAATGGTCCCAATCTTGCATGAAAAATTATAGAAGTTCAGTAAAGAATGTTGAAAGAAAACCACATACATCCTCAGAAACACAAAAACAAATTAAAATATTTCATTAAAATTTTGCTGATTAAGTATGTTCAGATTACTTGTAAATATTAGAAATCAAACTTTTTATTGCTGTGAAATCCACCTGTTATGAAGACTTATGAGTAAGGCAAAAATTCGGTCTGTAGTCTGACTCAGTGGAAAAGCCTACACTAATCTGGCTAAATAGCCTAAATACAGTAACAAATCTGGATACCTACATCATCAGAGGAGCTACATATAATCTTGAAAGGGAAGGCAGAGGTTATAAGAAGTTGTTGAAATGCAAAAGTTGAGACTCATCAGTGTTGCTTTCAAACCACTCACTGATTCAATGAATACTGATCTCCAAATCAGAATGAATTATACACTATAAATGCTGAGGCAACTTAACCTACAATTGTTTTCCTGGATTAGGATCAAAGTTGTTAGTGTGAATTTTTTTTTTTTTTCAAGGAAATAATGCTCGTTTGTTCATTAGTTCAGAATGAAAGTGAGTCATGACCAACTAAATTGATAATCTTGGAAAGTTCACTTTTCCTTAATTCTGTCTTTGTAAAATGACGGGATGGTAGTGGACGATCTGAAGTCCCTATTGTCTTATTAAAAAGTAGTTTCTAAATTATTGAACTGGGGTAATATATGTTTCTCTTTTTTAAAGATTTTATTTATTTATTTGATAGAAACACAGCTAGAGAGGGAACACAGCAGGGGGAGTGAGAGAGGGAGAAGCAGGCTTTCCGCTGAGCAGGGAGCCCGATGGGGGGCTTGATGGAAGGCTTGATGGGGGGCTCGATGCAGGGCTTGATGTGGGGCTTGATCCCTGTTCTCCAGAATCATGACCTGAGCCAAAGGCAGTTGTTAACCAACTGAGCCACTCAGGCGTCCCTGATATATGTTTCTTATAAAACTTTCTGCAACCTGACTTTTCTCATAATTGTATATAGATATGGATGTAGGTATGGGATATGTAAGATGATTTAGGTAAAGTACTGCATTTAATCATTAGATTGAAGTAAAGTTGATCAACCTACATGGCACATCACCAGGTTGCTAAGAAGAGACAGCCTTAGGATTTTTCTTTAATGGGGCCAAATAAGTGTATTTCTGAGCACATTCTCTGACTACTATACACTAAAATTAGAAGTTAATTACAAAAGTGTTTAGAAATCCAATATTAATAACCAAATGAAAGAGGAAATCAAGACACACTTTAAACTTTAGTCATTCCTTAACATCTATAAGGAGATTGTTCATGAAAAAGAGTGTGAAATCTTATGAACAATTAAAGAGTATAAATTAAAACAAAATGCCATCAGATTGCCAATATTTCTAAAAACTGTGATAATAGCCAGGGTTGGCAACCTGTAGAGAAACAGTGGCTGCCATATACTGTCCATAGGACTTTAACCTGGCAAGTCCCATTTAGGGGGACAGTTTGACAGTAACTTAAACACTGAAAATAAACATACAATTTTATTTTTATTTTTTATTCATTTTTTTTAATTTTAAAAAGGTGTTATTTATTTATTTGACAGAGAGAAACACAGCTAGAGAGGGAATACAACCAGGGGAAGTGAGAGAGGGAGAAGCAAGCTTCCCACTGAGCAGGGAGCCTGACGAGGAGCTTGATCCCAGGACTCTGGGATCACGACCTGAGCCTAACGCAGTCGCTTAATCAACTGAGCCTCCCAGGCGCTCCTAAACATACACTTTAATGCAGTGAATCTACTTTTGAGAATCTCGCTTCCTAAAACACACATACTAAGGCCAAATACAGATGCATAGTGATGCTTATTGCTATATTGTATATAAAGTCGGGGGGGGAAGATAAAATACAACTGTATGTCAAAATTTTACAATCCTATGAAGGAGCCATCAAAATAAACAAGGTGAGGGATCCTGGCTGGCTCAGCTGGTAGAACATGTGACTCTTGATCTTGGGGTTGTAAGTTCAAACCCTTTGTTGGGTGTAGAGATTACCTAAAAATAAAATCTAAAAAAAAATGAATGAGGTGGATCTACATGTACTGACATGGAAAGATATTAATCTTTTTTTTTTTTTAAGAATTTATTTATTTATTTATTTGACAGAGAGAGAGATCACAAGTAGGCAGAGAGGCAGGCAGAGAGAGAGGAGGAAACAGACTCCCTGCTGAGCAGAGAGCAGGATGTGGGCCTAGATCCCAGGACCTCAGACCTGAGTTGAAGGCAGAGGCTAATTTAACCCACTGAGCCACCCAGGTGCCCGGAAAGATATTATTCTTAAGTGAAAAATTAAGTTTCAAAAACTATTATACTATGACCTCCCTAGGTGTAACCAACCTATAATATGCATTTACCTGTACTATATAAATTAGCAAGACCATAGAGTACTGTATACATTAAGATGTAATAGCAGTTACCTGGGGAGAGTGGCTTTGGGAGGTAATGGGGAAATTTACATTTCATTATTATAAAATTTTATAATAGTCTGAATTTGAGAAAATAGTTTCAAATAATAGAATAGCTTAACATAAATTTGATGAGTAAAAAATTAATGCTGCATTTTTATTCTTCTTCAGCAACTTTATATTACATATGAATTCTTCACACTAAAGCATTATAGACATTACTTTACATTGACTATTGCTATGTATACTTAAGCATACTATTTAAAAATAGTTTAATAGTTTGGGGTTCCTGGCTAGCTCAGTCAATGGAGCATGCGACTCATAAACTCAGGGTCCTGAGTTCAAACCCCACATTTGAGGTGAAGCCTACTTAAAATAAAATAAAATTTAAAAAAATAAATAAATAAATAAAAATTAAAAGTGATAAGTTTAAGTCATTTTAAAAAATCCTAAATGGAAAGCTTTTTCTATTCTAAAGCAAACTTAAAATATAAAAAAATATTAAAAGTTATTTAAATACTGAAAGATATTAATCCTCAGAAGTAATCAAAGAAATCCAGAATATGACATTGTACTATCGAAGTTAAAATTGATAATAATTAATATTTGTTTAATTATTCAAAATAAGACTTTGATCACAAGACATTTTTATATATTGCTGATGGCAACAAGTTTTCTTATGGTGTTTTAATATCATTTATATATGATATTAAATATATCATATGGCTACATAAAACCTGAAAGTAAATATTTTAGAGTATTAGAAATGCTAATCTCCAAATAATATTTTAGACTTGTTATTTTCCCCTCTGAACTTTAAATACATTCAAGCAGTTGGAACTCATTATCTGTGTTACTTCTGTAGTGAGATAAATATAAAAAGAATGTTGAAAGTAGTATTTAAAGACCTTAGCTTATTCATTAGAATAATTGGAGGTATTCTATACTTTTGTCATTTAGTGAAATCTTAGAAATTAACCACTTCTATATGAAGGGGCCTTTCTCCTCCACTTCTCTAAGGGTTGCAGTAACCTCCAGTTTATCTCACATTTCTAATGTAAGACAGATACCACATGACGACTGGCATTTTGGCTGGATCTTGGCAGGTGCTTCCATAGTCTCTGCCCGGTATCTGAAGCTTAGCAGGGCTGAATCACCAGTCTCTTTCCCACTTGGAAATTTTTTATATTAATCATTCTCCACCACTTTTAACCATAAAAACTCTTCTAACAGATGCAGGATTATTTCTATCATAGGGCTTAAAAAGGCGAAAAAAAGGCAAAGGTCTGTCTCGATCTCACTTCTTTTCCTTTGAGACTATATCACTGGCGAAAAAACAGAACAGTCTATGGTCTGTGGTATTAAGGGTTTACGACTCTGTGCAACTATGCGTGCATAAGCATCTTTGGCTTAAATCCTTCATTCATCTCTCTCTCTCTCTCTCTCTCTCTCTCTCTCTCACACACACACACACACACACACACACACACACACACACCTCTAGTATGGCATCACAGGCTGATACAATGACAGAGCCAAAAGATATTAGATCCTGTCATCCAGCAGTTTTGGAATGATGATCCTTGGAGCATTTGGACTCTGTGTAGCTTCTCAAGGAAACCTAGGAAGGCAGGAGGATGTTCAGAGAGTAGAGAACTGAGTTATCATAGCTCTGGCTTAAATAAAAATTTTACCCCACTTTCATTTCTCATACAGCCTAGGTTCAGCCACTTAAAAAATATCTCAACCACCTGTCAAGTCCATTTTACTCATTTAATAGGTTAGGAAACAAGTGTTCAAGAAAGTTCAGTTACTTAACCAAGGTTATAAGCCTATGGCAGAGATAGGACATCTAGATTTTAAATTCTAAATGGAAATTGGAAAGCTAATGACAGTGGCAATTCTAATTATGAAACTCACATTATGAAGAGGCAATTAAGAAAATGGAGAGGTAACCAGGCAACAATAGTGCCATTTTCTTAACAGTGTGAGGGATATTATGCAGGCATAGGTTACTTCTGCTTCAACTGAGCTGGTGCATATAAGGGAAAAGACAAGTTGAGCATCTGTTGGGAAATAGGATAGACCCTTTTCTACACACCTGTTCTGCAGAAGAATATCTATAATGAAAGCTCAAGCAGCTTGCTCCTATGTGACTGTCAAAATCTGAACAAGTAATACCCCCTGGTCATATCATAACATAAGGCGAGCTAGATCTGTGCTATGGTTCTGAAAAATAAAAGAAAGAAAAAAAAGTGAAGTTTAGTTGGAAAATTACATGAGTAGAATTATATGGAATCTTGTGCACCATTCCCTCTCCTCTGGGCTTTAGTTTTCCTAATCCATAATGAGGAGAATGAGAGTGATCTCTAAAATAATTCTCAATGGTTACATCCTTAGTTATGTTAGTTGGGGTGGGTGCTTTTTGTTTGCCTTTAAAATCAGGTTCAATGTCAAGAGGGAAAAAGCCAAAAGGAGGAAAAATATTAGCAACCATTTCAGAGAGGCATTATCCAGCATTTGTATTATTTTTAAAAAAATATCTCAGACAAGCTATAACATGACCACGAATATTGTTTAAAAGGATGCTTTTGAATAGAATAGGAAATATACAAAACAATTTATTTTTCAATATGAGATGGGTATGTATACACATCATATCAATTCCACGTGATACCTGAATAGTTCAACCATAACTAAAGGAAAAAATGTGCCAACACGTAGATTTATTGCCTCAAATTCATAACAATAACCTTAAGTGGATCCTTAATGTTGACAGCAGTCAACGTGTTTTCCTGGTCATCTTATTTTTCTACTCAACCAGAAGACTATTTCATATTTTATTTCCTCACTTCAAATTCTGTCTTCAAACACCCACCTCCTCCCCATTCTTCACTCTCAGATACTTTTGCTTCCTATTTCTCTGAGATTGAAGCAATCTGCAGAAAGCTCCCACCCACATACTGGCATATGTAGCCATATATTCTGACTTCCTGCCTGAAACTCTACATAAATTAACTGCAATCCCAGCTAAGCCCATCTCCTCTGTTTATACACTAATTTCTATTCCTTCCACCTACTGCAGCCTGATATTTCCCCATCTCTCCTTAACAGAATCAAGTCCAGCCTCCCATCACCACGCATTCATCACTAAAAAATTGTAAAGAAAAAAAAAAAAAGCAACCTCTTTTGAATCCAGTTTACCTGATGTTTTCCCCCCTAGGTTTTGTGTTCCCTTTCACTCCAAAATTACACAAAGGTACAGTCAATAGTCACATTTCTAATTGCTCTTAAATCATCCATAAATTTTGTGGTTCGTTTGTTTTGCTCCATACCTCCACAAAGTCTTGTACTAAAGTTACCCATGTTCTCTTTACAGCCAAAATCAACAGTGGATTCTTAGTCTACATCTTACTTGCTACATTAGGGACATTTGACATACTTGCTTGTCCTCTTCTCCTAAATACACTATCCTTGTTTGTTTCCCAGGGTGGTATAGGCTAACTCTTCACCTTACTAGATGCTCCTTCTTAATTTCTGTTGTGTCTTCCTCTCATGTCTTGAACTTTTAATTTTGGAAAGGTCTGTGACTCAATTTTCATACCCTTATCATCCTCATCTCCTTCTTCTTCTCCTCCTTCCTCTCCTTCCTTCCTTCCTTCCTTCCTTCCTTCCTTCCTTCCTTTTCTTCTTCTTCTTCTTCTTCTTCTTCTTCTTCTTCTTCTTCTTCTTCTTCTTCTTCTTCTTCTTCTTCCTCTTCCTCTTCCTCCTCCTCCTCCTCCTCTTCCTCCTCCTCCTCCTTTTTTTTTTCTTCTCCTCTTCTTCTTTGTCTTTATTCCCTACCCTTGGTGATCTAGCCTGTTTCATGGTTTTAATTATTATCTATGTGTTCATACCTCCTAAATGCATATCTCCCAACCAGATAGCAGTCCCTAACTCCAGGCATTTATATCACATCTGTCTTCTTTACATTTCTACTTGGTCTGAAAGAATCATGTCCAAACTCAACATTCTTAATGAACCTTCTGATATTGCTTCCAGACCCAACTTAACCATATAGTCTCCCTATCTCATTTGATGTGGAAAACATTAGAGGCCAAATCTTAATACCTGTCTTTCATACCCCCTCCTTCAATCCACTTTCAAAGTGTATCCAGAGCCTATGTATATCTTCTCATCCTCTTTGAGTCTCTTAAGTGGCCTCTCTACTGACCAGCAGGAAGGTAGGTTTGGGGTTGAGAGTGAGTAGACATGAGGCAAAAGAATTTAAAATGAAATACAGCTAATAAGCCTCTTATAATTGAAACCCTTCATCTGGTAAACTCTCATTTCACTAAGAGTAAAAACCCAAGTCATTACAATTATTATATGACAACAAGCCCATCAAGGCATTAAATAATCTTGCTTGCCATTGCAGATATAAAAACACATCTGTTTCAGGGAATAGTTTTCCAAATCCCTCTTTAAATCTTTAAGAATTCAAAAAAATCAAGAGTTAATTACTGCACAAATGCTTATAAGATAAACACCTGATTACCCTTGTAAGGGAACTTTAGGGCATATATAATTTGATTATGAGTCTGTGCTGTATCTCTCTTTCAGTACCCTGCACTCTTTGAAATGCTGCTTTCATTTCACATTTTTTTCAGTGCTAGTGGTTCTTTTGGTTCCCTCCTCTGTTAGTAGTGTGTTCATTTACTTTCCTTCCTAATTTATTTACATATATAATTCTTTTGTTTTATAAGCGTATTATCTCTCTTTTGGTAATACAATACTGATAGTTATCAATATATTGTTATCAACAATAAATGCCAGCTGTTTAAGAGAAATCCTGGATTAATGGCAGGAAGGAGCTGAATTCTTTTCATTTGTTCTCTGTTTTTGTAAATAGTATGCATTATAAAATGGCATATTAATAAAAATAGTCCCATGTGGAGGTACTTCAGTAGACTTCAGTAGAGTAGACTTCACTCCTGGCCTTTCTTTCTTTGGGCACAAAACTTAGTTTATCAGGATTATGTGATTTGCAAATTTGGAAAAACTTTCTTCTTTCTTCTCCATTTCAACCTGTTCCCTTTTTTTCTACTACATAATAAGGGATCTGACACTATGGGGGTCAGATTTCCCAGCTGTGCCACTTAATTGATGGGTAGGTCTCTGATTCATAAGGAGAGGAAATTCAGAAGCTCATTTGACCGCACATCAAAGTCCCATTTTCCTAGCCTTCATCAATTATATAGCTGACCTTTTGATATCCATCTGTCAATCTGTAGTGTTCTATTTCTCAACTGGTTCAGAATTCAGGCAGTGGGGAGAGAGATGTTACCTACAGAGTCCATCAAAATCCCAACATATTTATAATGATCCAGATACTAGTTTCTAAGCATCCCATTTTTGCATGTATAGTCTGAGGGGAGGAGGACGTAGCGGAAAGAATGGGACTCTGGTGCCAGACAATGTTGGCTTCTCATGTCAGATGTATTCCTGTGTCACCCTGAGTCAAGTTATTTAACATATCTCAGACTATTTTCCCTGATCTATACAATAGCATGACTAAGGACTTCAGTGCATTGTTGTGGAGTTAAAAGAAATAGTATATGTGGAGTGCCTAAAAGGAAACCTGGTACAAATATATACTCAGAATTATTGCTTTCCCTTTATATCAATAATCCATTAAATAAATAATTGAAATCAAATTAGAAATAAGGATATTTATAAGAAGTCAGGAGAAAGTTATCTACAGACTATGAAGTTGAGTGGCAGGAAGCGCATTTTGGAAAAAAAAAAAAAGCCAGTCTTTTATTTTGAACAGAAAGCAAAATAAATTTTCTTCTTGCAAAACTGAAGTAGACTAGTAAAGAAAAAAAGACACCAGTAAATCTGGTCAAAATTTCTACAGTAACTGATGTGGGTAGAATAAGAGGACCCTTGATTCATTCAGCCCACTGCCTGTGTTCTGCATACTTACAAGTTTTTATGGTTTCTGCAAAGATATTGTTGATCAGTATATAACAATAAAACCCATAAGTATTTGTCTGTGTTAGAACAGTGACACTCACTGGTTATTTCTGATATTGACAGAAGTACTTACTACTAAAAACATCCCTTTTTAAAGCAAAATTTAAAATGATCCTCATAAATGTCAACAAGGTAAACCAACAAGGAGATAGCCAGGGGTATCTACAGGTATCAAAAGGGAGTACCAAAATCATTAAAAATACTGAATGTGACAAAGGAATTTACATACATACACACATGGAATAGTCAAGGCAACTGGGGATATTTGGCCAGAAGAAGAGAGAGCACAAGCAGCCAGTGATTACTATCTTTAAATTATAGGAAGTGATGAGCACCTGGGTGGCTCAGTGGGTTAAAGCCTCTGCCTTCAGCTCAGGTCATGATCTCAGGGTCCTGGGATGGAGGCCCTCCTCAGGCTCTCTGCTCAGCAGGGAGCCTGCTTCCTCCTCTCTCTCTGCCTGCCTCTCTGTCTACTTGTGATCTCTCTCTGTCAAATAAATAAATAAAATCTTTAAAAAAATTATAGGAAGTGATACCATAAATTAACTCTGTAAATATAACTTGTAAAGATTTGGACCAACATATTTTTTTTAAAAAGATTTTCTTTATTTATTTGTCAGAGAGAAACACAGCTAGAGAGGGAACACAAGCAGGGGAAGTGAGAGAGGGAGAAGCAGGCTTCCCACTAAGCAGGGAGCCCAATGCAAGGCTTGATCCCCATATTCTGGGATCATGACCTGAGCCAAAGGGAGACGCTTAATGACTAAGTTACTCAGGCAACCCTGGACCAACCTAATTTTAAGAGCTATCCAATACGGATTGAGCTTCCTTGGTTGTGGTTCCTTGCCTCTAGAGACACCCGAACATATCTGAACAGTGACTAATTAGTAGCCCTAGAGAGGATTCATGAATAACAGGAATTCTTGATGGTCTTTAAAAGCATTCCAGCTTCTAGGTCCTATTACTCAGTGTAAACCCACATTTATATGACTTGTAAACTAATAATATTTTTTGTAATAAAATCTGGCTCCTTTGCTCATATGTAAATTACAAGTGCCTGTTTTAATCATTAAGGCCCTATTGCTTTCAGATATAGGAGGGCTTGCCAAATCAGTGGCTTTGCTATTATTCATATACCTACAATGAAATACAATAGAAGCATCTATGACTTTTTTATAAGTTTCTTTCTTTCTTTCTTTCTTTCTTTCTTTCTTTCTTTCTTTCTTTCTTTCTTTCTTTCATAATCTCTTCGCAATGTGGGACTCAGATGCATCCAAGATGAAGAGTCCCATGCTATTCTGACGAAGCCAGCCAGGCCTCCTGCATCTACCACTTTTTATTTATGGGATGATTTTCTGTTACCTAACACAGAAACATAAGAATGACTGATCTTTTTTCTTCTCTTACCTCCTAATCCCGGTAAATACTTCCCATCTCATGGTACATTAATCTCAGGCGTATGAAGGAATGCAATCTGTGTGAGTTACTGGTAGGACTCTATCCTGAGAGCATATTACAATTTTCTCTCCCTTTTAGACTAGCCAAAAACAAACAAAAACAACAACACAAAAAACAAACATGATTTGAATTTCAATGATTCAAATATGTTGCTTAATATTAGTCACTCCTCAAAACATTAAAAGTGAGGGTCAATTAATCTAGGGCCCGAACCAGCCCTGGTATCTCAGGGAGACGTTTTCTCATTTCTTATTTCAGAGACATTTACATAAAGAAACTGCTAACTTGCCTAAGGCAGGAGAGTTTTAATAAACTCACTCATGTAATAAGAGCTTATTTTCCTTAGGTACCAAGAACATTTTTACATATAAATCAGTGCACATAAGACCAGTTACCAACACAAGAAAAAAAAATATGAAAAACAAATACCTTGCTATCTGCCATCACTTTATCACAGAGAATATTAAACTGATATGTTTTCTTTTCTTTGTTAAACACACACATATTTAGGTAAGCCACAGCATTGGAAGCACATTTAAGTAGCTGTTTTTACCATCTGCTTTCCATTTAACATTGGAATGTGCTTATCACAAGATAATTTCAGGTTAATAAATAAAAAGAGAATCATCTAGAGAAAGTCAGCCCTATAGACTGAAGAAGAGGAGAAACAATCCCAAGAAGAACATCGAGGCTGGAAGCATAGGTGAAGATGGGAAAGGGAAGACTGTGGCTTCAAGTAGCCACTGGGCACTATTTTCTCAGACTCCTTTCCAAACAGTAACACCTGCAAGAACAAGACCCTGAGATACAGTAAAGGTAGCTTTGAAAATCTCAACCTGATCTGGTATCTAATAGAACTAGGAGTTTATGATCTATTTCATATCTACACTTTCTATAGAATTACACATCTTTTAAATGACTTTTAAAAGAAATATCAGTAACTTTTTTCTTTTTTTTTTTTCCCCTTATGCTGTTATGTGTGATAAAATACATCTAAAGCCTTTTAGTGGTCTTACTATTCTCCCGTAATTTTTGGCTTAAACGAGTTTTACTATTGCTAAGGGCAAAACAATGGCTTTATCGCAGGGGGTTACAAAAAATGTGTTGAAGAAATGACCAAAGTGGTAGAGGCTGTGAGTTGGTGAGGGCTAAACCCCTTGCCTCAGATATGTTTCTGTCTCTTGAAAATATGCAAAAAAAAAAAAAAGGCATGAGTTATTTTTCAGTTTTTAAAAGTTTCAGAGGAGAATTAGAAATCAAACTGTAAGTCATAGTCATTCTTTTTTAGGAAGGGGCAACGGTATTGTGTAGGTGGTGAAGTCAGAATTAGGTAGATTTCGGTTCCGTTGGATCAGTTGTGTGACCCTGGGACAGCTGCTTACTCTACCGTGCCTTCTGTTTTCCCACTTGGTGAGAAGTGATGATTGTTAAAATAACAATAACATTAACAACCAGAATAGTGCGTTCGTGAGGATTCAGTGTGGTGGTGTTATATAAGACAGTGACACGGTAGCTGTTGGAGATGAATCCTGAAAACACAGGGGCTGCCAAAGAGCGCGGTGGTTCTCCACTAGCTTTAGAAATTCCATGTGGAAACTGTGATCAGAGTACGGATCATACTTTCAGCAAATGTCAGCTTCTGACCCCCAAGAAAAGGTTATAAACCATAACTTCTAAAACTCTGGATAACAGTTCTTTAAAAACATTTTATTTCCACAGAGCCCACTTTCCACTCCTGTTCTTTCCATTTCTTTCTTCTTTTTCTTGGGGGTGGGGAGCAAAGGGAGAGGGTATGAGAGAATCTCAAGCAGGTTCCACACCCAGTGTGGAGTGCTACATGAAACTCAGTTACATGACCTTGAGGCATGACCTGAGCCGAAATCAAGAGTCTGCTGCTTAACCAACTGAGTCACCTGGTTGGTTGCAATTGAGGTGTCCCTCAATTTTTACTGCTCCCCCCAACTCTCCAAAATATGCCATCTTCCTGGGGCCTCTTCCAACAACCACACAGAGACTCTCCCACTGAAATGCAATCACAAATGTTGTCAATATATGGTAGTACAAATATTTAGGTGAAAAAAAGGATATTTAGGTGAATAATGTGAAAATCCCAGTTCTCTCATTTGAATGGGCTATTTAAGAATCTTTGACTTCTAACCTGAATATACTTCCACAATCCCCCACCCTGGAGTTCTTCTATTATGAAGTAGAAGAGTAAAAATCAAGAACAACCGAAACAACAATAAAAAAATGAATGGAATCCTTGTACCTGTGCTACACGGAAGCTGGTTCTACCAAAACAACAACCTCCTCCCAGAAAAACAAACAAACAAATAAACAAAAGCAAAACCAGAAACTACAAAGACACAAATATCATAGTTTTCTAGCAACGTAAATAAAACCTGGATCCATTTACTGGGAACAACAACTGAGCTAGGTAGTGGGGAAAAAAAAAAAAATCCAATGATAGAATGACGGAATGAGTTTCAGAGCAATATCATCAGTTACTTTTTTAAAAACGTATTTTATTTATTTTTTTAACAGACGAGGGGACAAGCAGGGGGAGTGGGAGCAGGGATCCGCATGCGGGGTTCAATCCCAGGACCCTGGGATCATGATCTGAGCTGAAGGCAGATGCTTAGCCAACTGAGAAACCCAAGTGTCCAGTCACTTTTATTTTTTCTATTTAGGGCAGGTGTTATCATGAATTGCCAAACCAATCATGCTTCATGTCCAGGGTTCTGGGAGAGAGCCCCAATTTCCCTGAGACCTTTGCTTCCTCCTATCTGTAAAAAAAAATGTCATGTGAGCAAGTATGAAAGATAGGAGTTTCTTTAACATGGGCAGCTAATAGTTTCTGCCCTAACTACTCATCATTTCTGCCCTAACCAATGAACTTGAACTACAGAAGGCATTTATTAAAAAACTGATTGCAAATGCATTTATTTTTCTAAGATAAGGGGTATAACCCACTGTGTCACATTTGAAGGAATAAATTCCTCTTTGGTGAAGACCCATTTTGATAAAATTTGGAACCAACTTTTACCTGCTTTGTCATCCTTATATAAAGGAAGATACATGCTACCAAATATATAGTGATTTTACATTTAAGAAACACTTTAAACTGAATATCTAGTTAAAAGTCACACAATAATTCAAAAGCAACTCACTCTTGGAATCCATAGCCGCCTTTCATAATATGGGCTACTGGAGATAAGTCTGCTTATTGACATGAGTCAATAAATGTTGTGTGATGATATAAAGGCTATAGAGATGCTTGATTTCATTCTTACTCTTCAAGATAAGCCTTTTCTTTTTCTTTCTCACAAATGTTGGTACCAAAGGTTATGGAATTTAATGAATATAAAATAGTTCACACTTCCAAGGCAAACCATGGTAAGCCACACAATAAATTTTAAAGCAGGATTTATTTAACTTAAGGTATATGATTGGGCTTTGGGGATTTTCTTGACCTTTTAAATTATATTCAGGACGTTTGTATATGAGTATATACATATGCATTTGTTTCTGGGCAGTTGATCCATAATTTTCAACAGGTTTTCAAAAGGGCTGGGGCCCCCTAATGATTTTAAGCTACTGCTTTAAGTTGTTTATCAGAATAATGCTGATGGACACATTTTCTCTGATCACTGTAAAATAAGTCATAGCTGGACCAAACTGATATTGTAAATACCTCTATATATTTATAAAGTTTTGTTGTCTATATATTGTGTAGTTACCTACACAATAATTCTTTAGCACAACAAACTTTGAGAAGCACGGAGTAGCATCAAGACAAGCATCAAGACGAGGAAAATATATAAAGATGTTTTGATTTCCAAACATTTTGTATGCATAAAATAAGTATTATTCCCCAGTAATGAATTAATAGAAGGGAGCACATTTACACTTTTGACTTTGAAAATCAGGCATACTATGCCTTCTAAGACATTTGCAGTTTAATATAACTTCCAGAATCTCCATGTCACTTCAATAAGGGCTTGCAGAAAGTTCTAAATACATTGCATATGATTCACAGACTATAGGATTCTCAGAATACTTCCTAAGGTATATCTGTCCACCTCCTTTTCATCCCTATATTGTATGTGTAAGCACGAAATCAAAGCACAGATTTTCTTAGAGATCCCTAGAATCCTCAGTCAATTCTTATGTTTATGCACCAATAGCACAAACATTCTCAGACTCTCCAAACCTTTATAGATATTTATATTAACCTCCTACTTAGGTTTCTGCTAGAGAAGAAGATCATACCACCTTGTTTGGTGCATTCCTTTCTTTTCTTTCTCACACTTCACAATAGTGCAGAATGTACACTTTTCTTTTTCTTAATATTTGGCCAGGAACTTTCCTTATATAGAATTTTAAGATCTATCTACCCCTTCTGTGTTTCTGTGCGCTAGTCAGGAGGCAAGTAAGAACTAGAAAGTATCAAGAACAAAAATGTCAATAGATATGTTTACTTATGTGATTTTTTTTAACTTATGTGATCGAATGAGAGCATGCTGTAGTGTGTTACATCTTAGTGCAGTGGGTATTAAGTTTTCAAGTTAACATACATACATGGTATGAGAACACTGTGGTAATAATTTCTTCAAACAGCTACAGGAACTATGTAACAACTCCTGACATCTTGACAAGGGAAGACATGTCAAAGACACTAAGAGACAAACAATTGGATAACACATGATATTACAAGTATCAACACAGTGGAACCTACGGCAACAAGATACAGCATCAGGCCACCTGTTTCCCATTATTATGTTCCAACACACATATTATTCATTTCCTCATTTAATTAGCTATGAGTAGGTGCCAGCTTCTGTGAAGGTTTCCATGTTGCATAAAATTGGATTTGCCCTCATGAAGCTCGTAATTATTCTCACCATTATTTAGATCCTTTGTGTCAGGATTACTCATACTAATCTTAAAAATGGGTATGATAGGGGTGCCTGGGTGGCTCAGTTGGTTAAGCGACTGCCTTCGGCTCAGGTCATGATCCCGGAGACCCGGGATCGAGTCCCACATTGGGCTCCCTGCTCCGCAGGAAGCCTGCTTCTCCCTCTCTCACTCCCCCTGCTTGTGTTCCCTCTCTGGCTGTGTTTCTCTCTGTCAAATAAATAAAATCTTTAAAAAAAAATGGGCTATGATAATTGCTACTATTTTAAAAAAAGAGATAACTGAGGTACAGTCAGGTTGAATGCTTCACAGACACAAATTTTATTAGCGTTAGAACAAAATAAAAATGTGCTTTATACTCTAAAATTCATGCTCTTAAGTAATGTGGAGTTTGTCTATGTATACACATCATTATAATGGAAGGCAAGAAGTAATAAGGACCAAAAGACAAGTATAGATAAAGCATTTTGATGAAATTTCAGAAAACATACTTTTTAGAGGGGCAGGGTGAGCAAATACTTTATAAAGAAGATGTTTTGATTCATATCTCCAAGATAAAAAGGTCTCAATTATAAAAAAAAAAATAAGTGATGTATCTCCTAAAGTAGAGAGGACTATATGAGCATATTCTTTGGGGAGGGAGGTGTGTAGGAGGGCATGGAAGTCAACATAAAATTTCATTCGACTGGTATATAAGTCTCATCAAAGGAAAGAGAATGGAAATAACATTCTTGAGTGTGTTGCTCTGTGCTAGTATTGTGTTGTGAATCTCACACAGTGTACCTCATTTTATTTAATATTTACAACAAATCAGTGAAGTAGGTATATTGGAGTTTTAACAAAAATAAATAATTGATAAAATGTCAGAGAAAACATATTATGGTGAGAAGTTGAAATCAGAGTTAATTATAAAGTCTGTGTTCTTTCAGAAACATCACGTATGATGAAAAAAAAATCCTAAGGATAAATTTAAAAATGGAAATTGGAACCATATTGGGGAGGGCCGTGAGTTCCAAGATGACAAAATACTGGAGTTAACTTTGAAGATAATCATGAGTCATTGTTGGCATTTCCTAGCTATACCTTAGATTTCTCTATATGTCAGAAATATATGTTAGTCATTACCTGATTAATTTTGTCATCAAGAACCAAGGTAAATAAATTCTAAACTGCATTAATTGAGATTTGTTCTTTCAGCTAAACTTTAAGCTCCTGAGTCATAACTTCCATGCAACAATCAAATAAATAAGAAATCAGAATACTGGGCGCCTGAGTGGCTCAGTTGGTTAAGTGACTGCCTTCGGCTCAGGTCATGATCCCGGAGACCTGGGATCGAGTCCCACATCGGGCTCCCTGCTCCACGGGAAGCCTGCTTCTCCCTCTCTCACTCCCCCTGCTTGTGTTCCTACTTTGGCTATGTTTCTGTCAAATAAATAAATGAAATCTTTAAACAAAAAGAGAGAAATCAGAATACTTAGTGGGTCTACATTCATGAAGAAAAAACATCATCAAGTTACTCATAAAGAGTAAAATAAAATGGACACTAAGATGAGTTCATAAAATGAAGCTTTAATGTACTATTTATATAAATAAGACTAGCTCTTTTCTTTGGTGGAGGAGTTGACTTCCTTGTCAACAGCCAAAAATCTACCACCAAAATGTCACTCCTTATTTATACTTTTTCAGTTGTTTTCCTGAGAAATGATCCTTTGGAATTAATCCAAGAAAAGCAATAATTAGGAGTACAAATCACATAATTGTGAAAAAAAAAAGCAACATGAGGATATACTCTAAAATATTAATGGTGATTCTGGAGGTGTCTGACTTATGGTTAATTTTGATGGCTTTATCATGAAATTTTTAAAGGATTTTCTTTATTTGACAGAGAGAAACATAGCTATAGAGGGAACACAAGCATGGGGAGTGAGAGAGGGAGAAGCAGGCTTCCCATTGAACAGAGAGCTCGATGCAGGGCTCGATCCTGGGAATCGGGGATCATGACCTGAGCTGAAGGCAGACACTCAATGACTGACCCACCCAGGCATTCCTCATGATATATTTTTGCACTAAGAAAATTTTGTACAATAAGCACATACTATGTTTATGTTGAGAAAAAAAAAAAAGACATATGAAATGGAAGGAGAGAGATCAAACGGAGAGTCCAGGGAAGATAGATTTTCTCCTCTTCTCTTCCTCTGTCCTTCTACCTTTGGCCAGCTCTGTGCATAAAACTTGGAACATTATGTACCTTGAGTGTAGACCAGGACAGAATCCATTCCATACTTGCTTCCCAATCTCTTGCTACAAAATGTCAAACCATAGAACCTAAACTTAATTTGGATGTTTCGGAAGCAATTTGACCTAACGGGACATCAGTTTATTCTCAAGCTGTAATTAGCATGATTCAACAAGATTTAACATATTTTTCAGCCTGAAGAAAGATAAAATTCATTAGAGTTGTCAAGCGGGGACTGGAATGTGACTCTATGTTAAGTAATTTTTTACAGCTTATTTCTTATTCTTGAGACCAACAATCCATGACTCTACCTCTGAGAAGCGTGAAAAATAAAGCTGGACCATTATGCCTTATACTCCTAACAGCCACTTGGCTTCTGTACACTCACTTGCTAGACCCTGGGAAAGTGGGAAAAACCTAGCACCCACCCCATAGACACCCTGTAACCACAAGGACTCTCCCCACGCCTTCAGATCTAAGAATGAGAGATAATGGCCATCTGGCTCCGGGAATATGGCTACAAGAGCACTCCCTGATCCAGGCTATCTAGCCCCAGGAATGTGGCTACATGATCACTCCCGGAGCCTCCTACCCGACCATCGGGCATCTTGGGGTTTGCTGGGCTGGGGGGCCAAGGCCAGTCGTAAGGGAAAATGTCAACCAATCATGTGCTTGTAACTGGGGAAACTCTGTAACTTGTTTGCCCTTACCCATAAAAGCCACGCTAAAAGTGTGCTCGGGGTCTCTGAGCGTGACCGGTAACGTCCGCATGGACAATAAACGACCCTTGCCGCTTGGCTTTGACTCTGGTCTCCACTGGTCTTTTCGGGGGTCTCACGACTTGGGTGTAACACCTCATGTTTTATGCCAGTAAAATGATTTGGATCTTCAGAGTATCAATGATCATATGTCTTAAACTTTAAACTCAGAAATGCTATCTGATAGTTTTTTATTAGTGTAGATGTGTATGTAAAAAAAAAAAAAAAACTTTCAAATTTTGAAGATCACATCCAAATTTAACTATACATTTAATGATCACTTTAAAGAGAAAAAAATGCATTCTTAAGAAAATTAAATTTTTGGGGGGGGGTGGTGTGCCTGAGTGGTTCAGGCATCTATTGGTTAAGCATCTGTCTTTGGCTCATGTCATGATTCTGGGGTCCTGGGATCAAGCCCCATATCTGGCTCCCTGCACAGCAGACGGTCTGCTTCTACATCTCCCTCTGCTGCTCCCCCTGACTTGTGCTCTGTCTCTTTCTATCTCTCTGTCAAATAAATAAATACAAATCTTAAAAAAAATTATATTTTTTAAATATCAAATACTTATCACTCAAATATATTGGCCAATATTTAATGCACCAAGTGAATATTTTTCTGTAAGAAGTACTTTGACAACTAAAATTTTATCTCACTATATTTTTCTTAACCATCCTGTCCAATTTTCCATCCATGAGTCTATTGTTCAAAAATTTGAATGATTACTAATATTTGTTATTCCACAGGCCAAGCATATACTTATCTTTTTTCAATTTGTATTTCTTTTACCACTTCACTTCATAGCACAAGTGAAAGCCCTAGATAAATCATTTAAATAATAGAATTGTTTTGGGAGAATCCTTTATCTTCAGTAAAGAAAGTAGTTGATCTGTAATAAAGGTTATACATACCTTTGGACAGAAGGTGAAATTCAGTCATTTAATAAGGCTATGGAAAATTACCATAACAAAGTTTAATAAGCAGAACATAGCCCAGCTGAGTGAGAAAAATCTAAATCTTTAGGAGGGTTTACCAGTGAAGAAGAGGGAGAAGGCATTTCTGATATAGATGGAAACAATCGGGTACACATAATTTAGCAGTAACTTGAGTATCATAAATATATATCATTTATATGCACAAATGCATGTAAAATAAACAGGGTTATAAATCTAGTGGAAAGTACATGAGAGAAGCACAGACCTTTTACTCTAATCATATGCAATTAATTGTTCCTCTGGATTCTATGCTGCTCCATGGCACCATGGAGCGCTTGTTCTATTTTCAGTGACTATCACCAGGCCAGCATGCCAGCAAGAGTTGATGTTAATGTCTTAGCATGAAAATGTGCATTTTTTCATATTTTAGAAGTGAAGAATTTCACTTGAGTATTAGATATGTTTGCAAATAATGTTATAAGAGTTGCCTTTGACATTCCTAGAAAATATAACCTCTCAAGACTGCTGTAGCAGTGCCCAACCTTTGCCATTTAGTGCACGTCTTCCTGAATTTTGCTGCCAGCATCTGTGTCTCTCTGCCTGAAGGGTTTCTCTCACCATCTGTGCCTATTCCATTGGTGTGAAAGGCAGGCTAGGGGTTTTAGGGAATTAGTATCCCTGGGAACATCTCTCAACTAATGATTAATGGGTTTTAGAAGATAAATACCCCAGGTTCTTTGCCCTTGGGGTGACCTTGGGGTGGGTAAGTCATGTGTGCTATCTCACTTCTAAATCACCTGGGATTCAGAGCAGGTCTAAGTTACAGACCCACAATGGTGACTTTATTACTTTATTCTATTTTTCTGTTTCCTGTCTTACTTTTCTATTTCTCTACCCTCACTCCCTGGAATCACCTCTCAAAAGAACTGCAATAATTACATTTAATTCTTTGTCTCAGCATCTGATAACTACTCATCTGAGACTCATGGAACATCAGGGCTACTCATTCTACACTTGACTAGTAATCACTTAATCTGCTGACACATTGATACATTATGTCCAAAGTCAAAGTCCTGGACTAGGCACTTAAACCAGCTCCTACTGATTCCCTATACCTAATGTTATCTCTACAGCCCAGTCAAGACAGCCTTCTATGAATCAGTGACTCCTTCCCCTTTGTCCTTCATATCCAATTAACAGCCAGCTTTTATAAATGATATTTCCAGTATGTGCCTAGTGTCTTCTATTTCCTTTCCTTTCTTCCCTATTATCTTAGTTCAGCCCCCATTACCTAACACATCAGAAACTTAATCTGTATAGAATTTATTGTGTGATGTAATGAGGTGATTTCTTCTCTGAGAAGAGCTCAGAGCTCATACTAAAATAACTTTCTAATCTCTTTTTTTATTTTTATTTTTTAAATTTTATTTATTTATTTGACAGAGAGAAACACAACTAGAGAGGGAACACAACCGGGGGAGTGAGAGAGGGAGAATCAGGCTTCCCGCCGAGCAGGGAGCCCGATGCAGGGCTGGATTCCGGGTCTCCAGGATCATGACCTGAGCCAAAGGCAGTCGCCCAACCAACTGAGCCACCCAGGTGCCCCAACTTTCTAATCTCTTAATAGAGATGAGAAGACCAATGATCTCCAAGACTTGATAAATTTTTCTCAACCACTCATGCTTGTACCATTTAAAAAAATGGCTACAAATTATTTGGCCCTTTTCCCCATAAGAAATGTAAATCCACATTTTATTCTCTTGGGTTTTCTCTGACCAATCTCATAAATACAGATGTAATAATCTACTGGCCTAAGCAGTGAGAGATTGACAGATACAGACACTCCCTTCCTCTGGGAATAATCATTTATGGAAGCCAACTAGCATATATATATATATATATATTTTTTTTTTTTTTTTAAGATTTTATTTATTTGACAGAGAGAAACACAGCCAGAGAGGGAACACAAGCAGAGGGAGTGAGAGAGGGAGATGCAGCCTTCCTGCCGAGCAGGGAGCCCGATGTGGGACTCGATCTGGGGTCTCCGGGATCATGACCGGAGCCGAAGGCAGTCGCTCAACCAACTGAGCCACCCAGGCATCCCAGCCAACTATCATATAAAAAGTGTGATTTCCTTGGAGCCACCACACTGTGAGAAGCGTGAACCAGGCAGAGAGGCTCAAAATGAGGAAGTATTTTGTATGAAGAGAGAGGTACAAAAGGCAGTCTAGACCTTCCAGCATTAGTCATCTCAACTGGGGCCACATGGATCAGACACAAGCTGTCCAACTAAAGCCTTTCCTAAATTCCTGACCCACAAAACCTGTTAGTTTCACTCTATGGTAGTTTTTGTGCAGAAAGAGGAAAAGGTTGCAGTCTCCATATCCAATCCAGTGAGTTTTGTTAGCTCTGCCTCCAAAATATATCTTGATTCTGCCCATCTTTCATCACCTTCTTTGCTCTTCTAGTTCCAAGCAGAACTGTGTTTCATCTAGACTAATACAAAAGACGTTGAACTATTCTCTATGCTTTTACCTTACCATTTATTCCCTGCATAGAAGATATAAAATAATTTAAAAACTTAAATCAGATAACCCTGCTTGAATTCTCCACTAATTTCTCACTGCAATAAGAATAAAACTGCTTTTATGACAGATTATAAAGACTGACACTGATGACCCACACTTACCTCTCTGATCTCACTTTCTTAGTTACTGTGTTCTACCCTTATGCTCCCCATTTTAAAAAGATTTACTTATTTCAAAGAGAGAAAGAGAGAGAGAGAGCATGCACATGTGATGGGGGAGGGGCAGAGGGAGAGAAAGAATCTCAAGTAGACTCCACATTGAGTATGGCGTTCAATGTGGGGCTCAATCTCACAGCCTTATGGTCATGACCTGAGCCGAAATCAAGAGGGGGAGGCTTAACTGACTGAGCCATCCAGGTACCCCTCTTCCTCATATGACATTTTTGATATCTCTGGAATCTGTAAACTCATACATGTCCCAGGGTCATTGGGTTGTTGTCACTTTACCTGAAATTCAGTCTTCTCCAGTTCTTCACCAATTTGCTTTTTCTCATGATTCAGCTATCTGCTCAACTACCACCTCTTAACAGAGAGGACCTCCCTGACCATTAGATTAAACTGCCTCTTCCTAGTTAATATTATCTATGCCTTTAACCTGTTTTGCTTTTTGTAGCTGTTATCACTATCTAGAATTATTTATTTACTTACTTATCATTTCTCCCTTATTAAAATGCAGTGCCTATAAAAAAGAGAGCTAAACTGTCTAGCTTGCCACCATATTCCTAAGGCTTGACCCACTGCTTGACAAATAGTGGAGACTCCACAGTTGTTGAATGATTGTAATGTGAAATAGGGTTTAGTATCTATTTCCTATTAAACTCTGATGGGATTAAAATCTATTAGAAAAAAAACACAGACTGTGCTAATTTATAATCTACTCGATGCAGCTCCCCAGGAGTTCGTTTGCAAGGAAATACATATTACATATCCACTGCACCATTTAATTAAATATTCTTTAATTTAGAAACACCCATTTTGACTAATTTAGTGTATCCATTTGGAAAGACAATATTCTTCTCTCCTCCTACCCTAATGCTTTCCACATGTGATACAGATTAAAAAGGGTAATACTGGTCTGCTTTAAATGTTTTCTTTCCTTATTGCTCTAGGCACACAATGGCCAGTGTAACTGATCTGAAATTGGGAAGGAAGACAGAAGGCAGGGAAAGTCTACCCATCCATCCATTCTAGTTTGTGTTCATTATTATCCAAGCTAGAATTATGGGCACTTCTGGGCATGTTAAAAAATATTAAAGAAAGCAAGCAAGCAAGTTAGGGATCTTTTTGTACCCATTTATGAAAAGATGACAATTTAAGAGTCTAAATTTATGTTTTCTCCTGTAAGAACTTAGAAGATTTTTTTCTTTTTTTAAATAATGAAAAAATTCCCTTTATTGCCTGCTGACATTGTGCATTTCTGAACGACCACTCTCAAACATCAGCAAGAGTGAAGAGCTGTGAAGTAAACTTTCACTTCTTTATCTTGAAAACAAATTAGGAATAATGGATAATATATTAATTTAAAAAATTAGGAAAAAAGCAGACTGATGGTCTCCCCTCAGGAAGGTTTCCCCAGCTCTATAAGAGGTAGAATATAGCCAGCCCCCCTCTCTTTGACCTCCTCTGCCTTCATCCCCTTTCCCTCCTGGGCTTTTAGCCCCCGTCCCAAGACATAACTATTCTCAGCAGGAAAGAGGGCTACTCTCTTCCTTCTACAATCATCGGATTAACTTTATGAAAGCATCAGTCTGTAGTGTGAATGGCCCAAAATATATATGGAGAAGAAAAGGGAAGGGAAACTGAATCCAGAGGGTGAGACCCAACCCATCCCTGGCCATTGATACCTTTTTGATATTTGAGTAAGTCACTTATATTTTCAGGGTTCTAATGGGCTCATCTATTAACTGGTTCCTAACTATTGGGTTTATTGCCAGGCTGTATAAAATAGTGGTTGGGAGCAAAAGCTTAGAAACATCTACTGCCTGGGTGTAAATTCTGATTTCGCTAATTATTAACTTTGTGACTTTGGATAAGTTGCTTAACTTCTCTGTGCCTCTACTTCTGAATTGGTGGGAAAGCATCCCAAATATCCACAGACCTGATTTTACCTACTATACTAATAACACAGTAATCAGATGGGTAATATAAAAGCAAATGCATTGTGGTTTCATTCATTTATGTATAATTCATTTATTATAAACTCCGTTCTGATAAAAATCTGTCTCTTTGTCCAGGTTTCTCCAAAGGAAAATAATCTAAGCTGAAAATCTTAAAAGACTCTTGGAAGATAAACTGAAAACTATGTCAACAATCCAAAAGCTTCTACATGGTCAAGCAATAAATAGTATCACCAAATGAGCAGAAACAGTACTGGCATCTTAGGAGCTCTATGTTTATCAAGGACATGGAAGCCCACCCACACTGGTTGATATCCTTACTGCGCAGAATGGTGTGTTGACAACAACATCGCCATCTTCTGGGAACTTCAGGGTTTACCCCAAAGACACTGAATCACATTCTATATTTTAACAAAACCCCAAGGTGATACCTTGAACATAAAGGTTTGAGAAACACCAATGATTTCCAGAATTGGCTGCACACTGGAAACAACTGGAAAACTTAAACACTGACTTATGTCTGGATTTTAATCCCAGAAATTCTGATTTAATTGGTATGAAGTGTAGCCTAAGCACCTGAGCTTATTAAGAAATTATTTTCCCAACTGATTTCAGTGTTGAGCCAGAATTCAGATCCATCGAGCTAAATCTTGAGATGCCCCAGGCCTTTATATGAAAATATAATTTCTTTCATGTGCTCTGAATACAAAAATGTTAAGATATACCAAATGCACATTTTTCATGGTTAAGAAAGGTTAATTCCCCAGATTTTATTGTCACATGCTGGATTCAAAACTCCCTGGGCTATTTCTTCCATGGTAATTTCACGATATAGAGAGCTCCTTGCTTGTTTTCAGAAAGACAACAAAAGGTTGATTCCCCAGCAGGCTGAGATAATGGCCATCTGTTAGGATGGAACAGTATAGTGGATTCAAAAGGTGATATTTGCCACTGTATCCGGTATCTGGAAGGAACAGATGAAACCAAACTTTTCAGAACTCACAACACCTTATGTGTCAGACCCCTGAGAGGAAGGTCATCCCAAATTAGAAACACATGCGTCATTGGACAGGCACTCATCCACAGGCATCTGAATGTCCACTCTGAAGGATGCCTTTAACATTCCTATCTTTCCAGGGACTGCTGCTATGCTGGTGCCAACAGCCTCATGCAACATTTCTCATCATTGAGCACATGAAAAAGGGAAGGGGCACACCAGGGTGGTCCCCTCTTTCCCTGTATCTGAAACCAGCCCTTTCAAGCTGATGAAACTGACACCCAAATGGTTACAATAATAATAACAACAATAATAATAATAATATGTTTGCGCTAATTTTGTGTTATTCATTTAATTGGATATGTTGACCCAAGTGCTCCAAAATTCCCTATAGCAGAAAGATTTTATAATCGGTAAGGCAGACATTACAGGAAAAAGAGATTTGGTGACCATGCTAAAAGTAAACTTTAATTGTTCATAAATATTTATTATATATTCACCTTAAATTAAAAATAAACACAATGAATAAGGCAGAACCCATATAATTTTATACACATTAAGGTAATAATGATGGTTTCTCTTTTTTTATAATTTTATATGTCTTATTTACTAAAATATTTTTAGAATTTTCCTCTACCACAGTTTATTTTTTAAAAAATATTTATTTATTTATTTATTTATTTATTTATTTATTTATTTATTTACTTACTTACTTATTTAAGAGGGTGAGAGTGTGTGTATGAGCAGGGGTAGGGGCAGAGGGAGAGAATCTCAAGCCAACTCCCCTGCTGAGAAGAGCAGGGAGCTCAATAGGGGGCTTAATCCTAGGACCCTGAGTCCATGACCTGAACCAAAACCAAGAGTCAGGTGCTTAACTGACTGAGCCACCCAGGTGCCCCCCCCACCATCACAGTTTAAATCAGATATTTGTTGCAGATAATGTAAATAAGAGTTTATTTTTCCCCCATTTCCTACATTTTTCTTAATCCAAACAGCTTTTGATGAAGACTTTAGGATCTTATGCAAAATATGCATATGGATTCCTAAAATATAACAAAGTGAACTTTATTAAGTCTAAGGGTGACCAGTAGGTGATAAGTTTACCACAATTATCAAAAACAATGAATGGTGACAAGAAAACAAAATACATTGTGCTGGCTCCCTCTAGTGGAAATTCTGAAGACAAGCCGATTCTAATAGAATAGTTTTGAATTCATAGGCTTGAATACAGAGCCTCTTGAATAACAACCTTAGTTATGGACCAACTAGGCCCCAAATCCAAAAACTTAGAGGGAGCAAGGAAGATCAGTATTCAAAATGTACATTTTTTTAGGCAATAAATCCAAGAAGAAATCGATTTATATTTTTAATTTTTTTATTTTTTTTAATTTTTATTTTTGCAAAGAAAAAGAGATCACAAGTAGGCAGAAAGACAGGCAGAGAGAGAGGAGGAAGCAGGCTCTCCGCCCAGCAGAGAGCCCGATGCGGGCCTCGATCCCAGGACCCTGAGATCATGACCTGAGCCGAAGGCAGAGGCTTTAACCCACTGAGCCACCCGGCGCCCAAAATTGATATATATTTTTCTACTGAATTGCAGGACAGGAGGGAAGTTAAAGCCCCCTCACTATCCACTTTCATATACGTATAGTGAGTATGAAAATAGCCACCTTGCAGGGTTTTTTTCAGGATTAAATGGGATCTGTTTCTCCGCAGTCTTTCTCCAATCCGTAAAATCATGTAACGCGAGGGAATCAAACTTGAATTCTCTCTCCTGTACTTCGCTCTACCGTGCTCATCCGCGATCACCATTTATCATGCTCCTCCACCTGCAACCTATTCTCTAGTACAAGCCGCTGCCAAAACAGCCTCCTGACTGCCCTCCCCACTTTCCTCCCATCACATGCTCCATGATGCACACGGGAGACTGAATGAAAAGTGCGTCCTGTGGACCTGAGGGCCAGCCCCTACACCGTTCACCACTGTACTTGGAACCCTCTCTACCCTGGCCTCCAAAACTGCAGTGAGTTGGGACCTGAGCTGCCCACATTACATCACACCATTCACCCACCCACTCAAGGTAGCACAGAGCTTTTCTCTAAACCGCCCCAAACTGGCCACGGTATTCTCAGTCTCAGGGTCTTTGCACAAACTGATTGTGCCTTCTGACAGTATTTTTCTCATTTTTCTTGTATCTGGTCCTGTCCCACCTTGCAGGTCTCAGGGTAAATACTGCTTTGGAAATTTTCTGTGTCTAAACATGGTCTCCCGTCTTCCAATTCTTTCTGATAGCACTCTGTTTCCTTCAGAAGAACACTCATTATAATCCATAGTTGTTTGTTTAATTGTTTATTATGTGTCTTCCCCCATTAGAATTAAAGGTATTCGGTTTTGTCTTGTTGCCAATTAGATTCTTAGTATGCTGAAGAATTAGTGTTGTTAAGTATTTATCGAACAGTTTTGTGGATGAATTTCATTTCTATAAAATTACTCAGAATAGGTTGGACTAATTAGGCCCTCACTAAATGCCAATTCTTATCTCTTTCCAGGGAGTCATTGGGCTCAATTAGTTCTCATTTCTAGGAACAATTATGAGCTACTTTTATTTAGATTGAGCTAATTGTTAAATGCACTAAGTAGTTGACTAAAGGCATGATTCTTCTGTACTTGCTTGCAGGACAGATTTATTTATAGCGAAGCTTTAAGTGCCCAAATCCATCATTTTCTTTGGAACTTATTTAAAATTTAATTTAATTTCATTATTATTTTTTCTGTTAGAGAGTGCAAGAGAGTGAGCACGGAAGGAGGGAGAATCTTCACGAGGCCCCACACCCAGCACGTAGCCTGCTGTGAAGCTTGATCTCACACTTTAAAACCATGACATGAGCAAAAATCAAGAGTTGGATGCTTAACCAAGTGAGCCACCCAGGTGCACCTCCTTGGGAGTTTTAAGACCAAGAAAGGGACCCCAGATTTATGTTTACATTGTCATATGTATATATTTTATTTTTTAAAGATAAAGTTATACTAACAGACTAGTGCATGAGTAACATCATTTTCTGCACAAGAAAATGTGAAATGCAATGACATCACACTGCTCATATATGAAGGGAATTTGAAAAAGAACATTCCATATCTGATAAAAATCCTAAATATCTGCACTATAATATTAATAACAAGTTGTGAAACAGAAATTGAAATATAATTAAAAATATTTGGTCAACATTTTGGAGAAAGCAATGAGTTTTCTTTAAATTTTTTTCTGTAGAAAATGTTATAAAAATGCATTAAAATATTCAAAAATTACATAAGAAAACTCTAAGAAAAATAATTATAGAGCCGTGACAGGCAGTTACTAAGGATATATGTTATTTCCTGTCTTTTTAGTGACGTTTGTAGGTTTTATGACCTTTTAAAAAGTTATAATCTGCTTTTATTTTCTCATTTACTTTCTAGTTCTATATTCGTAACTTTGTATTCTTTTTGAAAAGTCTCCCCAAATTAAAGACTATGACGGCTTTGTGAAACTCGAATTTTCCCCTGATGCTTGGTTAAAGTGACACATAAGTATTGTTTTTAACTGGACAGATTGGAGATACATTCTTCTGTTTTCAATTTTATTTACTCTTTTAATTAATTTCTTTTTTAATGCCACAAAATGACTACATAATGCAAGGAATAGCATATTAAACTTCTTCTTTTTTTTTTTTTTAAGATTTTATTTATTTATTTGACAGAGAGAAACACAGCCAGAGAGGGAACACAAGCAGGGGGAGTGAGAGAGGGAGAAGCAGGCTTCCCGCCGAGCAGGGAGCCCGATGTGGGACTCGATCCCTGGTCTCCGGGATCATGACCTGAGCCAAAGGCAGTCGCTTAACCAACTAAGCCACCCAGGCGCCCCTAAACTTCTTAACTTAAGAAAAATATATAGTGTTTTTTTAAAGAAATTAATTAATAGACATGCTAAGATTTTAAAAGTAGAAAATAAATAGAATAAGAGGAAAGTATTATTGGGAAAAGGTGAATTCAAAAGTGAAATTAAGGGAGGCCTGGGTGAGTCAGTAGGTTAAGCATCTGTCTTGTCTCAGCTCATGATCCCAGAGCTCTGGGATGGAGCCCAGAGTTGGGGCTTCCTGCTCAGTGGGGAGTCTGTTTCTCTTTCTGCCCCTCCCCACCCCCAACTTGTGTGCTCTTTTTCTCTCTCTCAAATAAATAAAATCTTTTTAAAAAGTGAAATTATTAGGCAGGATGCAAGCTACAGAGTCCTCTAATTTTATTAGAAGTTGGCAACAAATTTGTCCCTGAGCTTCCTAACAGTCAACAAAAAGACCCTTGTAATCCATGAATCTACTAAGGAAAAGAGAACAAAAAACCAGAAACCTATTTGGTAAGGAAAAGCACAATTCAGACTGATTCCTGGATCTCACTCCAGGATCATGAGGCCAGCATTGTCAAATACATTTTCAACTGAACACACGGAGTTTCAGAAATTTTTGTCTGGGCTGATCGTATCATAGCAAAATCAAATTCAGAGATTAAAACAAAAAAATGAGTTTCACTGACAGCACTGGCAGTGAACATAACGTCAGCCCAAGCCAGGCTTCCCAGGTCCCTGCTGCTGATAGAAATTCTGAAAGACATCAGATGTGTGTAGGTGCAAGTAATGGCTGTCCGGTTTTCTCTTTGGCATAGGAGGATATGAATTCTGCCCCATCTGGGTGGTCCTATCATTGTTTTGTGATGCACATGAGCTGTGCTGGGTCACACATCTTTTGAAAGAGAGGAAGGTTTTAAGTAAGACCTTGCCCTGACTCAAAGCCTACCTGGCTCTCCTGGTAGCAGGGGCCATAGAGGGACAAGGGGCAGGGCTATGTCTCTCTCAACAGTATTTTCAGCAACCTACCAACACATAACCAAGTTCTTGGGCTTTATAATTCTGCACAGTCTTTTGATAAACAAAAATGTTTCGTGCTCTCCTGACAATACATTTTGATAAAATCCCTATAAACATGTTTGTTGGCCCTTATTTACTTCTCTGAGTGGAATAAGAATCTTCTATACATAATTACTCCAAATTGGAACATACTTACCAGACTTAGCTTCTGAAACTAAAGGTTTCCATAATCTTTTAAAGATAAATGTAGAGGAATATCTCTTTCAAGGCATATGAGATGGACTTTGGACAGTCTTCAGCTAATGACACTTTAGGAGAAGGGCCTATCTTAATCATTTCAATCTCTTAATTTCCCTATTCTCACCAGGAGTTTGGATTGGATTAGAAGAGCTATCCTGAAGATGAATATAGGGGAGAAAATATTTCCTACTCAGTCAGTCAGTCATTCATTTCTTTAACAGAAACTAATGGAATGCCTACTATAGTATTATAGAAACCATGTAAATCTGTTGCCAATATCTTTGTCTTTTATAAGGCTGTATGAGTTTGGGCACGTAACTTGGCCTTTTATATCTTTATTTCTTCATCTGTAAAATAGAGACCATAATTTTAATTATTTCGTAAGATTACAATAAGAATTAAGTGAGTTCCTACATGAAAAGTACTTCGATATTTGATATATGGTGAAGTATTATTACTACTATGTACCAAGTGCTAGGGATAAAACAATGACAGATGTTCTAACTGATTTTGGCTGCCATGCAATAAGCCATTCTGACTCTAGGGAACGTGGATGACTAGCTGCCCAGTTGCCACACTCTAAAATCTATTATTGCGTTTGTGAAGAGGTCTGTTGGATGCTCCATGCCAATAGCTGAGTGGAGCAGGGAAGCACAATTTCTCCGGAATGGGGGCCTCCAATGTAAGTTTCCTGATTTTGATAGCATACTATAGATAGTTCTGTAAGAGGTGACAGTTGGGGATGGAGTAAGGACCCCCATCCACTCCCCCCAAAAAATCCCTCCTTTGTAAAAGCAACAAGAAAACTGGAAAACGTTGTTAGAATTCACTTTTACAGAACTTTGGAGATGAACCAAATGAACCAATGGCAGCCCCCTCCCCCATATCAAATTGAAATCTGCCATTCATATTCTGAGAGAGAAAGGAAGAGACAGAGAGGCTTAGTCTTAGTTTGGACTCCCCAAGAAGAAGACTCCGAGACAAAATTTCAAATACAAGTAGTTTGCTTGGTAGGTACACAGAATATGAACAGAGAAGTGAGGCATGATACAGGGGAAAACCGGATAATAAAGTGCATAATAACCAGAAAATTACTACTTTGGGTACCTGGAGTTTAAAGCACTAGAGACTCAGAGACACAGGTGCAAAGCCCAATATGTAAGAGTTAGTACCAACGTCCAAACCAACCATGGTATTTTTATGCCAAATATTGAGAACTATTTATTGATGAATGCTTGCTTTCTTGTTGCTTGAGTCCAGTTAAGTAAGATTAAGTAGGTCTGAGTAAGCATAAATAGTAAAATATATGTGATCAGTTAGTACTCTTTAGGCTCCATAAAGAGAGAAAATTCAATCTTAACTGGATCACCTTCTAAAATATACTTTAGTGAGTCGTGACAATTTATAATCTCAACCACAGAACCGACACCTCAATTCCTCTGTCTCTGTGCTCTATTATCATAATGCTGGCTTCGTGTGGTAGCAAAAGAGTGCAGAAATTTCATTCATCACATCTTTCAAGATTCATAGTTAGTGGAAAAGTATGAGTTTCTTTCCCAGGAGAATTAACAAAGATCTCTGGGTTGTCTCTCTTTGGGCCGATCACCAAGGCCAGAAGAATATGTTGCTCTCATAAGTCGGATCTGAACCGTATGTTCATGAATGGAAACAAAACTGGATGGAGTTACATCACTGAAGGTCAGAGGAGTGTATGGAAGGGAGCACAGAAAGATAATCAAAGAGTTGTTTCTACAATGATGGGACTGGTAGTCCTAACTAAAATAATGGGGAATGGACTTTAAGCTAAAAAAAGACACCACCAACAATGTCTTACAAGGAAAGCCATAGGCAGAATTAAATTCAGAATATAAGGACCTGTTCCTAATTAGAAACACAATGGAGCTTATTTATATGTTAAGTTGATTTTTTATCACAAGAGTGTTTTACCTGAGTGTGGTGTAGATCACAGATACACTTCCAGTCTTGAAGAAGATCCTTGAAAACTCAGTCCACTGCATTCAGGGATGATGTAGTAGAATGTTTAAGGCAGAATTGGAAAAGGAAAAATCAGGAAACTCTTACAAATATATTACTTACGTCAAGGTTAGACAAGTCTCTGGAGAATAGAAGGAAGAAGGGAAGGGAGGCATTTCAGGTAGAAGGAACAACACAGGGAAAAGGATAGAAGTGTGAATGGATATAACTTGTCTACATACACATAGACAATCTCACGATTTGAAATGAAGGAATAGTAAAAAGATTAAAAAGACTTTGACCCTTGGGGCGCCTGGGTGGCTCAGTTGGTTCAGCGACTGCCTTCGGCTCAGGTCATGATCCCGGAGACTCGGGATCTAGTCCCACATCGGGCTCCCTGCTCTGCGGGAAGCCTGCTTCTCCCTCTCTCACTCCCCCTGCTTGTGTTCCCTCTCTGGCTGTGTTTCTCTCTGTCAAATAAATAAAATCTTTAAAAAAAAAAAAAAAGATTTTGACCCAAATTGTGAAAGCCTTATGTTTTTCTTTTTTTTCTTTTTAAGATTTTATTTATTTATTTGATAGAGAGAAACACAGCAAGAGAGGGAACACAAGCAGGGGGAGAGAGAGAGGGAGAAGCAGGCTTCCCATGGAGCCAGATGCGGGGTTCTATCCCGGGACTCCAGGATCATGACTTGAGCCAAAAGCAGTCGCTTAATGACTGAGCCACCCAGGTGCTCCTTATTTGTGTTTTTCTAAGGAGTCTATATGTTTAATTACTGGCAGTAAGGATCCAATGAAAGGTTTTTAACAGTGGGGAGATGATGAGATGAGAATTCAGACATCTGAGGAATAAAAGTTTATCCCTTAATACCAACCATATAAGACATTTTATGATAGATATTTATGCTAACGTGTAGACATAGCATGGGCAGTTCTGTCTCCTTATGAGCTGCTTGTTCCTCCATTCATATGATGGGAAATAGCCTTTTAGTAAATACGTTCTTAAGGCATTCCTTAACAGCTTATTTTTTTATTAAAAAGCTATTCATGTCAGTTCATCCAAAATAATACTATGAGGAAAATCTTCACACTAAGAAAAATATTATTTGGTAAAATGAAGCGATATCTATTTTTTGTTTGGATGAATTGATTGCTGACTTAAATTGCTCTCCTGGCACCCGTGAGTAAATGCAGAAACAAAATCCCTGTTTTGCACTATGCGCAATATGTCTAGTGGCCACTAGAGGGCACAGTTACTTCGTGCTGTGACCAGCTAGCACAGTGGTGCTCTAAATCAGAGCAAAATTGAGCAACAAAGGTGACTTCAGCATAGGTTAGGGAAAACCCATCGCTTGAAAAGGAGAGGTCAGTCTATCAAGTGACAGATATCAAACATCAATTAAGTCAAATCGAAGCCATGGTGACCAATTATACCCATCAAAGCCCAATGGTAATGAAATCCAGAAAGGCGAAGAGTGTCATTTTGATGGAGATGACCTCCAGAAGAGGGAAAGAGGTGGCAAGCCAGGTTAACCAATTTTACCTTTACAGGAGAGAGGTGGGGGCATTCTTCGAACACATTAAATTGGCTACTGAAAATGTGTTTTAACTTGATGTATCCCTAACAAGCAGAACAGAGTGGAAAGTGCTGTTCTAACTGAAAATAATGGTTCATTCGTCTGTTATTAAATATGACTCCCGAAGGGATAGCCATCTCATGGGATCTTATTCATTGGGAAGCTGATCCCTATTTGAATATAGGCATGGCCAAACTAAAATAGTAAACATGGAGACAGCCTCATTTCTGATTGAAACTTGGGTTACTTTTGGAAAGAGCTAAAAATTATACAAATATCAAATTCATCTGTAAAAATGAAGCTACAGTTTTTTGATGGGCCACCTTTCTCAGACTCACTTGGGGGACAGTTGATAAAATTTTCTTTCCCAGGCTCCATCCTTGAACTTCCTAATCAGAATTTCTGAGGTGGATCTAGGCGTCTGCAGGGTTGGCAAAATCCTTAGACAGTTCTTCTCATTTGCAATATTTGAGGACAAAAAAACGTGGCATCATTTGGGATACCTGTGTTAGATACTTTTGCTGGGTCAGACTCTTCAATGCAGGTAGGTGAGGGGGACCTGTTTTATCACACGTAAACTCACACTTTTTATAAAGCAGGCAACACATCCCTTATGCACAGCACCTGTCACAAACAATGCTAAGAACTGCATGTATGTCATTGTACTTCACTCTCCCCCGAGCCAATGAAGACGATATTGTTGCGCCCATTTACAAATCACAGAGAACACGGCTTCAGAGAAGTTAACTGACTCATCCACAATCATGTATTTAGAAAGCAACAGAACCGGAATTAAAAGCAAGATTTATTTCATTCTAAAGTTACTTAGCTAAGAGAGAGAGGGCAAAGGAACTGTTTAAAGGTTTATTAGATTTCATGTGTGAATTTCCTCATTATTTCTTAATCCTCAGATTTTGAATTAGATGTCAGAAAGCCCCCTCCCCCATATCAAATTGCAATCTGCCATTTTAGAACCTTTACCCAATATCTGACCTCTGACCTACAATATGACTTCAGAGGAAAAATATTAACTCCTGCCTCTGTTCCAAGAGTGGAAGTAAGGAAGAGTTCCTAATGGTTTCCCTTGAAAGAAATCCATTTTAAATTTATTTTTAATGGATTTCTTTGGTTTAGAGATTTGTTTGTAGGACTTTATAAACTATGGGTCTTGGCATTTATAGTCAGAAAAAGGTCAGACATTTCATCTCTACCAAAAATAAAGTGAATAAAAATCCTGAAAAAAAATAGTGTGGATTTTTCCAGGCTTCCCTAAAGGATCCTATTTCAGTCTAGTCAGAGCCTAGTCATGAAATATTATAACATAAAATTGAAATGTGGCTTATTTTCTCCTCTTTTTAGTAGATTTGGCCATTCCTGTTAAATAGAGAAAACATTTTTTTTTTTGTAAATTGTATTGCATTTCAGCAGCCATGTAAATAAGTCAGCTTAGAGAGCATATCCAGATTTTCATTTTTCTAAAATATATAATCTTCGTCAGTCCCACAAAAAATGTGAATAAAGCAACACACTAAAAATTAACCCTTGGGGATCCTGGGTAGCTCAGTCATTAGGTGTCTGCCTTCTGCTCAGGTCATTGATCCCAGGGTCCTGGGATCAAGTCCTGCATCGGGCTCCCTACTTAGTGGGAAGTGTGCTTCTCCCTATCCTACTTCCCCTGCTCTGGTCCATCTCTTGCAGTATCTCTATCAAATAAATAAAGAAAATATTTAATTTTTTTTAAAAAGTTAACCCTTAAAAATCAAATGACTTAGAATAACTCCCTTTGAAATCTATGGTAAGGATAAATTATGTGTGTTCAGCTAGACTTTTTTTTAATTTTTAAATTTTGAAATATATATATATGCATACATTCCTCTTTTTATGTCATAAAGAGGTATACATAATTAATATAGGCAACCTGATGAGTTTGGAGATAAGTATATATTGGTGAAATCTATCTTACTATTTTTATAAATAGTAAATTAATAAATATTTGTATGAAGTAAAAATTGTTTCCTTCTCCCCTATGTCCCTCCTTCCTAACCATGGCTCAGTTTGTTGTATGTCAGAGTTTGGGAATATAAAATGTTCATAATAGATTTACCCCCTCAGTGTCAGCTCCAACAAACTTATGCTGAGGTAAGGATGAATGACTCTGAAACCCCAGTGGTTTCCAACAACCATAAAGGAAGCACATGATGCAGCTAACAGGAGTGGGTGGCTGTCTATCCTCCTCTATGAGACTGAACTGATGGCACAGACACTCTCTGGGACACTGCCTATATCATAGCAGAAGGAAGAAAAATCAGAATGCTGTTTTTGTCAAAAGTGGGAGGCCTCTCTTCTCACATTTCCATGCCCTATTTAAGTCCTTTGATCAAGTTTGGCATCAGTGGATCTGAGATTTGTAAGGAAGGTGAACAAATACTTTTTACAATATATAAATTATTGTATACATGTTTAATAGTAATACTATCTGCTATTTCTAATACTTATTTTTCAAGGACTTAATATTTCATCAGATGAATGAATGCATCATTATTTGTGGACATTTATGCTAAATTTTCAATAATATAAATAATGCTGGACAGAACATACTTCGACATAAATCTTCATGTACACATTTCTTTTGGAACAGGTTTATTAAATACAAATGATGCAGAATTGTTTTAGATATGAAAATCATAGAATCCTCTTTATATGCCTGCATTTTCCTCACACTGTTTTTCTTTTATGAAATAACACAAGTCATTCTTGTTTGGTTAAACAGTCTCTCCTTTCATCAAGTACAAATAGTAGGAACTGATTTAAACTGCATTTCTGTGCTAGAAAGCTAGAATTTGATGTCCTTTTTATTTCTGATCATTTATGAAAAAAAAAAAAAAGAACGGAAAAGCAGTTTGGGAAGGATGATCTGCTGTCCTGACACTATTTTCATTATATTTTTTTTCGCTCACCATATAGACTTACGTTACATAAGCAATTAATTCTTTATGATCTTTTAGGCTACTTGTGGATCAGTAGCTGGATTTGGGTCAACTCTGGAGTATCTTCTACTTCTCCATTTCCATGTGAAGCCCTAACATACATCTGATAATCACTGACTTGAAAGAGATCATGCCATTCTTTTTCCTTTGTTACTGAACAGATAAAATCAGTGGGCCACTTTTTGTTTGTTTCAAATCAATGAACAGTTATACTTGGTGTTACATATTATTTAAAGTCATACTCTTGTTTGTAGTTTTGATAGATATGGTACTTTGTGACACATTAATTTGTTAATTATAATGTTTCTGAGCAACTGAAAAAACTGCATGCATAATTTTATAAATTTATTTATCAATCAGATATTCTGAAAACTGAGAACCAAGTACGTGAAAGACCCATGATAGGTGGCAGAGTTACGGGAGAGACAAAACAACATGCTCTTGTTACCACACTCTTCTGATTATTATCTGGCAGACTGTGATCTTTCAACAAAGCCTACGATTTTAGCTGACCTACATTATGTCATTTAGAAACATGTGAATGCTATATTACCAGTAAATATATTACTAGGCAAAGCTGGTCTTGCCGATTCTGCTTGTTTAACAAATTTACAACACAAAAGCAGAGAAGACGAACTTGTGTCCAGTAATCACTGTCATTAATAGAAGAGAACAAAGAAACACAAAAGTTTTTTTTTTGTTATTCATAATCTACTCAACAAATATTTACAAAAACCCTACAGACATTGTACTGTGTGCCATAAATTCAGTGATGACCAAGAAATCCAGGTAAATATAATCAAACAATAAAGAAAGAGCTACCTTAAAAGGAAGAACAATGCAGGAATGACACAGAGAATGAGCAAATAAAATAGAAAAATGGTTACAGAGAAAAGTATACAGCTAAAAGATAAAACTGTTTCAATGATCTAGAATGGCATTCTAAATAGAAACTAAAAAAAGTATAGACAAAAATGCAGTTTTATGAGAAAGGAGATTTGTTTTGGTGGGAGGAAGAAGCTGGAGAAAACAAAACGTGAACTATGTAGTTTCAAAGGGAAATGGTGTCCCTTGAACTTACATGAAGTGATGAAGCATGAGTTGCAGTATTTTGAAAGAAAGATTTTTATCAGTGGACCAAAAAAAAATAATTATACTTATAAACTTTGAAATAAACTGACTTAGACTTTTCCACAAAAATATCGGTATAGAAGCAAGTATGAAAAAATTTTGTCACTAACTTTTGCTTTTAGAAGAGAGAGCATGTGCACACAAGTTGGGGGAGGAGGAGAGGGAGACAGAGAATCCTAAGCAGACTCCCCACCTAGCTGGAGATTGATCCCAGGACCCTGAGATTATGTCTGAGATAAAATCAAGAGTTGGACATCGACACTTAACTTACTGAGCCACCCCGGTGCCTCTGTCACTAATATATTTTTCTAAGATTTTATTTATTTATTTATTTATTTATTTATTTACTTATTTACTTATTTATTTACTTATTTACTTATTTACTTATTCGAGAGAAAGAGCACAGCTGGGGGAGAGAGAGGGACAAGCAGACTCCATGCTGAGTGCAGAGCCTTATGTCACTAACATTTTTATACCAAGATAACATATAACAAGAATAAAAGTAGGATTTCCAGGGAACATGGAGAACAGAAGGACTCTAAGCTCACCTCCTCCTATGGACACAACTAGATAATACCACAGCAGTATAAATAGCCCAAAAAATGACCCAAAGACTGTCAGAGCACTTTCCACAGCTAAATGTAGAGATGAGGCCACTTTTGAGAGAGTAGGAAGGATGGTGACACAAGAGATGAAAGGACACATGGGCTTTACGGGTGAAGAAAGGAGAGAGAAAAAAACCTTCACTCCAGTCACTGCAGGCATAGGGAACCTGCATGGGGACGATGGATCCTCATACATAACATTTGGTTTTGAAACCCAGAGGGGCATAATTTCACAATTCTTTGATAAATGGGGCTTAACACCTGGAACTTTTAAAAATCAGCTAGCTCCACTTTGGAGTGAGAGGAAACCAAGTCTACACTGTTACAGAGATAGCACAATGAAGTTTTGCTGAGATACAACATAAAAGCAGCCCTTGAAAACCACTTGGGCCATACAAGGGGAAATTTGTTTACTAATCTCAGAGCTTGTGCTGGAGGGGCAAAGATCATTGGGAGACTCCCCCAAGAACAGAGGAACTGGAGGGGGCCATTTCCCTCTCCCACCCGTCCAGCCTAGATACGGGGACACCTGCTGGAAACAGCACAGCACCAACACCTCTTACCTAACTTCCTGTGTGTGCCCCAACGTGTGCATTTCTGCACATTCACCCTGCCCCCCTTACCAGGCTAGCTTTGGCAGGAGCTTTACTCCTGGGGCCCAATCCTCCAACCCTGAGGCAAGATTTTTCTAAGGTGTCTTTAGGTCTCCTCCCAGAATGGACCCGTACAAACCTTGCTAACACCATTTGCCTTCCTTTGCATTCTCCAGCCTGCACCCTGCATTATGCCCTTTGCCAGAGCCTACCCAAAGCAGTGTGGCAAACCTCGCATTGTGTAAGCCACCTTGACAGGTGTCAACACAATTCTAAAATGACTCCTGACCCACAGAGAAGGGAAGAAACTCACATACACCATTTTAAAAAGATTGTATTGTGGCGCCTGGGTGGCTCAGTTGGTTAAGCGACTGACTTCAGCTCAGGTCATGATCTTGGAGACCCGGGATCGAGTCACACATAGGGCTCCTGCTCTGCAGGAAGCCTGCTTCTCCCTCTCTCACTCCCCCTGCTTGTGTTCCCTCTCTGGCTGTGTTTCTTTCTGTCAAATAAATAAAATCTTTTAAAAGAAATAAAATAAAATTTAAAAGATTGTATTTATTTATCTTTAGAGAGAGATTTTTTTTAAGTTTTATTGATTTATTTTTAGAGAGAGAGAGAGAGAGAGAGAACACAAGCAAGGGGAGGAGAAGAGAGGGAGGGAGAAGAAGGGGGAAAGAATCCCAGGCAGACTCCAGGCTGAGTGGGGAGCCTGATGAGGGACTTGATCTCAGGACCCTGAAATCATGACCTGAAATGAAACCAAAAGTCAGACGCTCAACTGACTGAGCCCCCCAGGTGCCCCGGTGGTGGGCTGGGGGCAGGCATCTGCTCTAACTGTGGACCCTACCCCCCAATAAAAGCTTCTTTAAAAAAAAAAAAAAGATTTTTTATTTATTTATTTGACAGAGAGAAACACAGCCAGAGAGGGAACACAAGCAGGGGGAGTGAGAGGGAGAAGCAGGCTTCCCGCCGAGCAGGGAGCCCGATGTGGGACTCGATCCCAGGTCTCTGGGATCATGTCCTGAGCCGAAGGACTCGATCCCAGGTCTCTGGGATCATGTCCTGAGCCGAAGGTAGAGGCTTAACCAACTGAGCCACCCAGGCATCCCCCAACAAAAGCTTCTTAAGGGACAATACACAGAAAGCACCCTGCACTTCAGTGCTACACATCTCTGGCAAATGCCTGGTCTGACTCAACTCAAGCCCAAGGTGGACCTAGAGTGGCCCACCAAAAACACAGGGACCAAACTCTGTCCACAACAGGTGAAGAGAGACATTGCTGATGATGGCACTAAAGGTAAAACTGGCTCAGCCATAACAGTTGGGGACATGCAACACACATAGGAGACCCTTAATCACCAGGGGACACTGCACGACTGGTCACTATAGGAACTCTACTTCATGCAGCAAATACTTTCAAGAGTAGGAGACCTAGCTGACATTTCTAACAAACAGAAACTGAAATAGAGAATTAGACAAAATGTGGAGCCAGAGGAATATGTCCCAAATGAAATAAGAAAGGTCAAAAAGCACAGTAAGCAAGCTAAATGAAATGGAGATAGATAACATGCCTGGTAAAGAATTTAAAGTACTGGTCATAAAGATACTCACTGGATTAGAGAAAAGAGTGGAGGACTTCAGTGAGACTTTTAACACAGAGATAGAAAACATTAAAAAAAAATCAGAAAGGAAGAAATCAACTGAACTTAAAAATACAGTAGATGGAATAGATGGTAGACTAGAGGAGCAAAAGAATGGATCAGCAACCTGGAGGACAGAGTAATGGAATGTAATCAAATTGAATTGGAGAGAGATAAAAAATATAATAAAAATGAAAATAGACTTAGGGGACTCAGTGACACCATCAAGCATAATTGCATTCATATTATAGGGATCCCAAAAGGAGAAGACAGGAAAAAAGGGGGGAAGAAAATGTATTATTTAAAGAAATAATAGCTGAAAACTTCCTAAATCTGAGGAGGGAAACAGAAATCCAGACTCAGGAGGCACACAGATTCCCCCACAAACTCAACCTAAGGAGGTCCATACCAAGGTACATAGTAATTAAAAACCCCAAACACACAGAACAGATCAATGAAAAGAGGAGTTGGTTCTTTGCGAAGATCAAGAAAGTTGAATCTTTCTGGCTAAAGTCAGACTCATTAAAAAAAAGATATAGGACTCAAATAAGTGAAATCAGAAATGAAAGGGAAGAAATAATGACCAATACCACAGAAATACAAAGGATTGTAAGTGGATATTATGAAAAATTATATGCCAACAAATTGAACAACCTAGAATAAGTGGATAATTCTTAGAAACATATAAGCTCCTAAAACTGAATCAAGAAGAAATAAAAAAATAAATGTGAACAGTCCAGTTACCAGCAATAAAACTGAATCACTAATAACAAATAAATTCCCCACAAAGAAAAGCCCAGAGCAAGATGACTTCACAGATGAATTCTGCTAAACATTTAGAGAGTCAATACCTATATCAACTGGATTTGATTCCCACAAGTACATTTGCTAATTACTATTCACCTACATTTACAAATTAACCTTTTGTGCTTTTGTTTTGCCATCTGTAACATGGTGAATCTGAAAATAATATTATTAGTGGTTATTTACGAAGCTCATCATCATGAATTGGTGGGACCTACAGACAGTATGATTTTTCTTCCTCTCCTGAGCTATGCTAGAGCCTTTGGGATGCAGTCTAGAGCCATTTCAAAGACAAAAATAAAAGCAAAACAAAAAAATACAAACATGAAGCCAAATGAGTCTGAGTAAGTCCAAGCAATGAAAACTATCAGTTTCACAAAGATGCTATTTAATTAAAACTCGGGAAGGATTTTATGACTGTAGATATAATTCATACAGGTAGAAACTGGTCCATTATAAAGTTTATCATCCTTGACTCTCCAACCATCATTTTTTAATTAGCCTCAGTTTAAGGGAAACAGCATGAAATTTGTCAATAGAAATGCCTGAGGTGGGGCGCCTGGGTGGCTCAGTTGGTTGAGCGACTGCCTTTGGCTCAGGTCATGATCCTGGAGTCCCTGAGATTGAGCCCCACATCGGGCTCCCTGCTCGGCGGGAAGCCTGCTTATCCCTCTCTCACTCCCCCTGCTTGTGTTCCCTCTCTGGCTGTATTTCTCTCTGTCAAATAAATAAAATCTTAAAAAAAAAAAAAAAAGAAAAAAAGAAATGCTTGAGGTAACACTCAAGTTTTGTAATATTAAACAATGAAGTAAGGGTCAATTACTTAATGTCACTAATGGTTAGTTTCTTCATTCATAAAATGGAGTTAAGCCCTGCCTTTCTGGGTTTTATGAGACTTAATGAAAAAAAGTTCTAAATGTTCAGAACATAGTACAGGCTTAGTAATTAATATTGCCCTTCACTCTTTCTTATTTATCCAGAGTCTTGAAAACATAAATGTTCATCCAGAAATTGTCATCATAAAAATTGTTTTAGGATGAAAAAATAATTGCCCTAAATATTTTAGAAGAAGAAAAATATATACAAATATAAACTAAAGTATAACAAAATCTCAAAATGGAATTTAAAACTTATCTTTTAGTTTATAACATTCATAAAGATCTTCTACATTTCTTTCTTCAAATGGTAATGACATACCTCTAAATTATTAATTATACAAGAAGTCAAAGAAAGGATGATAAACAATGAAGGTTAAAAAAATCTGTAAAGAGAGCATGTGGGGGGAGACTACTAAAACACTGCAGTTAATTGTTGTCTTGGATAATATTCATCAACTCATAGTTTCTCTAGTGTAATTGAAATTCTTCAATCTTTATGAATATCCTTTTGGCCATGATTTTCCCCCCAGTAGAGGGTTTTTAGACATGATAATAATATGTCTTATGTCAAGACTATCTGAAACTCTCAGCCATTTGCCAGCAGGTACAGACACACTGCTCATAATATGTGTCTGCTTCAGACCAGAGGAAGGAGGGAAAAGCCACATGTTGGCCTCAGGCTGCCTTAGGTGACTTCTATGTATCCAAACATGTCTCTCACATCCAAGGCTTTCTCTTGTCCCTTTCCCCCTCCTGTCTCCTATTGTTCTCTTTACACACTCCAGTTGTGGTGATTGTTAGGAGTTCCCTGAACATGTCTGCCTTTTCCAGAATCTTTTCTCTTTTTCCTTCTAGCTTATGTTCCCGACTTTTCATGACTCAGCCGAAATGCTCTCTCCTCCTAAAAGTCAGCTCTGCCCTTCTTCTATTCACATATATCCCTGTCTTGGTACAAAACATCCATTTCAGATATCACACAAAATATTTAGCTATGTGTAGTGTGATTGATTCTTATGCCAGATTATGAATTCTTAGAGGACAGAAAGGTCTATATTTTTCTCATTTACTATATCCAAATCTAGCTCAATTCTTTTTTTTAAGGTTTTATTTATTTATTTGACAGAGAGATAGATCACAGGTAGACAGAGAGGCAGGCAGAGAGAGAGGGGGAAGCAGGCTACCCGCTGAGCAGAGAAGCCCGGTCAAGAGCCCAGGACCCTGAGATCATGACCTGAGCCAAAGGCAGAGGCTTTAACCTACAGAGCCAACCAGGCGCCCCAAATCTAGCTCAATTCTTACCAGAGAATTCTCAATAATTGCTTGATGAGTGAGTGAGTTTAGGATATATCTCTAAATAACCTCATTTCCTAACTCCTATTCCTTGCATATTCCTTGCCTGCTTGAGACTGCTAGCAGTGAAGATGCTAAGAACATGCTTCACAACTTAAGTTCTAAATAAGAAGGCTTGAGAATAGAAAAATAAAAGAGGGGGAAGATTTCAGGCATAGAATAAAAGCATGTGCAAAGACAAAATACTCAAACATAGATTCTGGGAAAGGAGAGTCTATAACTGTAACTGATATGGGAAACTGGGGCTGGCTAATAGATGATATGATGGGGAAAAAAAGATGGGTCCATTTTAGCAGATTGCCTTTAGACCATACCAATAAGTTTAAATATGTCCCAAGGACATTAAGGAATTGTTAATTCATTTGACATTGGTAGTGATCTGATCAAAGATGAATCTTCCAGTACATGCAGAACATTCGGTGAGAGGTCTTAAAATAGGGAGGCTAATCATGGAAGAAATGAAGGTCATATATTTCAAGCTAAAAACAAAGGAAAATAAAAGCTGATATTTCTTGAGTATTTATAATACTCTTTGCTTGATTGCCTTCTATTTTTAAATGGTGTCATGAATCAATTATTAATTCATTCCCAATCTACATAACAGAAAGTTGTGTCCAAGGAAAGAAAATTGTGTCCCAATCTACATAACAGAAAATTGTGTCCAAGGAAATCACTGTTATATTAATTTTCTGGAGCAGCCATGACAAAGTACCATAGACTGGGTGGCCACTGTTCTGGAGGCTCCAAGGTTAAGGTAAGATGTAGCAGGCTTGGTTTCTTCTGAGTATCTCTCTCCTTGGCTTGTAGATGGCCATTTTCTCCCTGTGTTGTCACATGCTCTTCTGTGTGTGTGTCCTAATCTCATCTTCTTATTAGAATGATATTCATATTGGATTAGGGTCCAGTCTAATGACCTTATTTTAACTTAAATACCTCTTTAAAGATTTTATCTCCTAATATGGGCACATTCTGAAGGACTGGGGGTTAGGACTTCAACATATGAATTGGGCCAGGGGCGGTGGGGGGGAGCATACCTTAGCCTATAATGACTGTCAAACACTAAAAAGTGGCAGAGTATAAATTTGAATTAATCCAGTTGTCTGACTTCAGATTCTGTGACTGCTCTGGACAATGCCTCATGCTGCCATGCAGTATGGAAATAAGTCGTGACTGTCAGGAGCCAGAGATGAGCTGAAGAGAGCTGAGCCGTCAGGCGCTGGAGTAGCCAGTTAAGTGAACCAGCCAAAAAGAATGTAATAGTCAAGGCTTCAGTCACTGACTGCAATAGTATAAGCTAAATTGGAGAAAGGACTGGCTCCCCACTGTTTCATTTTTTCCCATGGAATAGTGCTGGGCTAGGGTCAGCTGGATCAGCACAGATGTGAGGGTTGATGCACTGTGGAGAGAGCCCCTAGAGACCGGGACGAGGGAAAAGGGTAAGGAGTGGACAACTACTTAGTTAAGCCAGAGTGGATGCAAAGTGTCCAAAATGTTCCTCTCCTGCTCCCCAGTAATGCGACCTTGGTAGAAGTGCCTGAGGAAAATCTCTGCCAAAGTCCCTGGCAGGAGCACCTAGGTGGCTCAGTCAGTTAAATATCTGACTCTTGATTTCTGCTCAGGTCATAATCCCAGGGTCCTGAGACTGAGCCCCATTTTAGACTCTGCACTGGCCATGGAGCCTGCTTAGTGTTCTTTTTCTCTCCTCCTTCTGCCTCTCCAGCCCCAACCTCTCTCTCTCTCTCTCTTTCTCTCTCTCCCCCTCTCTAAAAAAGAGGCCACCAATGGAATATCTGTTTTATGCATGTGGATTACATGTAAGAGCTTAGCCACCTTGGGGGATCGGCGGGAGGCTGAGCGTTTTCTGACACTCTCTTCAACGACTGCAATGCACTGGATGTGCACCAAATTCCTGTGCACAAATGACAGTTTTCTTCAGTGAGCCTTACCAGGGACAGCCTTTATAATCACCTACAGTTGGGCCTGAAAATCACACAGAGGTTTATGGCTAGTGTCCAAACTACTTACTGTTTATGAGTTATGGAAACATCATACTTATGCATGTGAAGTAATTTTTCTTTTGAGACGCTTTTGACCAGTCATCATTTCAGTTGTATCCACATCACATTCTTGCAGTGACTAATACTTAACTCCCTTCCAGGTCCATTCTACTATGGTCTGGACTACAGAGAGAATCAGCTTACCAGTGAAAGCATTTAGGAAAGGAATCTGCTCAACTTAAAGTAGCTCAGTGTTAGTGGTTGTACTGATTTAGAACTAAAAGATCTGCCACTTCTTTGGCAGTAAACAGGGACAGCAAACATGACCCTGAGATTATTAGTTCTAGCAATCACCTTCTAAATTAGATGATATTTTTAAAAGCCAATAGACCAGTATGATGTAAATATGTCAAGGCTGACCTCTTTGGCTTAACACTCCAGTAGAAACAACTTTACAGACGAAGGGGCCTTTCCCATCCTCATCAGCAGCTTTTCTGCCTTTGCTTAAGAAGAACCTGTTAAGTCAGTGGTCTCTGGGAAGGAATGCACAAGTGGTTATTTGGGTTATATGCTTGGCTCCATTCTTGCAGATTTCGATACATTACTTCATATACTGTTGACAACAATCACATGGGAGATGTCACCTCCACTTTGCAGATTTTGAAATTACCAGAGTCTGAACATTGATACTATCAAAATTATTAGAAATTGAAAACAAACAAACAAACAAACTTGGGCTTCCTTTGAGATCAGTCAACTTGGCTTCAGGCTCAGATCTATGATTTTCCCATTGCTCTATGATTTTGTACTTCATATTTGAAATTACCAACTCCTTATTTATACATTTACATTTGGTGGTGCTTACGGCAATATGCAGCACACAGTAAGTATTCCATAAATGTTGATTTTCTTATATTCCTTTCCAGACCAGTATATTTACCATAGAATCTAGTTCTCCCCTTTGCTCTCCTTTTTATGCTGTTAGTGCTGTGCTGTTTAATTTTGCTTTGAGGCATTCACCTATTTTTTTAGAGTTCCACATAGTTTCTTTACCAATTTTTATCTTAGTACATTATTTGAGGTGTATATGTCAAGAAAACAAAGAGAAAGAACAAAATGAGGCAAAGGAAGTTGCAAAATTGTGTAGATTGAATTAGAGTAAGCAGAAACTTTTAATGTCAGAATTTTTGCCCAGTAGACCCAGCAGAAGGAAAGTGTGTGAAGAGGAGCAGTAAGATTATTTTGGAGACCATAAAGGAGGGCAAAAAAATTTTCAAATTTAACTGGCATCTATCTGCACAATTCTTCAAACCTATCTACTGCTGAATTTGAAAAGAGATTCCTGGTCTTTACTTTCAAAAGAAGAGGAAAACATTATGGAAATGATTGCGATTGTACCCAGTAAATGTTTTATACTCTCTTAACTGATGATAGTTTTTAAAGTCATTTACAAAAACATGAGCAAAAGAATTTCTGCAGATTTGCCTGCTGAACCAAGAATGAAATAAAGAAAACTGAGAAAGCAGATAAAGAGTATTTCAAGATAGGTTTCCTTAATATTCATATAAAAATGTAAGTATGTCTGAATATGGATTTTCTTTAGAATGAAATACTTACCATGTAATATAAGTTACTAGTGATGAATTTCTGGCATAATATTTTAGGTAATGCTATGCATTTAGGATTTTAGAGTGTCATCTCCACTATTCATACATGCTCTCAAAGAAAAGTGTTGGTGGCTTTGTAGAGTCTTAGGAAATTCCCACATAAATTTAGTTTGAACCATTAAAAAATTTGATAAGTAAGTGGGAAGGTGGTTCTGATACATGCTAAACTTGGACTTTATACATGTCCTTTATACATGATAAAATTACTTATCACTGAATTCTCTGTACTTAGAAATATTTACATTTGTTATTTGAATTAACTATTACTTGTTTGGATTTAGGCTTCATGAGAGCAGGAGTTACATGCATTATCTGGCATATGATGGGTACCCAATTACGTTAAAACTAGTTAATGAATAAATTCTGGTTAATAGACCTTTAAAATCTGAACCATAGGGAAAGAGGAAGTGATGAATGAAAGAGGTGAATCATTGCAGAGTAACTGAGTTCTGGGTATAAGCAAGTTTGAAAGTACCCCTTTTATAAAGTCCAGCAACTTTGCAAAGGGAGACTAAAAAACTTCCTCCTAGATAATTCATAGAGGGATTTGATAAATCCCATTGTAAACATCTAGTTATAAAATTGTATTGAACCATGAATTTGATCTAGAGAAGAGAGGCAGAGAATGTTTTCTTTGAAATACTTCCATTATTCCCCAGAAGGCTTTCAGTAAAGATGGGCTGACACTGACAGGAATATGCTTTCATTGTATAGCTTGTGAGTAGGCTACTCAGCTGGAATTAAAGATTACCTTGACATTTATCCATTTATCATTGCCATGCTTCAAATTCTAACCATTCACCTCTAAATTTTATGATTTATAATTTGACATGAATTCTACACAGGATAAAATTACCCTATATGAACTTTTGCTTCCTGCCCAAGCTTTAAAAAAATGACTCTGCATTTCATAGTATTTGACTCATTATGCAATTCAAGTCTTGGGACACTACTACTTGTACAAGAAAGGATTATCCAAAATGGTAGAAAATTCCTGCCCAGAGAATACAACATTGCTCAAAAAATTCTACTTGTCTAGAGGAGAAAGTATGAAAGATATTTTTGGGTGATTATGGACAGTGGTGATGTCAATGGTGGGGGTGTGTGCAGTATGCATTACTCATGAGACTTTTTCATTAAACTTCTGTAGAGCAGGAACCACATCTGATTTTTCTCATCATTATATCCTCTATGTCTGCCATAGAGAGGATGCTGATCTACTGGATCAAGAAATTATGTTTATGTAGAACCTATAAAGTGCCAAGCACGAGATGAAATAGTCCTTGTTCCTCAAGGAGCTCCTAGTTTATTGGAAGGAATAGGTGTATATAATTACTGTATAAGATAATGGCCCTACCAGTGCTGATAAACATCCTGGTTGTAAGTGCTGAAGTGTCACAAAAGAAGACCACTAAATTCAATCAATAAAATTGGGAGAGATCAAGGTGTCCTGTAGGGAATGGTGCTAAAGCAAATTCTTGAAGGATGGCTAGTAATAGCTATATAAGAAATGGAGAAATGATTACCAAAGACAGACAGTGTATACAAATGGGGAAAGGATATCACATTGGTGCATATTTGAGTGTGGCATAGTGAGAAGCAATTCTCTTTTTCTTTTTATCTTCTATTTTTTTTTAAGATTGTCTCCTCTCCCCTTCCCTATTTTATTTCATCCTTAGCACCAAACCCACCAACTCCAATATGTATTATCTCTAAAAGAGAAATTCAATCAGTATATGTTTTATAGGCTGAAATGTGTCCTTTGAAATTCATATTTTGAATTCCTTAGCCTCAGTATTTCCATGGAGATAAGGCCTTTAAAGAGGTAATTATGTTAAAACGAAGTAAGTAGTGTGGGTCACTAATCCAACATGATTATTGTCCTCCTTATGAGGAGAGAAATGTAGGCCCAGACATAGAGGGAAGATCATGTGAAGTCAGCCATCCACAACCCAATGAGAAAAATACTCAGAAGAAACCTACCCTGCTGACACATTAATCTCAGATTTGTAGCCTCCAGAATTGTGAGAAAATAAGTTTCTGTTATTTAAGCCATGAAGTCTGTGGTACTTTGTTATGGTAGCCCTGGTAGACAAATAAAATGAACAACAGTACAAGTATTCCTCCTCTACTGGAATAAAGGTAAAGGTTCTCACACAAAAAGCATCCAAGATCCTTTCATTTTGTACTGTATAAAAAGAACTAGATAATTTGGTGCCTTAACTTCTTCTGGGTCTTGGTATTGTTATCTTTGCTGTAATATTTGTGTATTTTCCTGACTGCTTTCAAAGATTATATGGTGTCAAATTTTTACCTAGGCCCATGGCTTGAGAATATTATTGATACCTTTTCCATGTAAGGATACTTGATAAAGCCTCATAGTAATTTGATTCATTTAATTAAAAGTACTGAGTAAATTGGGCTCCTGGTTAAGTAAGAGCCAAATGTTCTAGTTGTGTTTCTTGGAAATATTACAAGATCTAATGGACTGCATTTTTTTTCCTTTGAGTAACTTGCAGAATCTTCCAGGAAATATATTTTACCACTTCAGCTCACACAACCCCTTTACTATGTAACTGAAAAAAAAAATATTATCCAACATTTCTTAGAAAGAACTGAAAACATTTAATGTCAATCTTTTTAATGGTGATTAATTTTATATAGAAATACATGTGATTGGTTCACTTTTGGTGCAATAAACCTAAAATTCATGAAGTAATACTTTGTTCTGGCTGAATTTAGGTCTTTGACCAAGTAAGTAGTATATTAGCTAATGTCAGTATCAGATGATAATCATGGGGCCATTCATTACATTTATTTGCATTTGCTATTTTTTCAGTTTCTACAGAGCTTCCAGTAATCACTAAAGTATATCACTGGCATTCACACACACACACACACACACACACACACACACACACACACACACCACTTTCTGCCAATTGATCAGTCAAGATCTAAGTAGGAAAATAGAAACTATTCAAAGTATTGCAGGTAATAACAATACAGGAATTTAAGTTCCTGAACTAAATAATCTGGCTATGGGAAAGCAAAGAAGCAAAACAAAAGATTGTGAAGTTACCCATAAATAAATAATATTAGGAAAGAACCAAGTCTCTTGGAGTGGAGTGACAACAGGAAGGGAAAGCATTGCTAGCAATCAAGGTGTGGGCTATCCTGGTAGAACCTGAAAGTATGGCAGGTTTGGCACATGGGAACTGGAGCTGAGGAAGGTCCCAGCCCATGCAGAGAAAGATGGGGTAAATGCCCTGGTTTCGTTCCTTCTGTTCTCTACTGGAGGCCAGTGCCTACAGAAGCCTGAGGGCAAGAGAGCTTATTTTACCTAACTCAGAGCAGAATGAGAATGGATTTAAACGTACCTGCAAATCTAAACAGCATTTTAAGAAGTTAAATTTCAAATAATTTTTATGTGTACAAATTTATATTTTGGATACTGGAGAGTAAACTGGAGGGACGGGATAGTGAGGGAACAATGGAGGAAGCAGGGGGTTAGGAAGGACTGGCCTAGAGAAAGCTTGGTGTTGAATGAAGAACATGGGTGACAAGATAGAAGAGAATCACTTTGCAGATGGAAATAAAGACAGAGTTCACAAACCTCATTCATTCTATCACTTACTTATGAAGTAGACAATCATTAAGCATCTATTATATTTCAAGTACCGTGACACTCAAGAAAAGCAAATGTAACAGTATATCAACCCCTGTGGCCCTATAGTGCTCAGCCTATTAGAAGCTAAATATACAGCATCGATTTTAATACACACTCCTAAAGGCTGATAAAGATAAGCACATGGATCATAGGCCCTCAGAAGAATAGCACACTAGACAGAAGAGAAGTCAAATGTGCCACTTGATTTCTTGTTAATGAGATTTAACTGGATAAAGAAGGGTGTTGAAAGAGTGGGAACGTGTTTCAATCAGAGAGAAGGGTACATGCATAAATAGGAGTGGGAGAAAATATGGCATTTTCACACAAGTGTAAGAAGTTTAGAATTAGTAAAAATATTCTTGTAGTTTTAGATGATATTATAAAGGTCGGTGTGGGCCATGCCATGAAGGTTCTTATAGGCTAAATTTCCTCTGTTCTTATATTTCGAGAAAGCATAAGCCATGAATACTTGTCCTACTTCTCTAGAGCACTCTATAGATTCGTAGTGCCTGCCATTATGCACAATGATGCTGGTCCCTAGACACAAACAGTTGGTTCAAAGCAATATAATCTCAAAAACCTCATACTGACCATTCTTTTATAGCCTGTACTTGTGGTCATCCTTAAAAGAAAGTGCATACTGCATCCATAATTCCCGAATCCATAAACATGGTTGAGTCCTAATCTAAACATTTCAGAATACAGCTATATGTAACACTTACTTGATAAAATATTCTCAGCTCCTTTTGTGGAGCTAAAGCATCATTTTTAATTTTTCCAGAAATAAATCCCCTCTTCTTCCTTCAATACACCAAGGTTTCTATTGAGTTTCTGATGAAGTAAAGCTTCAGGCCCTCTAAAAGGGGACATTTTGCCTTGATGGTGCTCTGGCAACTATCAGTTGTGGAATAAATGAGTTGCTTAGGGTCAGTGTGGTCAGCTGTTAGTCAAGTAAACAGAGAAAGCTCCTGCCACTGGTGGGTAGTACAAGGTGGGAGATAAAAATAATGAGAAGGAACTCTACATAAATCAGAGGAAAAAGAACAGGAAAGGAAATTCCTTTCCTTTGAAAGGTGCTGGTCAAAGGAATAAGATGCTTCTTATCATAGTCAGAAAATCTTTCAGGGTGTGGTTGAAAGATTGTACATGTGTAAGGTACATAAACTAAGGTACATAAGGTACATAAACTAAGGTACATAAACTAAGCACATATTGATGGAGAAAACAAAACAGAATGGCAAAGGAATCAAGGCTGTTCTTCAGCTATCTGTGCAACAGATAGGTATGAAGATCTGTAATGAAGTCATATAAAAATGTTTTTTCTGGGGCACCTGGGTGGCTCAGTCAGTTAAACTCTGCCTTCGGCTCAGGTCATAACCCCAGGCCCAGTGGGGAAGGAGAGATCCAGCCCCAGGTGGGGCTCTCTGCTCAGCAGGGAGCCCAATTCTCCCTCTCCCTCTGCCTGCCACTCCCTCTGCTTGTGCTCTCTCTCTGTCAAATAAATAAATAAAATCTTTAAAAAATGTTTTTTTTCTTTCAAGGAAAATGTAAAATGCCATTCCAAAGTATATAAAAAATAAACTGATAGTTTGTTAGACATATTCTTTAAAAGGTATTTCAGGTCCTTCAGGATAGCCACAAAGTTAAATTCTCTAATTTTGTTCATGTTTGTTCTCTATGAAATGTTCTCTTTTGGCACAGAGAAAATCTTAGAGGGGTACTGATAAATGATGTGTAGAATTAGCTATTGTGTTGACATATTATTCTATTCAGAACTAATTTTCTGGAAAGGCACATTCTCTTCTTTGGTTTCTGTGCCTTAGTTATTTCTTCCTGAGCCACTTCAAAGAGACTTCCTAGCATCATAAATCTACACACCACAGGGAGGCTCTATGAAGAACCCCAAAACTTAACAAAAGTAAAAATCACCAAGGGAAATGTGTACATTATGTGCATGACAGTGATCTGAAGCCATGAAATAAAAATAGCCATAATGGGCCTGTGGATTTAATTTTGGGCGGTGTCTGATTCATACTTCCTTGGAATTGAGGATATTTATCTTGGGATTAATCAAGGCAATGCCTGAGTTATTAAAGGAAGGAGCTCTGGAATCAGGTAGATCTTGGTTCAGCTCCAGGATCTCTTCTCTTTCTCTGGTTTCTGGTTGTTTTTATTGTTCCCCATCTAAACTGTTGTTCCACTTGCTGATAATCTCAGACACCTCCCTGAACTGTTGTATGATGGGTCTCTTTTTCTGGAGTTTCTGTTCACTCACTGTCTGTTCTCATATACTACCTTCTGGTGGGCATTATTCAAGTGATCTACTTGTGGCAAAGGTTAATCACAAAACCTCTTTGAGGTCTCACTGTCATCATTTGTAAAATAGGATAATAATTATACTTATGTCTTATAGGTATGCTATGAAGTTTAGATAGTATTTATGTGAAAGTGGTTTGTAAACTGCAGAGGTATAATATAAAATATTTCAATTCTGATACTCTTTCATTAATGATTAAATATTATTGAGTAGAACCTATTGCTCTCTACATTCATCTCCCTTTCCAACTGTGTGTATTTATATACACACATATAAAAGAGATAAACCCCCCCCACACAACTAAGAATCTATCTCTGTGTTCAATGAGAGCAGAAGAGAGTATGGTTATCCCTCAAGGGCCATAGAAAAATCTTGAGCTTTACACAGATTGTATTATCCCAGAACAAAGTCCTGTGGAGAGAGGAATACCACATATTGACCTGGTTTACTTGTATCTTTACTGTGGCAAGAACAGACAATGAAGATCCAATTTTTATTTAGTCAAGGTTCATTTTATTATTATTTTTTTATAGATTTTATTTATTTATTTGACAGAGAGAAACATAGCCAGAGAGGGAACACAAGCAGGGGGAGTGAGAGAGGGAGAAACAGGCCTCCTCCTGAGCAGGGAACCTGATGTGGGGCTCAATCCCGGGTCTCTGGGATCATGACCTGAGCTGAAGGCAGTCGCTTAACCAACTGAGCCACCCAGGTGACACCTATTATTTTTTTAAGATTTTATTTATTTATTTGAGAGGGAGAGAAAGAGCATGTGAGAGTAAGCACAAGCAGGGTAAGGAAAAGGGACAAGTAGTCTCCCTGCTGAACACAGAGCCTGAACTGGAGCTGGGTCTCATAACCAGAGATCACAACCTGAGGTGAAATCAGGAGTTGAATGCTTAACTGACTGAGCCACCCAGGGGCCTCTCAAAGTTCACTTCAAAGTGAGTGCACCTCAAGCTTCATTCAGCTTTCCCTGTAGAGGAGCAGAGATGGATGCTAGCAAGAGAACTATAATGTCCATAGTTGGTATTCACTGAAAGAATGTCTCTGCATGCTTATATTTAATTTATTAACAGCATTTCTCATTCTATAAAAATTTGAGCCATCTTACAAGGAGAATTTTGAAGATTTTGTTGGTCTTTTTTTGGGCATTGATTTTATACATATACACTGGTTAAAGGTTAAGGTGGTTATGGGTTTAATCTGAATCCAGTGTTTAATCTTCATCTTAATACTACTGTTCAGATTCAGAACTGACAGGAATGGAGATCAGAATTGAGGATGAGTATGGAGTATAAATAAAACATATGAATCCAACAAAGAATAAAAACTATGAAAAGATGGGCTAAAGAGAAAAGAACCAATTATGACTAAGTAACTCAAATATGAGGTCTGTAAAGACCTATAGAGTAGCTATAATCCAGCTTAAACTTTGGCTCTGAGCTTCCTGAAAGAAATCTAAAAGGCTATTAAATCAGTTATTTCAATTTCATTTTCAGAAAGTGAAGTTTTTTATTTCCAAGTATCCGTGAACATAACTGCACAGTGATCGGCACAGCGTAGATATTTCATAAATATGTGCTGTATGGTTAACTGATGCAATTGCTTAGCAAATGTGTAGTGAATATGATTGTACTACTTCTTTTTTATCAACAAGAATGTTAAGTGAAACATCTTTGAAAGCTAACTGTCCTGATCCACACAAGGCAATCAAAGACTATTATACCATTGAGACATTAGTCAAAAGAATAAAAAAAAATCATAAAACATTACTTTATATATTATATACTCTTGTAAGAACCAGAATAAATCTATTTTTACTGCATAAAATGTAACATTAATAAGGAAGTACTATTTGAATATATTGTAATATTAACATAATCTTAAATCTTCACAGAAATGATTAAAAGCCACACGTTACACATTTGTCTCTGTCCTTATAGTCTTAGTATTTGTTGATATTGTGTGGCTTTCTTTTTCACAGATAATATGAGAAAAACAAGGGTGTATAAATAGATAATTCAACTTTTTCTCTAGTATCAACTATTTTAGTTCAATCATCCTTAATCCAATCAGTAAATAAAACATGTTGGGCTTTGGAGGAGACTGGATTTTTACAGGTATTTTTGGTCATTCTACTCCTAACAGATTTGTCAGAAATGTCACTTAATACAAACAGGAGTTAGGCTTTAATGGGAGAGAATTTTTCTTTTCATTTATCTCTCTTTCTATAGTAGCTACTGATAGAACATTGTTCCTGTAACATAAACCTGAAATTCCCCAAGTATACTCAATGATGAGATGGGTCTATTAATCAGCAGGCATAGCAGCTTGCACTTTATGGTGCTTTGGGATTTTACAGTACTTTCATTGATTTCCTAACTTCGGTGCTCACATTGATTCCATTGCACGAATGGAAATGCAAAATTTTTCTTCTTTTTTTTTTTAACAGAATAGAAATTGTAACTCAAGAAGAGTCGATTCTTAGTCAAAAGACTCAAATCATTACATGGCAGGGCTAGAATTTAACTATAGGAATATGGCATTGTTTATAAAGTTAAACCATGGCTTTTGGAGATAGAAACATCTGGGTTAAATTTATATTTCCATCCATTATAAACTGTGTATACTTGGGTTTGGTTATAGTATATCACCAAGTCTCCTATGAAAATGGGCATAAAAAAATAACTTCCATTAAATAATGTAATAAACCAAAATGAGATAATGACAGTAAAAACAATATATATACATACATATATAGGTATATATGTGTATGCATGCATATACATATATGCATACACACTTATATGATTATACATATACTCTTAGCATAAAGTTTCCAATAAATACTGTTGGTATCAATTATGATCTTAATTTTGATTCCAAACCTGTTAAATAAAATATGCTTCTAACCAGACACTTTTGATTTGTATTGTTGACATTTTGCATGGATAATTCTTTTTTGCAGAGAGCTGTCCTGTGCATTGTGGTTGTTTTGCAGCATCTCTGGCCTCTACCTATTAGAAACCAGTAGCATCAACCTCTCCTGTAGTAACAACCAAAAATAATTGTAGACATTGCCAAACGTCTATGGTGGTGGTGGGGGCATCTCCCCAATTGAGATCACTTATTTAGTTAGCATGGGGTCAAAACAGAAAACTCACACCTATTTTAGCTGTGCCCTGCAAAACTGTGGTAGCTGAGAAAAGGAAGGGGAAAAAGTACAAAATACCCAAGTGCCTACAGAACAGTGGTGTAATTCACATCCATCATCTCCTGCGACTCTTTCAACAACTGTAGATAGTTTCATCACCTTCATTTTATAGAATAAGAGAGTCACAGAGGTAATAAGTATACTGTTTATTCAATAAGTAAGGAGGTTTGTTAGAATACGATAACTTGATCAAACTTGCACACATAGTAAGGGGTGAAATCAAAGATTGTATCTGTAAATGGGTAAAAATTTCAAGTTTTTATCCACGATTCCATGATATGTCTGGAAGTCAAATAAGATTACAAATGTAAGCAAAGATGTAATCTTATAACTATTTCTATAATTTTAACTTTTATAATCTATCATCTTTCTACTCTTAGAAGTATTCTAAAAGCTAAAGAAAGGCAATATACAAGGCACTTGGATGGCACTTTGTAAACCATGGTGTTTTGTTGATGCACTCAACAATTAAGAGTAGGAAATTCCAGATTTGGCCCCAAATTCATCCAGACATCTTTGAGACTAAGTTTTGTATATGATATGGTTTTATATGATATGATTTTAAAATACTAAAACATTTACTAAAAATTACCTGGAACTTGCATTCAAAGATGTTAGTGTTTTTTCCCTATTAATTTACAGAGTGCAGAGAATAGTGTCTACTTGTTTGTCTCCGAGTGTAATGGATTCTTCCTGTTACCCTGCTCCCTGATAGTCTCAATCACTTCTCCTTCATTAGGTGCCTTTCTAATTCTCCTCTTGTAATTTGCCATCTGCTCCCATAAAGATAATTCCAGAAGACTAATATCAGATTATTGAAGTCTATCATCAGGACTAGTCTTCTCTAGTCAAGTCTCTGAGATACTGAACAGGATTCTGAGAGTTCTGGGCTCTCCTCTGACATCTGGTGTGACTTTGCTGAGAATTGAGAGCATTTTTGTTCTTATAACTTAGAAACAAATGTAGAACACCTATGTCATCATGTTAGTTGTTTGTAATAGTAAACCTTAGTCTGGGTAAGATAAATTGCAAGATAATAAATAACTTCACTGTTGGCTCTAATCAATAATTTATCTGAGTCACTAGTTTGCTCACTTGGAAAAACACTTTGATTGTCAACAACAATTCATTGATCACAACTTAATGGTCCTTGCTTTGCTGTGTCCACCAACTCTCAACTGATATCAATCCTCAACTGCTATTTTCCCATTCCCAATCTATATCCCCCTTAAAAAAATCAGAAACCACTTGAATTTGGACCACAAAGCCCTGTAAATTTCCCTCCTCTGGGGCACTTGGGTTGGTTAAGAATCTGCCTTCAGCTCAGGTCATGATCTCAGGATCTTGGGATTGAATCCTGCATTGGGCTCCCTGCTTAGCAGCAAGCCTGCTTCTCCCTCTCCCTCTGCCACTTCCCCTTCTTATGCTCACTCTCTCTTTCTCTCAAATATATATTTAAAAAATCTTTAAAAAATATCCTACTTCAGACACACCTACCCATCAAGGTGGTAGTCTTTACTACTAATATAACTTCAACTCACTGGTTACCTGGTAATGTTTTGAGGTTTACCACCATGAATGGAACTGGATTTGAGACTCCTAGGATTCTGGTTCATGGGCAAAACTAAGTAAAAACACAAAACAAAACAAAACAAAACAAAAAAACCAACTGTCTCAGTTTGTGGCAGTTAGGAGACCCTCTGACTGCCCATTTTCTAGCAATGCCACTGAGGAAGTGCTATTAATCAGCTAAATATGGCTGGTCTAATCCATGAAATTAGAGAGATCAAACAATTTATAATATAATTTATCATCATATTCATAACATCCAGATGGTACTTGAAAAAGCAACTAATTTTTTTAAAATCTCAAAAAGAAAGGTATAGAAGCAGATTGATGTGCTGAAGGGTAAAAGTGTTAAGCATCGGGGCACCTGGATGTTTCAATTGGTTAAGCCACTGCGTTTTGGCTTAGGTCATGATCCTGGAGTCCCAGGATCGAGTCCCGCGTGGGGCCCCTAGCTCCGCAGGGAGTCTGCTTCTCCCTCTGACCTTTTCCCCTCTCATGCTCTCTCTCTCACTCTCTCTCTCTCAATAAATAAAATACTTTTTAAAAAGTGTTAAACATCAGGATTGGATACTGATTTTTAGCAGGAGACATTTCTGCATAGTATGCTAATGTTTGATGTACATAAGACCAACAAAATCCTCTCTTATCATTTATATCTCTGACCTCCTCTCAAATGTGTGGTCCAATTCTAATTTCTGCTAATAAGATTCAAAATAAACCAAAGATGATAGTCTGGAAATGTATGGGAAACCTAAAGGAAGGTAAATAACTAAGATATCTAATATAAAGCAATAAATAGCTATGGTTAATATGTATATGCAAAATTCCATAAATAGTGCACATTTAAACCTCACAATGATCAAAAAAAAAAGTCCAATCAGAGTTACAGCACCTTATCAAATATCACTACTAAAAATGGTGACATGGGAATTTAAGTCTATCTAAACCCACAGCCTATCCTTCATGTAATCCCCACTGTCTCTGTAATAGTCTTAACCAGATAATAATGTCAGACAGAGGAATACAAAATAAAATTAAAAGGACAAAATGCCTTTTGTTGCCTGAGGATAAGATTAAAAACTACTTACTCTAATTATCCTGCAAACACATCAGATTTTCTAATTAATCTCTTTAAGATATTTGGAAAAAATGCCAAACTCTAACCTACCTGTCAGATCATTTCCTCATGGAGGGTAATAAACAACATGATAAACACATGATTACAGAGAAATATCTCGAAGTGCTGAATACAGTGTGGGCTTTCCTGTGGGCTTGATTTTGCAAATTCTGAATCAATCATTCAATTTGGATAGCTTCTTTAACTTTGATGAACTTGATTCTTCATCTTTGAAACTGGAATATTGAAGCCAAACACAAATGGTTGTGTTGAAAACTAAATGAGACAAAACACTTTGAGAGGGCTGTGCAGAGATGTCTAGAAAATAATAACATCTTCCACTGAATTATTTAGTAACACCTGCTGAGCTGTATGTAATTTTTTTTGAAAGATTTTACTTATTTGACAGAGAGAAACACAGCCAGAAAAGGAACACAAGCAGGAGGAGTGAGAGAGGGAGAAGGAGGCTTCCCGCCAAGCAGGGAGCCCGATGTGGGACTGGATCCCAGGTCTCCGGGATCATGACCTGAGCCAAAGGCAGTCGCTTAACCAACTGAGCCACCCAGGCGCCCCTGTATGTAATTTTTAACCTCATATTATTCAATTGGATATAGAAACCTTGCTGTTTTTCCTGATGATTTTTTTATTAAATCTTCTTAATATTTACTTGATATGTGTTCTTATAAAAAGTCATTCAAAAAACAAATCTAGTCTCAAGTTGTTATTTAAAGGTTAGAGAGGTATTCAAAATAGCATAACATAATGAATAATAGTAAACAGAATTTTGAGTGTTGTCAGCCACCAATAAAACTAATCCCAAGCCTCAGAAATAAATGAATGTTCAGAAAATGCATATTTTCTCTACACGTGTTAATAACCTCCTAAAATAAAGGCAACCTTGGTAGTAATTTGAAAAACTTAGAGACTGTAATTTCATTTGTGATAAATTTTAAAATAGGTTATTTTAAAGGTAGGTTGTCTGGCCCACATAGTTTATTTCTCCAGCCTTCCTTTTATCCTTTTGTACCTCCATTTATATTTTCTCTATTCAAAGTCATTCTAGTTAGACAGGAAGTGAAACAATATAATAGATCTTAAAATATTTAGGCTCTCTGATCTGAAGAAATAGACTGAATCTGGGAAGCTATAACCTCTACTTTTATGCAAGATAAAACTTGATAATACCTTGCCAGGAAATGCTACAAGGGCTCATAAGTCAACAGCCTTGAAAGAAAGCACTTCAACCTTGGAAGTTTGAAGCCTAGCATGTTAAATTTATTTCCAAATGGCTGAATCCACAATAGAAAGCACAATCTGAGTGTTGGTAATTCCTCCTAGAATGAACTTGTAACATGCAGATGTCTTGGTTAGCATTTCATGTTAATATTGAACATACATTCTTGTATTTTCCCAAACTACCATCATGGCCCCCTATATGATGATCTACTCAACAGCTGGTAGAACAGATGGAAAAAACAAATGAGCCATTTGTGTCAGAGCCTTGTACATTAAACTCAGGTAAGTCAGGGAGTGGTACAGACTCATGTCTAACCACATGATTTGCCTAAAGTTGGCAAACCAAAGTGGGGTAGCACAGTGGATTAGCAATTGTATTATCTGGCCTCATATCCCATTTTTACCATTGATTGGCTGTGGGGTCTTGTATGAGACTGTCATCAGCTCCTAAATTATAGTTTCTTCATCTACAAAGAAAATTTTGACTAACTGATTTTTCTAGGCTAGTTCAAAGTAAAGTATTCTTTCATTGCAAATTGTCAAAAATGTGTCCAATAAGTTCCTCTTGTTTTTATATAATATATATTATATATACAAAAGTATTCCCCCAAAGATATACATATATATGTACGAGTGTGTGTGTGTGTGTGTGTGTGTGTGTGTGTGTGTGTAATATAGACAGAATATACTTTGGTCAAGCTATTGCACTGGTACAATAGCCTGACTATTCTGTTATGTGTATGTACAGAGAAGTGCTATGGGCCACAGTACTGGTTTCCACCAAAGACACTGCAGTGAAAAATGGCTTGCCTTCTGTGGACAGGGTCACCATTAATGTGAAGTGTTAAAGAAGGCCTCTGTTTCCTGCATTTTCATGTCAGACAGGATTGCTGCCACCCAAGTCTCATTGGCCTGTATGGAATCTGGCTTTCAATGAACTAAAACAAGGGATGCTCTCATTTGTATATTGCCCAATTGTTTCTTTTAAGATCAGTGACATAGAAGAGTCTTTCAGGTGGGTTATTTAAATCACTTACCAGGGTGCTAGCAGACTAGCATTCTACCTAGGATGTGAATTTTGTTCAGACCTCAGAAATAGCATGAAAAGATCAAAAGACATTTTATCTTTAATGAAATGTGGCTCACTGGGTGAATGAGAAAAATCAGCATGGAATGTGTATAGTATATGCATATCTGTCAGACACATGTTAAGTAGGGGTTTATGTGTGAGAAGTGTTCAAATGTCTGTGTAACCCCAAGTGAGCCATGCCATTCACTGGAGTGACTTATTTTTCTAAAGGAGGTGATGGAAGTTGTGTTCAGTGGGAGAGTTCCAAAACTGTGTCAATAATTTAAATATTAGAAAACCAAAAAGCACAATTCCATGTTTGTCCTCAGGTTCCTTACTGCACTTACAGAACAAGAATTCTGAACTTGCAGCTCAGAAACCTGGGGGTAAACAACCTAGCGAGTAAAAGAGATTTCCTATAAGGTTCTAGTAATCCATGGCCTTTCTAGGATGTCAGTATTTCCAGGATAACTTCTCATGATTTTTTTATGTATTTTATACCCTAGTATCAGAATGAATTTGCCACTAAACAATATTTAAACTAATAAACTAAACAAATATTTAAACAATTTTATTAAATAATGTGATTTTCTGAGTTTTTTCTGAGTCAGGCTAAAGTTAAATTTAGTTTTATAAAAACAAAACACCTAGGTGCCTGGGTGGCTCAGTGGGTTAAAGCCTCTGCCTTCGGCTCAGGTCATGATCTCAGGGTCCTGGGATTGAGGCCCACATCAGGCTCTCTGCTCAGCGGCGAGCCTGCTTCCCCCTCTCTCTCTGCCTACTTGTGATCTCTCTCTCTCTCTGTCAAATAAATAAATAAAATCTTAAAAAAAAGAAAAGAAAAGAAAAAAAACACCTGGTGGCACCGGGGATTGAGCCCCACATCAGGCTCCCTGCTCGGCGGGAGGCCTGCTTCTCCCTCTCTCACTCCCCCCTGCTTGTGTTCCCTCTCTAGCTGCGTTTCTCTCTGTGAAATAAATAAATAAAATCTTAAAAAAAAAACCACCTTGTAGTTTGCATAAGGGAATACTTCTAATTGTGTATTTAAATCTTTGATATAGAAGTTTAGGACACATCATTTTCCCTAGGCAAAAAAGGCATAAAATAACACTTGTAAACATTTTATGCATTGAATATATAAGGAAGTATTTCACTGACTTAAATATGATTCTTTGCAATCTTTTATTTTAAATGTTAAGTAAATGCAGGGAAACACTGCCTCATTAATTGGAAACTCAATTTAAATGTTTCCTTAGTGTTTGCAATGAATTATTAACTTAGATCTATAGAGAAAAAGTAGAACCAACCTCATTCTTCCTTTTGAATTATAAATCCAGAGATATTGGGAGCTGGGAAATTCCTGAAAACATCTGATTTAGTAGATTTCAAAGACTTTTCTAGAATTGGATAGATCCAGAAGATCTAAATTGAAGATCTAGAACCAGATAGCTGTGCCTCAAATTTTGACCCAGTGTATGATAGACCTGTTCCCTTCCTGTACTTCCTTTTCAGTTAGAATATTTTCATTTTCTCATTTATATTTAGAGGTCCTAAGATAAATTTTATTATAAAGTCAAAACAAAGCAGGATGTTTCTGTGTGCCCATGGATGTGTTTTTAAAATTTGGAAAGGGACTCATAAAGTCATTTTCATTTAACAATTAAGAAACTAATGCCCAGAGAAGTTAAGTGAAATGCCCAGAGAGGAAAACAACTAGCTAGTAACGGAACTAAAAAGATAATTTAGTTCTCCTGATTATCATTTCTGTGCCTCAACCCTAACTTTCAGGTGGTAAACTGCTTCGGTAATGAAGGATGGCACTGATAAATCCAGAAGAATTTTTTTGCATAAAGACAGCTTGCTGACAGCCTATGTAACCTTGAGGTGGTAAAAAACAAACAAACAAAAAAACCCTGGAAAATAGTATCTCTTAGAAGTTTAACCACTTAACTATAGTCTATACACTGGATACGCAAAGATTAAATGGGAATACATGAAGTCTTCTGACCTAAGGGTGGTTTATACATGTCACACAGAGAGTGTTGTGGTATCAAGAGTTACACCCATCATGGGCCTCTTAGCTCAGAACACAATCAAGCCATTTGTCCTCGAGAGAGAGCAGATTCTACTCTTTATTTCTCTATATATTTGCCAACACACATAGATGGAACATAGAGGCAGCCAGGAAGAAAACATGAAGGGCTCAGAATTGCAGGAGGAAGAAAACCACAAACACATATAAACAGAAAAGGAAGCGTTCCCTGGGTTTATGGGTTTTTTTTTTCCCCAAATATAAGTGATAGAGAGACTCTTTCTCAGCAAATACTTTATTTACTAGCTTATATTTTCCAATATTTCCCTCGTGGTTAGATTGTAGTCAGGCTGGGGCCAAGTGAATAGTCCTGACCAGTGGGCTGTGAGTACAAGGTACTCTTCCAGTTGGAAGGAACATTTCCAGTCAAAAGAAACAACAAATGTTTGTTCTCCATGTTCCTTCTTCCTTCCCTTACTGTGAGAGTGAAGTCATATGTTCAGAGAACAAAGTCCTCAGATGCACAAATCTAGGTCTCTGAAACAACTGCTAAGAAGAAAAGTACAGATGACTGTCCCTTGTATTTGCTGAATATAGAAATCTAAAATACAGAAATACAGGAATCTAAAGCAATATAAAAGAATGGTACATTCCATGGAATAAAGAATGTCACAAAGAAATAAAAAAACTTCAGAACTTCAAAAAGTCATTTCAACAGATGTCTGAATGAATAATATATGCATACATTATCCAGTTTAGGTCCACTAACTGATTTCAAGAAATTGCAAAGACTTTTTGAAAGTCTTTTTCTTTTGCTATAATAAGTACCATTTACATAGTTTTCATTCAGTTTCTATATTTTGCTGTCATTCATTTAAGTATATAAAAATCAAAGCCAATATCAAAGTTCATATATAATAATTTCGTTTTAAAAAGAAAGCTAACTTGAAAGAGTGTAAGATGTAAATCTTAACCCCTTCCTCTTAAAAATGACTGGAGTTCTAAACTAAATAAAACATAGATTTTCAATAATACTCTCATATATTCAAAACAAAGAGAGAACACCAACATGGTAATTGAATAAAACTCTAGCATTAACTGAATTGAAACACCAGTTTCCTCAAATAACATTCCCTTTAACTCCCAATGCCCTGTCTCTTGGTTTCAGTGACTAACAAAATCAAAAGTGCTTATGATTCCCAGTCCCTGAATAACTCAAAAGTATATTCCCCTTTGGCACTGGTAAATGAACACACAACTCAGTAAAATTAAAGAAAATTTAGAAATAGAGAATGTGCATATAAAAATTTAGCATCTGATAAAAGTGGCATTCAAATTACTGGGGAAAAATAAAATATTAAAACACATAGGTGGATAACTGGTTCACCACTGGGGGTTGGAGAAGCTAGCATTATAACCCTACCTCCTGCTATACATAAAAATAAACTTCAATTAAATCAAAGATTTAAAAGTAAGAAAATAAAGCAATACTAGAAATCAATATAACAGACCTTTTTACTTCAGTGTGAGGAAAGACTATTCTAGGTGAGTTGAAAACTCTGACACATTGAAAGAAATTATTAGTAAATTTGGTTACATAAAGAAAATAATATTACAAGTAAAATCAAAACAATCAAAAATCAAAGAAAATGTTTTCAATATATGTCATAGAAAATGGACAGTATCTCTGGTATGTAAAGAACTGTTAAAAATCACAGAAATAAATATGAAAAATTCAAAAGAAAAAGAGGAAAATGACAAGGACAATCTCAGAAATACACAGCTGGCCCTAAAACATGACAAAACGTTTAGTTTTCCCTTGTTTATTTTTGTTAAAAATAAAAACGTACACTAAAACTACACTCAGATACCATTCTTATTTACCAGATTGGTGAAAAATTTTAAACATTTGACACATTGTTTATAAATCTTTGAATAACAGGCTCTCTTTACTCTGCTGATAGAAATATAACATGTTACCACCCAGTGGCGTGGAAATTATTAAGAATAAAACAACAACAAGGTCCCTGTGTAGCTCAGATGGTTAAGCACTGGACTTTTGATTTGAGCTCAGGTCATGATCTCAGGTGGGGCTCCACACTGGGCATGCAGCCTGCTTAATTTTCTCTCTTAGGTTCCCTCTCTGTCCCCCTTCCCTCCCTCCCTGTCTTAAAATAAATAAATAAACAAACAAATAAATGAAGAAAAGCAAACTAAACTTTCCATAGCATATACTGGTTGACCCACTATACTACTAGGAATCAATATGAAAAATCATCTCCCAAAATAGCACATACACAACCAAACACACACAAATAGTCATTTGCCATTATTTATAAAAACAAAACATTGGGAATATCCTTTTGCCTTTTGTTTATATGTAAAGAAATCACTCGATAAATTATGATGCATTATCACAGTGAAGTACAGTACTAAACAGCTATAAAAAGAAAGAGAATAGTCTTCATGATAGTGAAGTGATACAGGGTGATTTTCTAGGATATATTATTATTAGTTAGAAAAAGCAATATGCCCAAGAGCATATATTTTATGCTACTCTTATTTTATAAAATAATGGAAACTAGGAAAAAATATATATAATCTTATTTTTGCCAAAATAAAAACACAGTAACAATAATTTAGAATTTAATCAGAGTAGATGCCTACAAGGTGGGAATAGGGTAAAAAAAAATTGCAAAGGGAATGTGACTTTGCTAAATGTATTTTTGAAGTTTTAACCATGTTAATGCTTTCTATATGCAAAGTATTAAGATCTGATCAGGAAGGAAAAAAGAAAATCATAAAATGGACATAAAATTATTAAATTGAATATAATCAGATATGATTAATATTAAATGTGTATCAAATTTATAACATAAGTATATTGTGTTGGGGGAGAAAAAAATAATTGATCCAAATACTTGAACTGTACTATTAGTGGAATATAAGAAAGAGGAACAACAAAAAAGTGAAGAAATCTTGAATACTAATAGTTGGTTTGTTGTTGGTAGAGTAGTTCTTAAAGTAGTTTTTGGTGTGCTATACAGTATTGAGTAAATACAAAAAATGGTTTTGTGAACCAAAGATTTCACTTAGAGGCAGGAGACATGTAGACTAGGCAAAAGAGAAGAAAATGTGGCATTGGGTTGAAATTGTCAATACCAGTGCAATTTTGTTATGTATATTAAAATATATTTTCCTAGCACTGTCCACTAAAAAGGCCTAAAAACATTGACTCTTAAAAGCAACACACCTAGTGCTTAGATCTTCATTTGTAAATAGTACTACTCATTAAAAAGACCCAGTCTCTCAGGAAAAATGGCTAATTCTAGGTCTACATCTGGGAAAACTTCAAGCAAGCCTAAACTACTTTATGTGTCAAACAGTGATAAAATACAGGCAAACTAACTGGACTTGTTAAAGGACCCAGAAGCCTGCTTGAAGCAACTGGTGAAATTTGGGAGATTTGAACATCAAATAGAATTATGACAGCAATGGATTATATCCCATTGAATTTTAAAAGAACACAACCCAAAAAACCCCCATATTTACTTATAAGTTCACCAAGAGACATATATGCTAGAATGTTCATGAGAATATTTTTATGCTGGTCTTCAAACTACCCAAATGTCCATTCACAATGGATTGGATATATACACTGTGATATTTTTACATGACGCCATACTAGAAAGTAAGGAGATAAATTATCTACTACTCTATATAATAATATGGGTAAAACTTTAAAAAATTATGGTCATCAAGTAGTCAGACACAAAAACACAAGGGTAAGTATTAACTTTTCTATTAAACTTCTTTGGGAGTTTTTTTTTTTTATTACTCATTCCAATTTTGTTACTAGTAATTTTTCTGCCCAAATTTTCTTTCATATTGATGCAATTTTGGAAGATTGCATTTCCAGGACTTTATCCATTTTGTTGATGTATGATTTTTAATAATATTATCTCATAATCCTTTGAATTTCTATGGTGTTGGTTATTACTTTTCCTCCATTTCTGATTTTATTTGAGTTCTCTCTTGTTTTTTGATGAGTCTGGCTAAAAGTTTATCAATTTTGTTTATATTTTCAAAGAACCAGCCCCTAGCTTCACTGATACCTATTTTATTTATTTCTTCTTTAATCTTTTATTTTTTCCTTCCTTCTGGCTTTGGGCTTTGTAAATAAACCTTAAGACTATGTGCAATGTATGATCCTTGGTGGTGTGTATGATTTAAAAAAAAGAAACCATCAAAGGTATTATTGGGACAATGGGGGAAAATAAATATGAAGTATTAGATAATAATGTTAAACTTCTAGAGGGTAATACTTGTATGTAAGTTACACAGAAAAATGATTTTGTCTGAAAGGAATATAAGCTGAAATACCTAGAACTGATATGGTTACTGAAACTTGAACTTTAATTTTCACCAAAATAAATAAAAAGAAAATATAGCAGAAAATGTTAATTATCAGTGCAGCCTGGTGATATCTATCTATCTCTCTCTCTATATATATAGTTGTTCATTGTGCTACTTACTGAACATTTTTTTGAGGTCTTCACTTTTAAACAATGAAATAAAATAAAAAGAAGAACAGAATGGCTTTTGCAATGCCTCTCAGACCTTTTGGCCCCTGGGTTTCTGGTGTCCTTTTCTTTTCCATGTACTAGAGAAGGAAAGTTGACCATTTTAGCTGGTGGGGGTTCTCACTGTCTAATGTGCATAAAATCATCAGAAAATTTTGTTAACATTATAGATGTTGAAGCCAACCTCAGAGATTTCTGATTAAATAGGACAGGATATGAATCAGGTATTTATGTTTTTAGCAAGTACTTCTGGTGGAACTGAAGCTAGAAACCACACTTTGGGATGATGGTGGTTCTCAAATCTAGATGACCACAACAATTATCTGGAGGATTTTTAAAAAGTACATATATTTGGGGCTCTTAAAAATTTTTTTAAGTCAGATACTCTGGAATGAGGCAAGGTATTCAAGTCTAAAAACCACAAAGGAGAAAAAAGAATACAAAAAATTCATTTTCCCAAGATCCCATGAGATCTTGACTTGAGACTCACTGATTGGTGCTCTTCCATGACCAAGAAATATTCTGATGGCTATTCATTACAAAGTGTTCTGTTACTGAGAACAGTTAAATGCACAATGGAGAACTCTCAATTGCATTTTCAGGAAAAAGACAATCCTAGTTAATCACACAAAAATGAATCTTTTATATAAACAATAGGTTTTATCTTTAAATCACTGCTATTATATAGAATCTTCTCTTTTTTTTTTGATTTATTACAGCTTTCTTTTGTTCTTTATGAACCAAAGACATATGATATGGAGAGATCTTACATGTAAGCATCAAAGCTTCTATTTTCACAAGGAATGCATCATCTGAAAAGATCATGCATAAAGAAAAAGTGTTGGTTTTTTTTCTCTCTTCTAAAATGAGAGAGAGGAGAATGGGAAATAGATTGGTAAGAGATTGATGACATCAAGGCTGGCACATCTGGCTAATAAGCATAATGTTTTTCTAGCTGAGAACTTACATTCGTCACATCTCTGCTTTAGCATGTCTTCAAAACACAGTGCCCAGATCATCTGCAGTAAAGAGTCACTCAGGTTTCTTCTTAAAAACGGAGATTCTTGTCCCAAACCAAAACTTAGAACATCAGAGTATTTGAGAGCAAAGCCACATATAATCTGCATTTTAACAAGTTCCTGGGGTGATAATTATATACAATAAGAATAAACTTTAAAAATTGAGAAATTCTGCTGTATTATTCATCTGTGATTCTTTAATTTTTGTTCCTGGGAATAGTCTGGGTATCTAAAAATAGTAATGGTCATAGCTATCACTTTGTTAGTGTTCATATTGAGCTAAGCACTTTACATTTACCATTAGATTTAATCTTTTTTTTTTAAGATTTTATTTATTTGACAGAGAGAAACATAGCCAGAGAGGGAACACAAGCAGGGGGAGTGAGAGAGGGAGAAGCAGGCTTCCCGCTGAGCAGAGAGCCCAATGTGGGACTCCATCCCGGGTCTCCGGGATCATGACCTGAGCCGAAGGCAGTTGCTCACCAACTGAGCCACCCAGGCGCCCCAGATTTAATCTTCACAACAGTGCTCTGAGGGACATAATCTACATCCAGGTCTAGGATGAGGAAACACAACTTCAGATGGTTTCACCAACTTTACAGATGGTCTGTAAACTCAGAGCTAGTAATCCTATTCAGTTGTGTTGGACTATGAAATCCAAGATCTTAACTGTTATTTTGCAACTTTCCATTAAAACTTTTTCGTAGATTATTTGTACAAATAGATGATAACTAGCTAGCTAGGATAATTATTAATGGATGAATGGAGCAATATATAAATACTTTAAGAGGTAAACTGTGTGTGTGAAGTAATGAGCCACATAGAGAAGAATAGAGAAAGTAAGTGCTATGGACCAAAATAGGAAGAGAAATGGAAAATTCTGCCCTGGAGGGAGATTTTTTTTTTTTTTTAAGATTTTATTTATTTGAGAGAGAGAGAGAGATCACAAGTAGGCAGAGAGGCAGGCAGAGAGAGAGGAGGAAGCAGGCTTCCTGCTGAGCAGAGAGCCCAATGTGGGCCTCCATCCCAGGACCCTGAGATCATGACCTGAGCCGAAGGCAGAGGCTTAACCCACTGAGCCACCCAGGTGCCCTGGAGGGAGATGTTTTATGAAGGGGAAGGTTTTTCTAAATGAGGCTTTGAAGGTTAAGTAGAAGATGAACAAGCGGAGACATACAGAGTAGATTCATACGGATGGAATAACATTAAGACAGAAATAGAGGTAGGAAAGCATGAAGATGGAAGAAGAAATAACACATTACAAAATGTGAAATAAATAGAAAAAACAATTATAAAAAAAAATAGGACTAGATATTTCGGTTGAGGGAAGATCAAATTAGCCAATACTAGTTTAAGTAATTAGAACATTATTCAGGAGGCAAAGAACTGTTTACAACAGTTCCAATGATCATCAATCCTTCTTTGCTTTTGCTCCTTGCCTGAAATATCTATCTTTTCATCATCTGCTTGGAAAATTAGTATCCTTCAAAACTCATTCCATATGTCATATCTTCTCTCATTTTCCTTGAAAGCTCTGTATTCTGCATCTCACCTCAAAGATTAATTACATTTTACTTATCTTTGTCCTAGTAAAGTTATAGTCAAACCTTAATTTTAGCAGAGTAATTAAAAGTTTGGGCCTTGGAGTGAAGATCCTACCCGGATTAGATTCCCAGCTCTACCACTTGCTTTCTGAATTACCTCAGTTAAGTGATTCACAACCCCTGTGCCTCAATTCTCTTATCTGTAAAATGGAGATCATTAGTACTACCTGACATAATTATAGGATTAACTTAAATAAGCTTTATAAAGTACAATACTGATTTCTGTAGCATAGTAAATGCTTCGCAAATATTAGATATTATTTGCTACTATACTGGCATTTGTTTGAACTAAAGTTATTGGTCTACATGTTCCTTACTAAAGACTAATTTCTTTAAAGGTGGGAATAAATGTGAGCATAAATGAGAAAAACACCTAGATGTTTATTCTTAATGTGTACAGAGTTAGTATGCTGTATATTTTTGGCTAGGTATGTTAGGAGTAGTAGAATAAGAAGGTGAGAATTCTATGTTGAACCTTAAGACTGCAGACTAAATCAAGGGCTATGTTTTCAGGCAAGGAGCCGTTTTTTAGGATCTATGGCACTTTAGATTATTTTTTCATCTAAATCCAGAACTGTCAACAATCCTATTTCAGAAATGTCTATTATTAGGATGAAGCAGAAACTGTAATACAAGTTATCTCATGCAAGCAATTTTATTTATACATATATGTGAAGATTAAAAAAAAAGAAAGCTGGACTTTTTGAGGCCTCCATACTGTTTTCCAGAGTGGCTGTAACCAGTTTGCATTCCCACCAACAGTGTAAGAGGATTCCCCTTTCTCTGCATCCTCACCAACACCTGTTTTTCTTGTGTTGTTGATTTTAGCCATTCTGATAGGTGTGAGGTCATATCTCACTGTGCTTTTGCTTGGTATTTCCCTGATGATCGGTGATGGTGAGCAACATTTCATGTCTGCTAGCCATTTAGATGTTTGTTTTGGAAAAATATCTAATCATGTCTTCTGCCCATTTCGTAACTGGATTATTTGTATTTTGGGTGTTGAGTTTGATAATTTCTTTATAGATTTTGGACTAATCTAAAAGACTAATCCTTTATCAGATATGTCATTTGAAAATACCTTCTCCCATTCCAAACATTACCTTTTAGTTTTGTTGACCGTTTCCTTCTCTGTGCAGAAGTTTTTTAACTGGATGAAGTGCCAATAGTTTATTTTTGCCTTTGTTTTCCTTGCCTCAGGAGACATATTTAGTAAAGTGATGCTGTGGCCAATGTCAAAGAGGTTACTGCTACTGTTCGTTCCTCTTTAGGACTGCAACAGTATGGATGGTGCTAGAGTGTATTTTGCTAAGCAATATAAGTCAGTCAGGGACAGACAACAACCATATGATTTCACTCACATGTGGAGCTTAAGAACCATAACAGATGAACATAGGGTGAAAAAAGAGACAGGCAAACCATAAAACAGACTCTTAATGATAGAGAACAAACTGAGGGTTGTTGGAGGGGAGATTGGTGGGGGATGGGTTAAATGGGTGATCGGTATTAAGGAGGCCACTTGTGATGAGTGCTGGGCATTATATGTAAGTGATGAGTCACTAAAATCTACTCTTGAAACCAATATTACACTGCATGTTAGCTAACTGGAATTTAAATAAACACTTGAAAAAAAAACAGTAAAATTTAGAAATCTTACATGATTAAAAAATAAAATGAAATAAGGCAAATAAAAGCAAAGATAAATTGAAATATTACTTGCAAAAGTCACTGTTGCCCATGTGAAGCACTGGGTTATCTCAGTTCTGGGTGAACATATCAATGTTTTGCAGTATTTTTTCTGGGTCTTCCAGCTCTCATTATGGTGTTGAAACCGGTCTTTGCATTTAAGACATGACTTAAGGGTTGTGTATGAAGCCTGAGGAATCTCACACAGAATATTCAAGTGTAATAAGAGGTCTCTTTTCACAGTGTGGCAGTAGCTTAAGTGTGGGTCAAGGGAATTATTATTATTATTTTTTAAAGATTTTTATTTATTTGACAGCGAGAAACACAGCCAGAGAGGGAACACAAGTAGGGGGAGTGAGAGAGGGAGAAGCAGGCTTCCCGCGGAGCAGGGAGCCCGATGTGGGACTCGATCCCGGGTCTCCGGGATCATGACCTGAGCCGAAGGCAGTCGCTTAACCAACTGAGCCACCCAGGCGTCCCATGGTCAAGGGAATTATTGAGCTGGTGTCACACGTTAAGTTCCAAAGAAATGTAACACACTATTTACTCAAGCGTTGGAAATAAAGGAAAGTATATTTAAATAATGTATTTTAGCAAAGTTTAACTCCAACATTTCATGTTTCTGGGGACCAATTTCAATAAAAAAACGTCCCACAAGGCAGAGGAACATGGGACAAAGTGTTATCTTGGCACTCTATATAATTTCTGGCAAGTAGTTTTCAGCACTCATATACTTAGCATCTTTGAAATAACCCAGTGTTTTATTTTTCTATAATAGCACTGAAAAATAGGACTCTGAAAACAGTTTTACTATCAAGGGAAGCACTGGAATGATTAAAAATGTGAACAGTACTCAAACCTGAATTTTTATGCACAATTTCACTGGATATGTGGGGATCACATCTGTGCTTTTTTTTATGCAGAGGGGCCATCACAAGAATGAGAAGTATCATCACTGAATAATTAATAATAATAATAATAATGATAATGATAATAATAATGGCCAATATTGTCAAATGTTTACTGTGTTCTATGTGTTACCATAAACACTGTAGGGGGATAAACTCACTCAGTCTTCACAATAACTATACGAGATAGGCACTACTATTACCTTGATTTTACAAATAAAAAGGCAAAAAGGGGTTAAGTAATTTGTTCAAGTAAGTAGCTAAGCCAGAATTAGATTGGTGATCTGGTTTCCCAGCCCATGATCTTAACCACTATATTAAACATGCCATACTATACTACCCTATAATATATCACTATTGTAAATGTATTTTTTCTTCATGAAGTATCAGTTTAATTTCCCACTTAATCTAACCATGAAAAGAACTACAGTGAAAATGCTAAACTAAGGAGAAAAATTAATTGCCTGGAATATTTTAACTATGAAAACTAGGGTGCTCATCATTTTTCATTCTTCACTCAAGAACTATTTCTTGAACACTTGGTATGTACCAGACACTCTGCTGAGACCAACGTTATCACAGAGACCAAGTCAGACAGGTGCTGGGCAACTTAGAGAACTAAGGAAGGAGGACAAGGTGACAATAAACAAGGAAACAAATCAATTTTAGTACAGAGGAAGAGGAAATGGACAACACAGGAGAATGTGGCCAAAGGGAAGGGCTACTTTAATAATATGGGGGGAAGTCTCTTTGATGGGATGACATGTGAGTGGAGACCTCATCTGTGAGAAGGGGACAGCAGGGAGCTGATCTACAGAAAGAGGGTTCTAGGCAGAGGGGACAGCTGAAGAGAGCTGTGAAGATAAGGGACTCCTATTTGCAACAAGCAATTGAAAACTCTCAGACACTTTGCCAAGCTGGATACCTTTTATTTCTTTCTGTTGTCTGATTGCTGTTGCTAGAACTTCTAACACTATGTTGAACAGTAGTGGTGAGAGTGGGCATCCTTGCCTTGTTCCTGATCTCAGAGGAAAGGCTGTCAGTTTTTCCTCGTTGAGAATGATATTCACTGTGGGTTTTTCATAGATGGATTTTATGAGATTGAGAAATGTTCCCTCTATCCCTATACTTTGAAGAGTTTTGATCAGGAACAGGTGTTGTATTTTGTCAAATGCCTTTTCTGCATCAATTGAGAGTACCATGTGGTTCTTCTCTCTTCTCTTATTGATTTGTTCTATAACGTTGATTGTTTTGCGAATGTTGAACCACCCTTGCATCCGTGGGATAAAACCCACCTGGTCATGGTGGATGATCTTCTTAATCATGTTGGATCCTGTTAGCAAGGAAGTCAAACTCTCTCTCTTTGCAGATGACATGATACTCTATGTGGAAAACCCAAAAGACTCTACCCCCAAACTACTAGAACACATACAACAATTCGGTAATGTGGCAGGATACAAAATCAATGCACAGAAATCAGTTGCATTCTTATACACTAACATTGAAAAAATAGAAAGGGAAATCAGAGAATTGATTCCGTTTACTATAGCACCAAAAACTATAAGATACTTAGGAATAAACCTAACCAAAGAAGTCAAGGATCTGTACTCAAGGAACTACAGAACACTCATGAAAGAAATTGAAAAAGAGTGCTCACTTCGGCAGCACATATACTAAAATTGGAAGAAATTGAAGAAGACACAAAAAGATGGAAGAGCATTCTATGCTCATGGATCGGAAGAATAAACATTGTCAAAATGTCTATACTGCCCAGAGCAGTCTATACGTTCAATGCTATTCCGATCAAAATTCCACCAACATTCTTCAAAACGTTGGAACAAACAATCCTAAAATTTATATGGAACCAAAAAAAACCCCGAATCGCTAAGGAATTACTGAAGAAGAAAAGCAAAGCTGGGGGCATCTCATTACCTGACTTCAGGCTTTATTACAAAGCTGTGATTACCAAGACAGCATGGTACTGGCACAAAAAAACAGAGAAATAGACCAATGGAACAGAGGGGAGAGTCCAGATATGGACCCACAAATCTACGGTCAAATCATCTTTGACAAAGCAGGAAAAAATATCCAGTGGAAAAAAGACAGTCTCTTCAATAAATGGTGCTGGGAAAATTGGACAGCTATGTATAGAAGAATGAAACTAGACCATTCTCTTATACCACACTCAAAGGCAAACTCGAAATGGATGAAAGACCTCAATGTGAGGCAGGAATCCATCAAAATCCTGGAAAAGAACATAGGCAGTAACCTCTTTGACATCGGCCACAGCAACTACTTTCAAGACATGTCTCCAAAGGCAAAGGAGACAAAAGTGAAAATGAACTTCTGGGACTTTATCAAAATAAAAAGCTTCTGTACAGCAAAGGAAACAGTCAACAAAACAAAGAGGCAACCCACAGAATGGGAGAAGATATTTGCAAATGACACTACAGACAAAGGGCTGGTACCCAAGATCTATAAAGAACTACTCAAACTCAACATCCAAAAAGAAGATGAACACATCAAAAAATGGGCAAGAGACATGAAGAGGTACTTCTCCACAGAAGATCTACAAATGGCTAACAGACACATGAAAAAATGTTCAGCATCACTAGCTATCAGGGAAATTCAAATCAAAACCACACTGAGATACCACCTTACACAAGTCAGAATGGCCAAAATTAACAAGTCAGGAAACAACAAGTGTTTGAGAGGCTGCGGAGAAAGGGTAACCCTCTTACACTGTTGGTGGAAATGTAAGCTGGTGCAGCCGCTTTGGAACACAAACTGTGGAGATTCCTTAAAAAATTAAAGATAGAGCTACCCTATGACCCTGCAATTGTGCTACTGGGCATTTACCCCAAAGATACAAATGTAGTGAAAAGAAGGGCCATATGTACCCCAATGTTCATTGCAGCAATGGCCACAATCGCCAAACTGTGGAAAGAGCCAAGGTGCCCATCAACAGATGAATGGATAAAGAAGATGTAATACATATATACAATCAAATACTACGCACTATGCCTCCATCAGAAAGGATGAATATCCAACTTTTGTAGAATATGGACTGGACTGGAAGAGATGATACTGAGTGGAATAAGCCAAGTAGAGAAAGTCAAGTATCACATGGTTTCACTTACTTGGGGTGCATAAGGGATAACCTGGAGGACAGTGGGAGAAGGAAAGTAAATGGGAAGTAGGGTAATCCAGGGAGAGAAAGAAAACAACAGAGACTTTGGACACAGAAACAAACTGAAAGACTTGGAGGGAGGGGGGTGCTGGGATGGTGGTGGGTACTGAGGGCACCTATTGCATGGAGCACTGGGTGTGGGGAATGGGGAATGAACCTTGGAACACTGGGAAAAAAATTTAAGTAACGATAAAAAAAATTATATATATATGTATATATATACACACACATATAGAAAGAAAAAAATTATATATATATATGTATATATATATATATACACACACATATAGAAAGAAATCTCTCAGCCACAAGTCATGACTCATTTTCAGGGGTTGAATATAAATGGAGATGCAAATTAGCCCTGCTTCTTGCTCTAATAAAACAGAGCTCTAATTAACATAAATGGGAGTTCACCAACTTATTGTCACCACATGAATAACAATGTGTTTGGGGTATTATTTTTCTGCTTAAAGTAGCAATGCATTATCATGTAAATACTTTAATAAAGTCTTGATGCATTCATGAATATATAATACAATTTTCATTAAGTAAAATATTTCACATTCAAAAACCTGTACAATGACTTTTAATCCAAATTATAGTTAATATAAATATTGAAAAGATTCTGTACAAAAATTAGCAAAATTCTATGCTTAGAAAAGTTATCTCTAGTTAGTAGAACTTGGATTTAGACTTTCCAAATCTTACATAATATTTGAAATAACTGACTGAAAATAGAGTAATAGTTAAATAGTACCAAAACATAATGAGTTTCTAGGCAACAAGTGATGTTTGCAATAATTTATAGTAACATAAACCCCCCCCCCACCTGGCTTCCTCTGCTCTACATTATATTTTACACATTATATTTTACAACATCATCACCTTCTAAAATACTATATAATTTTCATATTCATATAGTTTATGGATTTTCTCCTGCTCTAGAATGTAATCAACACCAGTGCAGAATCATTGACTGTTTTGTTCAATTATATGAAGCCTAGAACCTCTCCTGGCACTCAGTAAGTATTGAATAAATGTGCAACAAGTAAATAAATGGCTATGTAATTGTTTTTTTTTTTAAACATTTTATTTATTTGACAGACAGAAACACAGCTAGAGAGGGAACAGGAGCAGGGGGAGTGAGAGTGGGAGAAGCACGCTTCCCACTGAACAGGGACCCCGATGCGGAGCTCAATCCTGGGACTCCAGGATCATGTCCTGAGCCGAAAGCAGACTCTTAAGGACTGAACCACCCAGGTGCCCCTATGTAATTGTTTTTAATGGTTGAAACTTAAAATATTTTGAGGATGCAAATTCTAGAGACTATTAGTATTACACCGGATTACTCTCTATGTCTTTTCAGTTCTAATTCATGATGCTAAATTAAAAGTACTAAATACAATATGAAATTTTGAACATATTGAAAAAAATGTATGTCACACTAAGTAAATACAAATTAACCAGTTTTTAGCTTACATTTAAGAGATTCCCATAGAAATTGCTCCTATAGAATTTATGCTGATCAAATAAATAAATGAGCAAGTTTCCTTTTTGTGATTTCTACAAGCTAAGTGGATAAGCTAATCTAATTAAGTTTAATATGATACACATCCTGTAAGTTCAATGCTGTGTTATACATAAGTGCACGTGCACACACACACACACACACACACAACACACAAAGAATAGTAGTAGGAATGGAGATTGATACTGTTGTAAAGAGATTCACTAAACTGTTTAAAATTCTAAACTTTGGCTTAAAAAAAATTACTACACAGTTTACCTAACACTCCCTATAAACAGTCCAGCTTTTGCCTGCCATAGTCATACAAGAGAAGGACTTCTTATTTTAGAATCAGTGCAGCTCTTAAATTTCAAACTAACTTATGACACTCATAAACAGTTTCATTTAAGCAGAGCAGAATGGTTAAAGACTGACATGAAATGTACCAAATTATAAATTACAGAATACCTGCTAAAATTAAAAAAACAAAAACAAAAACAAAAAAACAACTAGCACCTAAACTTTGACACATGTACTTGGGCATATGTAGCTTTTCTGCTATTAATTATTTTTGGTTTACAAAGAATAAATGTTATAGAACCTTTTACCCACACTAAAAGATATAAAAAATAAAGCTCTTCACCCTCATTAAAAAAAAAAAAAACAGAAACAAACACAATTTTGTTTGTTCTTCATTTTATGACTCATTTCTTTTTAGAGAAAGAAAAGTGTCTTTAGATGTATTTTAGAAATGTCTTCAGATGTATTTTAGAATCATTAAAAATTGTAATTTCTTAAGACATTATTATGTCTTAAGACAAGTATTATGATTTGTCAGCTTTGTTTTATTTGCAAAATCTTGAAGTAAAATTATCTAAAATGTGCTGCAATAGGAAACATATTTTGACAAAAGATATCAGTGTAAAATACAAAACTCACTGACAAGAAGAAAGCAAGCAAAATTTCTAAATATCAAAATTTAATCAAATCTCAATTACCCAAAATGTTTTAAGGAAAAAAAATATATAATTTGAACCTTATCCTATTCCAAATGCTGTATGTAAAGGTTTCATAGGTAATTCTCTTTAACCTTAACATATACATAATAGGAAATATAATTAGAACCAATTACAGAGAATGAAAAACCCAGATTTTAGAAATGATATGCTGTTAATGTCACATAAATGAAAACTCGGGAATTCACACCTAGTCATGTTAGACTTCAAAATCTTAATCATTCAGTGCATGGAATTGTAATGGACAAAGGGTCAAAATAAGAGAAAGAATCTTTGATAATTATAATTTATGAATAACTGAGTTTTGGACAAAAAAATATATTTTCCCTAATTAAAAAAACCTGAAACTGTATATATCTTTCTTTTTGACTCAACAAGAATTATAGAGTAAATGAACCTAATACCTATTGGTAATTAAAAGATTACTTTAAGTACTTGTTGACAAGAATGCAAATTGGCATAATCCTTTTTGAAGAGAATTTAGCAAGAATCAACGAAACTATATATGTATTTGCATTTTGATCTAGCAATTTCTCCTCTGGGAATTTGATCTGTAACTATATGAAAATACATACATACAAGGTTGTTTACTGAGTCATTTTTATAAATGCAAAATACTGAAAGCAACCTGAATGCTTATAAATAGAAAGAAGATTTAAAGACTATGATGTATTTCAAGGTGGAATAGTACGCAGCTGTAAAAAAGAATGAGATCTACAAACATTCTGTTTACATGAAAGATAATCTATAGCATTTTACCTATGTTTACAAAGAAGAGGAAATTAGAATATATACACATACTTGCTTGTTGTGCAAAAAGAAACACAGGAATGCTAAACTACATTATTTTGAAATTGGATGCCTTCAGGAAGTGCAGGGAGTCAGGGTGAAAAGGACAGAAGGGATGGAGGGAAGTGATATTCCCCTTAGTATACCTTTGCCTATTTCTCTGGCTTTAGAACCATGGTAATGTTTCACATTTATAAACAAGTAAGGAAATGTGTAAAAAGAATCCACAGGATGCCAAGTATGGCTCACTTGGCTAAGCGTCTGCTCAGGTCATAATCCCAAGGTCTTGGAATTGAGCCCCACATCCAGCTCCCTGCTTGGCAGGGAGTCTACTTCTCCCTCTTCCCCTCTCTCCTCCCTCCCACTGCTGTATGCTCTCTCAAACACATGCTCTGTCTCATGCTCTCTCCCTCTCAAATAAATAAATAAATAAAATGTTTAAAAAGAATCAACAAAAGTGGTGGGGGGACTCAAAATGGAATACATATATATGTGTATATATATATATAATATATGCATATATGCGCATTTATTTTTTAAAGATTTATTTATTTGGGGGGGAGTGAGAGAGAAGGTACAGGGGGAGAAGCAGAAGGAGAGGAAGAAGAAGGCTCCCCACTGAGCAGGGACCCTGGGATCATGACCTGAGATGAAATCAGAGGCTTAAATGGCTGAGCCACCCAGGGGTTTATTGAGGCACATTTATTAGAGGAACTAATTGCTAGGAGGAGCGGCAGGGGTGGGGGGAGTTGTTCCCTCTTCACAGCAGAGTCACTTGACAACACCATCTTCAAATGGGAAGGAACAAGTATGTATAAAGTGTTTCACTACATATGAGTTTGTGAATCAGGTGTCTTCAATAAAAATCAAAGATTTACAAGTAGCCTGAATTCGTGCACCTTAGAAGATGCAGAACAATACTTTAAGAATGGTTCAACTCCAAGTAAGTTATAATTGTATAACAATAATGATAATACATAATATTTATTGACTACTATCTGGCAAGAACTATGCCAAGTAGCTAACATTCATAGCCCCAATCCATGTTAAAAATAAGTTTATGAGACAGGGCTTATTATTCTCATTTTACTCAGGAGTAAATTGAGGCATAGAGAATTTAAGTAGCTTTTCAAAAGATACATGGGTTATGAGAAGAAGCCTCGGAGGCTTAATTCTGATTCATAACACTTTCTTACTCTCGTGCTGACAAGTGCAGCTTATTGCTCTTCTGTTTTTGAGCGTTGATGCCACTGATTGAAGATGATCAGTTCACTATAACTGTTCAGTATGTGAGGGACAAAGCTGGACAAGTCACCTTCTCAGAGAACCGTGGCTGTGGACTCTTCTACTGACTCTCCATCAAAACACATGTAAATAACAAATGCAGGGTGATGGTGGATCACTAATGATTTGTCTGTGCTTTCTTCTTTTAAGTATCATTCCACAGAACTTGAAGAGTCCTAGCACATTAGAACACATTCTCCAAAGGGACCTGACCCAAACCCAAAGCCCTGATGAAAGGCCAGGATTCCTTAGGATAGGCCCTCATTTAACCCCAGATGTTCTTGTCTATGAGAGTCATCTACTCTGAGAAATACAAAAAGAAAACTGAAAAACAACAACAACAAAAAGAAAACCCCGGAGAAGAACCAGGGCCATTCTTGTGAAAAGACATATCTTTACTAAGAACAACATTAAAGAATCACCTTATTTCAAAATAAAACTAAGCAATGAAATAGGCAATCAAAAGAATCTCCTTCTAAGTGAAAGTTGAAACTCTCTTTAGATCCATCTATTCTTTACTCACTCCTTCTTCTAATCAAGGTATTTTATAGCCTCTTTGTGGGGATGTTGACTCGGTCTTCAGTGACAAGTATTCTCCCTTGAAACCTCCCTCCAGTCCTCTATGCTGCTTATCTGTCATTTCTCACTGTTAAAACTCTCCTATCTGTGTCCATTTCCTCCTCTGCTCTGTGCTCAAAGAGTTGAACTATCCATTTCTATGATTTTACTCACTTAAAATATGTGTGTCTAAAAAGAGTCATATTTTCAGGAGGCTGAAGTCTTTTAGCTAACTACCCTGTCTGTGCCTCAGGATGGCCTACCTTCCTCTGTACGGCAATGATCCCAGGAGAAAGCAAGAAAGCCCTGATTCTGAAATGGAATGAGGCTAAGAATAAAGGATCAGAAAAAAGCAACGATTTTAGTATAGCTAAGTAAATGTGTAAAAAAGAATAAGAAATCGCTGATAATTGTTCCTCTTCTTTTTTTTTTTTTAAGATTTTATTTATTTGACAGAGAGAAACACAGCCAGAGAGAGAACACAAGCAGTGGGTGTGAGAGAGGGAGAAGCAGGCTAACCACCCAGCAAGCGGCCCGATGTAGAACTTGATGCCTGGTCTCCCGGATCATGACCTGAGCTGAAGGCAGAGGCTTAACCACTGAGCCACCCAGGTGCCCCAACTGTTCTTCTTTTATTCATGCTGTAATTTTTGTTTTATGTGTATATTGATATTTCAGATGCATGCAATAGTGACACAACAACTTGAATATCAGATAGTTTTATATATATATGCATGTATATATATATATATATATATATATGCGTGTATACACACACACACACACACACACACACACACATATTTTTATCTATATACACAAAATTTAAAAAAATAACCTGTTACCATGGGGGACCAGCCTCGGCAGAGATGTGGGTCCCAAACCACGGGATGTCTGGTGGGTGAAATAACGACACGGACACGGAAATCTGATGCAAGCTGACAGACCCGAGGTCAGTCAGGAGAGACCTATGAAGCAGGCTCAGGCTCACGCTCTGGCTTTTTGGCATTGGCTTTCTAGCTCTAGCTCTCTAGCTCTGGCTTTGGCCCTCTTGCTTTGCTTCTGTCTCTCTTTGCAGGTTCCCTTGCTCGCTCCTTACAGGCTCTCACCTGCCTCTGGCTTTGTCTCTGTCTCTCTTGCTGTTTGTCGGCTCTCTTGCTGCCTCTGCCTTTGTCTCTCTTGACTATCAAGGGTCCCAGTCTTTCATTATTCCCAAGTGAGGAAGTTGGGTGGTGTAGTTAAATCTTTAACTGCTTTTGCACCCCCCCTAGAGACAGGATTAGTATTGCAGGGTACAGAGTGATTGCTTAAACTCACAGAAGTTGAGACCATTGAGGCAGAGGGATCAAGGAATACAGATAAGAGTTACAGAGATATGATCACCAGGAGGAGGATTAAATGAAACTATACATCTTGGATAAGCACACAAAGGACATATGACCTCGGCCCACAGGGTATGTGGCTTTCCAGATTCTAGGTGGGGGAAAGCCCGGAGGGGCTTTCATTCACATTGACAGGTACCTCCACCAAAGTTTCTGGTGGCTTGGGATGGCGGGAGGGGCGGATCATGCACCTTCCCCGAAGTTAATCTCTTTTGTAAACTTTTATAGATGTAGAGGGTCTTAAGCTTAAATAACAATAAAAACATATGCTGTGGACACAGAAAATATGCCCATGAAGAAGCAATGGTCTTCAGGTTAGCAATTTAGCATAAGGAGAAGTGGAGAGGAGAGGTTCTGTGTCTGGTTTTAGAAGAGACGAGGGCCATTCATCATTTAAATGTAGGTGACAGGATTAGTAAAAACAACAACAAAAGGAGGTCATAGGTTAGCATTTTAAATACATGCGCACACACACATACACATACACACACAAAACAGTGCATCTAAAGAAAGAAAAGTAACTTAGGGGTGCCTGGGTGGCTCAGTTGGTTAAGCGACTGCCTTCGGCTCAGGTCATGGTCCCGGGGACCCGGGATCGAGTCCCACATCGGGCTCCCTGCTCAACGGGAAGCCTGCTTCTCCCTCTCACTCCCCCTGCCTGTGTTCCCTCTCTTGCTGTGTTTCTCTCTGTCAAATAAATAAAATCTTAAAAAAAAAAAAGTAACTTAGGATAGACACATGAAGATATAAGAGGAGGGTTGCAGGTCTAGAGCTAAGAAGCCACTGGTGGCCTTCAAGTCACACCTTACCTTTGGCGAAGTTCCTTTGCAATGATTTTCCTATTTTATGTTCACAGAGGGATGAAGTAGGTATTAATACACTGAGTTAATCAAACAGGGAATGCTGAAGTAAAGGACTTGGAACTCAAATGGCTTGTTCAGGGTCACAGAAAAAGTAATTGGCAGATCTAGGCATCACACCACACTTATGACGCAAAGCTTTATATGCTTTTGGCAATAATTTTCATATTGGATTATTATCTTGTAAATTATGTCTTACAAACATGTAAAGGCACTATATTTTTGAATCTCCCCAACACTGAGAATTCTAGGCTGAGGAAATTTAATGCCAGTTGGATTAACAGGTCAGGAACCTCAGAGACATTTCTACCCGAAGCTAATATGGTGGAGCATACGTATCTCTGCAGAAAAGAAAGTCCTCTTTATCTAAGATGTAAGAGTCTAAAAGAATTGCTATAGGCTGTAGCACAATACAAACAATTTGAGGTCCCACATGGTTTTGGCCTGAAAATGGCAGTTTTTGCCATGACACCGTTCTTAAATATTTTTTCTTGATCAAAATCTTGAAGTTATTAATTCAATTTCTGAACACACAGACTCAAAATGGGCAAGAGACATGAAGAGGCACTTCTCCGTGGAAGATATTCAACCAATTTGAAAACATACATACTGCTTTGCTGAAAGATTCACCATACATTCTCCCTTCAGCTTAAAGTCCTAGGACTGTCTCAGTTGCAGAGAATGACTAGTTCATCCAAGAGCATGCCCTTCCTTAGCTGGCCTTCATCCACTGACTTAAGGTAGGACTGGTACAAAGGCCTCCCTCTGCTCAATCCTATTTCTTCCATCTCCTGGACCTGAGTATTGATACCAACACCATTCTTTAAAAAAGACTTAATAAATATCTTACACCTATCTCAATCTCAGGAATTGCCAACTATAAGACCTAACTTGTGACACTGATGCCAGGAATGGGATGAGAAAGCAGAAAATAATATCAGGTTTTAGTGTTAGACTACTTGCTATCCTGTAGCAGTGAGGACTATATCCTTATATTTGAAGGCACTCTAGCCTCATGTGGCCATCTAATTTTAAAGCTTTCACCAGAGGTAAACTGAGATGCACACTGGTAGGAGGTAATGTACTAGCTGGCTAGTGAAGAGATCAGGCATTTGAAAGGTATGTAGGTCACAGAATCCACAAGGCCTGAGTATTATATTAGACATCTCACCATGATAAACTAAATTAGTTTAGAATTATACAAAAGCATAAACTTAAAAATAATAGATCCTCTCTGCCAAGCCAAGATATGAGCCACAACATCTAAAACTTATGGTCGGGTCTAAATATCTGGGAGTTCAACAGGTAAGGGTCCATTGTGTCTGTGTTACTGGGATGAAAACTTAACGTGTCCCTCAGGGAAGCTCTTACCTGCATTGAAGTCAGATAAATTATGACATTTTATAAGTAGAACTACAATTTTATTTGTTTATTTTTTAAGGATTGCATTTGTTTATTTGACAGTAAGAGACTGAGAGCACAAGCAGGAGGAGGGGCAGGCAGAGGGAGAGAGAGAGAGAGGCAGGCTCCCCACAGAGCAGAGGAAGCCCAATGTAGGACTCAATCCAAGGATCCCTGGGACTATGACCTGAGCAGAAGGCAGACGTTTAACCGACTGAGCCACGCAGGGACCCAGGTAGACCTACAATTTTAAACTCTTGGCCAGTTTTTCCTTTTTTCTTAGGTCTGACTTAACCAACAAAGCTGAGCACAATTTTATTTGTCTAAGCAGTAAGTGAAGAAATAATAATTTTGTTAAAAGAGCTCATTATTGTATGTGCCAAAAGCAAAAACATTGTCAACTCACTGGTCACACAGCTGGAGCTGGAAGTTTGAACTGCTTTGCTGGGAAGGAGTATATGGTCTCAGGAAGAGTGGCAAGATTGAAGACAGATGTTTGCCAGAAGCAAACAAGTGGAATCAGGCAAATAAAAAATCTGTTTACATCCTACAGCTCAGGATGAATAAATGAAAGTTGAGAGCTTGCTTTAAGACACAGGGGAAGAACTTCTCAATAGTAATGACAGAAATGAATCACTGATTGCTTCACCTCTGTTTTCTACAAATGGTGTTAATTTCACACTATCAATCATTTCCTGCTGGAAAGATGGAAACGTGTTGTTAATTACGACCAGCAGATGGCAGTAGTGCATTGATGATCCAGCCACGGCTTTCACATTAAAAAGCAGTTACTCCAAGGAACATGTTTTGAAATAGAGGCAGATGTCTGATGAAAATCATTGCAGCCATAAAATGAAATATAGTCAATGCTGAGGCAATAGCCAAACTTTTCAGTAAAATTAATTGTCACTTTTTCTCCCCATAGTTTAGTGTGAACTTTTATAAATCAGTATTTAAGTTTGGTAAAATATATTTTTTAACTAAGCTAAAATATGCCATACTATTTATCTTGCTTTTATTGAAATATAATCTGGAAGCTTTGTCTATATGACTTTTAAAAACTTCTACCTGGTCAAGAAGTGTTTGATATCAAAAAAGGAAAGTGCAGCAAAAATGTTAATTTTTGCGTCATTTTTTTTTTTTTTTTTTAAGATTACAAGTGGTCGGCGGGCGTTGTACTTATTCAGGTGATCTCAGCAAAAACTGCTCTTCCGTGGGGCATCTGAGTCAAGAAATAAAATATAGTTACAGCATCTAAGAAATTGGATTTTCCACTCCTCTGTTAAAAAATCCAACTGATGGCTTCTATTAATTTATAAGTAATGTGGTATTACAAATTCAAGGTTCCTGGAGATCTGGTTCCTGTTCACTTCTGCTTCATCAACTGCTGTTGTCCCATGTGCATCCCATGCTCCAAATGTAGAGCATCATTATTGTTGTTGTTGTTGTTGTTATTTAATGTGGGGCTTGAGTTCCCAACTATGAGACCTGAGCCGGGATTGATTCTTGTGCTCACTGAGCCACCTTGGCACAGAACATTATTTTTGTGCCTAGAACCTACTGTTTTCCTCTATGCCTCTTGCCTTATTTGTCATTTTATCGTGCCTTCCACCAGGAATGCCTAGCCCTCTTCTCTGCAGGGTTATCCCTACTCATGTTCAAAAGTTTCCACTCAGACATTACCTTTCTTAAAATCTTTCCCAACCTCTCCACTGGATGGTTCAATTGCCCCTACACTGTGTTTCCATGTTGTTCTGTATATTTCCTTCTTGAATTCTTAGTCACACCTGGTTCTCATTGATATTTTACTTCTTTGATCACTACATGGACTATGGGCTTTAGAGAGTAGTAGCTATTCATTCATTTGCCATTATCATTCAACAAGCATTTCAAACTGTCCACTGCATGCAATCTAAAGTACCAAGGGTCCATTTGTGATCAAGCAACAGACTATATCCTTAGGAAGCCTACAGTCTGGTGGCACCTGGGTGGCTCAGTCATTAAGTGTCTGTCTTCAGCTCAGTTCATGATCCTGGAGTCCTGGGATTGAACCCTGCATCGGGCTCCCTGCTTAGAAGGAAGCCTGCTTCTCCCTTTGTCCCTCCCTCTGTTTGTGTTCCCTCTCTAGCTCTGTTTCTCTCTGTCAAATAAATAAATAAAATCTTTAAAAAACAAACAAAAAGGAAACTTACAGTCCAGTCCAGTGGAAAAGACCAAATCATCCAGACATAATTTTACTACAGTATTAGAAACACAGGAAGTGTTAGTGGAATGTGTGGATGTGGCTAATTAATAAGGCTGCCCTGACAAAGTGACTCTAACAAGTAAACGGAGCAATGGTTATGTGCTAATTAAAATGGTGGCATGGAAGAAGTGGGACACGTGTCCCAGGCCTCATGAACAGAGTATGTAGAATGGAAAAGGGCAGAAGCCAATCAAAGGACCAAACCAAATGCTAGGCCAGTAGCTGTATAATGCAGAACATGTACAGGGGTAAAAAACCAGCAAGAAATAAGGCCAGAGAAGTAAGCAGAGAAGCAGATTCAAGATTCTAATTTCCATCACGAGGACAATGGAAAATTTTTGAAAGGGCTGTGACAAGGGAAGGACATAATCAGATTTGTTTTTTAAAAAGAACATTTTGAATCCCTGTGTGGAATGACTTAAACAAGAAAAAAAATGCAGAGAGACCACTTAAAGGTTTAACAATGAACTGGGGGTGAAATGATTCTGACCTGTGAAAAAGAGAATGATTTCAAAGACGACAGAGAAAAGGGCAGTATACAAGATCACTCCAAAGGAGAATTTGCAGAGTTTGACTTTTGATTACATGCCGAGGCCATCAAGATTGCTGAAGTATCTTTATTCTCTTTTCCAAAGATTTTCGCAGTGCTGGTATATACAGCAGGCCTTTAAAATTATTTTATGGGCAAGTAAATAAATAGATGAGTGGATGAATGAAAATAAATGTGTCTCTGGACTGAGAATCATTTGAGGCCACAATCACGAATTTGTTTAACTGAACTTTAGGATAGTTTTTCCTTTACTAGAAGGACAAAAAAACCCCAGGTTGATGTTATTGTCAATATTTCAAGAAACCTTTGTCAAGCCTATTGGACCGATGCTGGCTTACATATAATGGTAGAGAAATATGAGAGTACATGGTGTTGCCTTTGAAAAAATAGATAAAATTTAGGGATCTAGGAGTTACTTAAAATTTCCACTGAAGGTATCAACCCAATGTTGCAATATGCAATGGGCTTGAGGACACTGCCCAGAATAACCACAAAGGTTGGGACCTAATGAAATGAGATGACCAGGAGTGGGAATAAGGAGGAGCCAGAGGGTAGATACCACTTAATATACTCCATGTTCTTTAGAATTTTGGAGATCAGAGAGGTGAAGTCAAATTAGTTTTCAAGCCTAAAAAGTAAATGTCAGCCCAGAAGTAAACAATAAAAACAATAGTTTAAACTGTCAGTTGGAAACTAGTGACGAATAAAACCTTTGAATCACTCAGGAAGATGGCTCAGTATTTTGCTTGTAAATGGGGCTGACTACAGAATGTGCATGGCATTGATGTGAAAGACTGGAATGAAGGCACAGAATTGGGAAATCCAGAAAGTGCAGAAGCAAAGGCTGAGTTAGTAGAAAAGCTAAATAAATACTGGCTTCCAGTACTGGGGGGAAATCATATCTGAATGGTCCCCAAAGTCCAAGGCTAGAATTATATGGGATCCACAAGGAGACCCCACAATATCAACAATATAAGAGCTCTCCCTTCCCTACTTATGGAATACTACTTTGTTCCAGATACTGTGGTAAGTGTTTTAGGTCTAGTATCTTAAGAAATTATGTCAGAAGGCATTAGCTTCTTCAGGTAGAAGATGAGGGAATAGAGCATACGAAGTGAGACATTTTTTTTTTTTAAGATTTTATTTATTTATTTGACAGAGAGAAATACAGGCCAGAGAGGGAACACAAGCAGGGGGCGTGAGAGAGGGAGAAGCAGGCCCTCCGCAGAGCAGGGAGCCCGATGTGGGGCTCGATCCTGGGTCTCCGGGATCATGACCTGAGCCGAAGGCAGTCGCTTAACCAACTGAGCCACCCAGGCGCCCGTGAGACAACATTTCTAAGGTCACACAGTGAATGTGCACCTGGGATTTAAATCGATGACTGCCAAACCCATCGCTAATAATCCTAACCCTTACAGTCTCATGCTTCATCAGAAAAAAAAAAAAAAAATCCAGGAACAAACACAATACCCAGTCTATCTCTTTTTTTTTTTTTTTTTTTCCCAGTCTATCTCTTAAACACTCATGATAATGTCTATGCTTGTATTACATGGTATAAACAATTTTAAGGAAAATCAAGATGCAAAGCAGTCTAAACAAGGACATGGCTTGTGTGGAATGATAAATAAAATGATGCATCTCTTCTATTGAAGGTGCACCCCAGGCTGATAATGAAGTTAATAAAGTCCAAAATTTAGGGTGCTTCCCATTTAATATTTTCCGATTATCATTTTTTTGGTAAAATTTGCAAAAGTCATAATGTGTGAGAATGGTTGTTTCTGTCTACCCTTAGTTTTCTATGTCATACCTCACTTTTTATCAAGTGGGGCTTTGGTGTGATCATGAATATTTCTGTGATCTAATGGGGGAAGCTGAAGTGGGTTGTAGTTATCTTTCATAGAGTGAGCTATAAGTGTGGAATTATCAGCCACATGTATTTAGAGTTAAGCTATGGCTGGCAGTCCGTGTAAAGATGGCTTCTAGGCATATTCCTGCCATCTGCTGTGTACACACCCAGCACTGTGCCACAAAGGTGTGAAGACAGTGGCTGTGATGGGGAAATGGATCTATCCTATGTTGCTTCACTCTGGAACTTGTGCTTAGTGACGAAGAAACAATACTTGGAATGTACCAAGCCAGAAACATGCCTGAGAAATTGTTCCAAATCTTATAGATCATAAATAAGAAACTTGGGAGAGGTATTGCCAAGTTTGGCATTCGTCCTAAAGCTTACATGGCATTATCAAAAATTGTGTAGCTAAAAATAACTTTTACATGAAAATAAGGCAGTTCAACCAAGCACAATTTTGGAAATAATACATTTTTTGTTCCTGTTATAGAAAAAGTTACTATAAACTCAATGTCATAGGAAGGGGCTATTAAAAAGAATGAAGCCAAAAATTATATGGGGAAAAAAAAAGGTAGAGGGTGTAAGGTAGTTAATTAATAAAAATAACATGTTATTTTTTTAAGTTTGTGCTTTTGTATCATTTGTCAGCATTGAAAAAAAGTGTAATTGTAGTAATTTACTTTTTTCATTCTAAATGTTCTCTTTCTGTTTTATATATAAATTGTATTATTATTTCTTGAAAGGGACCCTTTAATTATATAGGCTTCAGGCTCCACAAATCCTGGACCATTGCTTATTTTCAAGCCAGAAATAATTCTCATTTGAATTTTCTCTGAGACTTTTTTCCTGCCACTTACTCATTCTTGAATAAAACTGCATTATTCTCTTGTAGTTCAGTGCCTACAACATGCAAAATATTATGGAGAATTAGGAGGTCTTTCTAAGTAATGAATCTTTACTTGGCCTGACTTCAGTAGCAAGCATTTAATAAATGGGTATTTTAAATTTTACTACAAAGAGGACATGCTTTATCATACTTATAATAAAAACACAACCCAAAAGAACAGCAGTAACTTTAAGTTATAAGTGAACAGATTTGGATTTTAGCACTGCAGTTTTCCTCTTGAGCTGCAGATATCTGATTAGGTGCTTTGAATCAGGTATTATCTTTTGTGTATTTCTGGTATAATGTTTAGCAATATTGTATCTCGAACAAAGGATTCATAAAAAAAAAAAAAAAACAAAGAAATCCCAAGGAAAAGAGCTTTATTTATTTTATCATAATAAAAACAAGATATGATTCCCTTTTGCACTGCTATTTACTGAAGATTTCTACTGAAATAAAACAAACACCAAGTACAAAATGGAATGATTAAGCAGGCTCAGATAACATAAAAACTTTAATATAATTCTTTGAAGTTCTGCCCAAATTTCTAACTCATATTTACTTTAAAGTTCTCCATCTCACCATATCTTTTCCCATGGGTTTAAAGATCTTCCGGAAAAGAATGTTTTAAACGTGTAGTGCTTTAGTTCTCAACTGCACATGGGATATCTGGCAATGCCTACAGATTTCTGTCTCACAGTTGGTGGGAGGTTCCACTAACATCTAGTGTGTTGAGACCAGAGATGCTATTACATATTCTACAATAAGCAGGGCAACTATTTACCTCAAAGAATTTTCTGGCCAAGGTTGAGGAATCCTGATCCAGCAGATCAAGCACAAGAGTTGTGACAACTTGGAATTATGATTGAAACCATCACTTAGTGGGCCACCAGTTCTCCTCCTTTCCTTTCACATATAAAAATATGTAGATGCCATGTTTTGAGGTTGTAGGTTTACATCTCTTTTTACTTAAAAAGTTACCTATTTTAAGGGCACTTGGGTGGCTCAGTCGCTTCAGTGTCTGACTTCAGCTCAAGTCATGATCTTAGGGTCCTGGGATGAAGACCTTTGTCCAGGTCTCTGCCCAGGAGGAAGTCATCCTCTCCCTTTCCCTCTATTGTCTCTCTCTCTCTGTCTTTCACAGATACACAAATAAATAAAATCTTGAAAAAATAAAAATAAGTAAAAAGTTGTCTTTTTTTAATAGTCTGGAGCTCTACAACTCTTTCTTTTAAGAGCTTTGCACATTAATTTATATGCAAATTCTTATTATTAATTTGCCCTTTTCAGGGAATTCAAATCAGTACAGCTATTCAGCAAATATAAATTTGCAGTATGCTAAACACTGATTTGAAGCCCTTGCCTGGGACACAAAGGGTCAGAGGTTTGACTTGATATTGATAATATCTACGGAAGAAATGAGGAAGCAGACAAGAGCCCTGGGAGAGAGAGTGTAATGAATTAAGTTAAACTATTGTTGGTCAATGGGGCGCCTGGGTGGCTCAGGTGGCTAAGCCACTGCCTTTGGCTCAGGTCATGATCCTGGAGTCCCAGGATTGAGTCCCGCATCAGGCTCCCAGCTCTGCAGGAAGCCTGCTTCTCTCTCTGACCTTCTCCCCTCTCATGCTCTCTCTCTCACTCTCTCTCAAAATAAACAAATAAAATCTTAAAAAAAATATTGTTGGACAAATAAAAGTAGGAACTAGCATGGGAAAATATAGAAGAGAAAAATTCAAAAGATTGCACATTTAAAATAGAATGTAGAGGAAAAAAGCAATCAGCGTGGGTTTAAGATGGCTCTGGAGAAGGTCATCTTATTATTAACACCACTGGGCACAACTACAATGCCAAGTCTCTGGTAAGTCTTCTTCCCAGGGTCAGCACTCAGACCTGGTTGCAAAAATAGTTATGCCTACTTCATTTACTAAAAATAACGAATAAATTTAATTTCAGAAATGTTAAAGTTGTTGAAGAAGAAGTTCCCTTATAGCCAGAATAGCTGAAGCATAGAACCATGGCTGTACCCAGATCCTGCCCACAATTCAATAACTATAATTATCACATTAGTCACAATGGAGATAACATTCTGCATTCAACATTCTGGTCCAGGCATGAACATAGACACCTTCCCCTCCGTACCACCTAACTCCAGCCATTCAGACAGAATATATACAACACACACACACACACACACACACACACACACACACACACGTGCGCACGCACCATATTCCTGTTAATTTTTAAGAATTAAAATAAAAAGTTAAAAAAAGCTCAACAGTAACAAATATCTACAGGTAATTTGAGTTTGAATTTGCATTTACTTCTTAAATACTTTAAAAATACTTTTTATGGTATGTAATATGTCCCAGGTTTTGTTCTGAGCAATTAACAAATATTAACTAATTTGATCTTACCTCATCTCTGTGAAGAAGTATTAATTACTACTATCCTCACATAGTAGAGAAACCCAGATTCAAAAGTCTACATAAAACTTGCTCAAAGCCAATTAGCTGATAAGAGCTAGATTCAGGATTCTAATTAGTATATATGAGTCTAGAGTCTATGATGTCTCACCATGACTCCCTCATCTTTACTTTGTGTTTCTCTGCATGCCCATCTGAAAGCACATCACATGGCAGAGGCCATTTTTAACTCAGCTTGTTAGCAACATACATAGACATTCAAACTCCTTGAAGTTCAGGCCAGAGATAGACTGAGAGAAAGAAAGAGAGGTTGATTGATTTTAAATTTCCTCTCCTGCATTCAAACACTGCTCCAAAGTTTTCATTTCCTCTCTGTAACCTAGATTGATTCCGATGTCTTTCCCAAAAAATTCATTTAACTCTAAATGGATTATAAACTAAATGTAAAATACACAAAAACTATAAATCTCTAGTCTATAATATAGGAAGATATGTATATGATCATGGATCTAGAAAGGGATTTTTATTTTTTAATTTTTAATTTTTTTAGTAAGGGTTTTTAGATACACCAAAAGTGCCATACATGGAAAAAGAAAAAGAGAATTGGTAAGATGGACATTATTAAAATTAAACTCTTACCCCATAAAAGACACTGTTAAGGAAAAGATAAGCCACAGATTGGAAGAAAATATTTGTAAAGCAAATATTTGTGAAGGATTTGTATATGAAATCTAGAATAATCTTTATGAACTCTACAAGATGAAAACTACCACCACAATTAAAAAACTGAGCAAAATATCTAACAGACACTTCACCAAAGAAGATGTCCAGGTGGCAAATAAGCATGTGAACGAAGTTCAACATCTGGTCATTAGAGAGTTGTAAATAAAATAATAATTAAATACTCCAGACACATTAATGTGGCAAAAAAAAAAAAAAAAAAGTAACAGGAATTGCTGACCTGGATACAGAGTAGCAGGAGTTCTCTCAATCACTGTCGATGAGATGCACGCAGAACATCATAGCCAGTTTGGAAGATAGTCTGGCTACTGAATTCAAGCTAAACATAATCTTACTGTATAATTTAACAGTCATGCTCTTAGGTACTTACCAAACTGATTGGAAACTTATGTCCATACAAAAAAATTGCAGGTCAAAGTTTTAGTAGCTTCACTGATAATCACACTAGTGGACCACAGAGTTATGGGTTCATTGCTGGGTTTTTAATTCTGTTCCACTGATCTATGTGTGTTTTTGTGCCTGTACTATACTGTCTTGATGACTACATCTTTGTAATAAAACTTGAAGTACAGAATTGTGATACCTCTAGCTTTGGTTTGCTTTTTTAAGATTATTTTGGCTATTTGGGGTCTTTTGTGGTCCATACAAATTTTAGGATTGCTTGTTATAGCTCTGTGAAAAATGCAGGTGGCATTTTGATAGACATTGCATTAAATGTGTAGATTGCTTTGGGTGGTATAGAAAATTTAACAATATATGTTCTTTTAATCCATGAACATGGGATGTATAATCTAAATCTATTCTGAAAACTTTATTTTTAAAATGTTATGTTGAGATAGGGAAGAAAAAGAAGAAATTGAGTAGAAGATGGAACGTGAAGAGGAATCAAACTAATTCTGAGATTATGGCTCTAGATTGAGCTACATATACCCAATGCTGTCAGTTAATAGTGATGCAGTCTATGTTGGGGTTATTGTGATAATGTGGAATACTTTTGCTGAAATCGAAGCCTAACTCTTGAATGAACAGTTCTCCACTGGGAAGTGGCAGTTGTGAACTCATTGAAGCTGAAACATGCCAGCCTATTTTACAACTGCCACCACTTAACCCCTTAACCCTGAAAATAAAATAGAAAAAAAATGCAATTTGTTAGTTATATTCATAAATATACAGACATATTTATATGGTTTAGACATAAGTGGTGTTTGTAACTTGGCTTTATTTTGCCAATTTAGGAGACTGCTGTGGTATATAGAAATTTTTATTTCACGGGGCAAATATTTGTTTGGAAATCAGTGCTGGTATAACATAGAAGGTCATATACATGAAAATTAATCTTTCAAAACTCCTATTGTTATAAAAAGTTTTAGAAATTAAAAATGTTCAGAACAAATACCTAAAATTAGTTTCCTTTTAAAAGCCATATATGGATAAACTAAATTATAATCTGGATTCAAAAAAATCTAATTAAACTTGCAGTAGTTCAAATAGAAATCAAATCATGAAATACTGAAATGTAACATACTTTGAAGAGAGAAATAGACCAAATTTAAATGAATAAGGACTGATTCTTTAAAATAAACTTTTTTTTAAAACACATTTCAGGTATACAAACATTAATTTGCATTTCAATCAAACTATATCATTTAGTTTAGTTTACCAAAAAACAGAAAACTTGAATTTTTCTAAAGTTCACTTTGAGATTAGCTGTATTATTATGAGTCTTAAGACTGTGTTTCACAGTCTTTTTTTTTTTTTTTTTTTAAGATTTTATTTATTTGACAGAGAGAAACACAGCCAGAGAGGGATCACAACCAGCGGGAGTGAGAGAGGGAGAAGCAGGCTTCCTGCCAAGCAGGCTGCCCTATGGAGGGCTCATCCAGGGACTCCGGGACCATGAACTGAGCTGAAGGCAGAAGCTTAACCACTGAGCCACCCAGGTGCTCCTATGTTTCATAGTCTTAAGTGTGTGTTCCACATACCTGAAACTTACCAGCTGATACTGTCCTTAGTTCTTGCAATATCAGAATCAGTCATTTTTCCTTATAGTTCTTGCAAAATTGTAAGCAAGGTTCTCAGTGACCACACACTCATCTAGGAAAGGATCGTTACCACCAAGTGAATAATACGCTCTAACTGGAAAAACTTAGAGGAGATTCATCAGGATAGTTCTAGAAAGTTATCTTACCAGAATTGGTAATCTAGGATTTGAGTTATTGATGGGGTCCACTTCCTATTTTATAGGAAAACTTTTATTAAATGAAAATAGTCGTGATTAGGTCTAGAAAAGTTAAGCATTTGCTGACACATTTCCCCACTGCCTCATTTACCTTCCTCCAAAATCCAACTCTTCTGACGTTTTCCCCCATATTTCTTCAAACCACAGAAACAAAAGTAAACTTTCAAATTATGTCCATAGTTTGAGGAGGTAAGAAACTTGTTTTTATCACGTGTTGAAAAAAAGTACAAAATTTGCTCAAGTGACCATATTTGTATAAACAGTGTTCCTGAGAAATATTCAATTGAAACTATTGAAAATTAGGTTAAATAATTATAGCTTAAAAACTTGGTTGCAAAGGGGCACCTGGGTGATGTCGCTTAAGGACCTGACTCTTGATTTTGGCCCAGGTCCTGATGTCAGAGTTGTGAAATCCAGCCCTGCGTCAGGTTGTGTGTTGGGTGTGGAGCCTAATTGATATTCTCTCTCCTTCTCCCTCTGCCCCAGCCCTCTGCTCACATGTGCTCTCTATTAAAAAATAAAAAAGTAGTGGGGCGCCTGGGTGGCTCAGTTGGTTAAGCGACTGCCTTTGGCTCAGGTCATGATCTCGGAGACCCGGGATCGAGTCCCACATCGGGCTCCCTGTTCGGCAGGAAGCCTGCTTCTCCCTCTCTCACTCCCCCTGCTTGTTTTCCCTCTCTGGCTGTGTTTCTCTCTGTCAAATAAATAAAATCTTAAAAATAAATAAATAAATAAATAAATAAATAAATAAATAAATAAATAAAAACTTGGTTGTATAAGAGGAAGTAGAATTGCATATTTCATATAATAACCACTAAATTAATTTTGATTAATATAAAAAGGCTTACTGTATATTTCTGATATCCTCAGAAGTATTAAAAAATGGTTTGGTGGGGATAGATATGAGTCTAGGAAAAATGGCCTCAAATATTGACTTGGGGAAGTTTGTGCAACTATATATATTCGGAAACTTTAATTTGAATTAAGATGGAATTTTATTCTAGTTTATATTATAACACAGGGGTATGTAGCAGAGATTTTTTTTTTTCCAAGAGAGATATTGTCAAGGAGGAATGATGGAAGACTAGAAGTGCATCAGACCAGCGGTCTGGCCATAGGAAAAAGATTTATATTTAACAGAGATGAGGAATCTATAAAACCAACATCAATAAATTCACTCTTTCTAGTTAGGAGGAAGCTATTATTTATTGGTTGAAGCAATGGCTTATGAATTCACTTATTAAATTTATTTATTAGCTGTCTTCATATTCACAGCGAATAAGTTAATTATTATTCACACTAAAATGTTTGCAGGACTTGATCAGCCCATATAAAATTAGGTTGTAGGTTGCTTGACAAACAGGGTCCTCAATTCTCAACTGCAGAATGCCATAGAAAATAAATCTACCTCCCTGAAAAATTACTGCTTTAACTATGATATACAGTCTTATGGAGATTATATTATAATCTTGAATTTGTATGATTCTTCACATATTAGGCCTTGGGAAAGAGGGTTCAAGTTGTAACTGGACTCTAAAAGTTTAATACTTTCCAGAAATCAACCATCTCTTCAGAAAATGCAGAATTGTTTTTTCCCCAATTTCAACAGAAAAATGTATACACTTAACCTTTGCGTATACCACTTATATTTTGCTTCTGTCATACATGTTCCTTTTAGTGTTTGTTTCTAGATAATTCCTGATTGCATGTGCATTGGTTTGGTTGGCAGAGTCCTATTTCTGCTTCCCTTGCTCCAACAGAGAAAGGTATTCATGGGAACGTGGCCCCAGAGTTAAGACCTTATTAGAACAGTGTGTTACTATCATCGAGGGTTCAGTGGGTGGGCGGTATGAACATAAAACATTCATTTAAGGAACATCTCTGTACCCAGAGATTGATTCTCTTTCTGGACAAATGCAGAAATTTTGAAAACCACTACTGAGAAAGGTCAGGTGGATGTTAGGTGCCCTTGGTATGGGAAACTCCTTAACTGGCTAGTTGATAAAGCTTTTTGCCTTAGACTTCAAAACAGTATTTTTAGCCCAATTCACTCATCCCAAGACCCACTGTAAATGTGGTTTGTCTGTTTGCATGATGGACATATCACACTTGACCTTTAAAGTCAGCTCATGAGCTTGTCAAGAACATAGTAATTTCTCTATGAAATGTGAAAAGAATCCATTGGTATACTAAAATAGAATTTGCTCTCCAGTTGTGATAAAGCAACACCAGAAGTCTTTGTACAAAGTAAAGTGCATCTAGTGCATCTAGTGTTGACTCATTAAATTTCTCCTACTAAACCCAATCAGTTCATTATTTATTATGCATTTATAGTTTTTACAGTTTACCCAGCATTTTCATATCAGCTCACTTAATGATCATACCTAACTTGTGAGATCAAAGTTATTCCCATTATATTGAAACTAAGGGTTAGAATACAACTTTAGGATCTTACATATTCCTTCTTTGTTTCTTTCTTTTTTATTCTTTTAAGATCTTATTTTTAAGCTGTGTCTACACCTAAAGTGGGGCTCAAACTCACAACCCCAGGATCAAGGGTCACAAGCTCTACCAATTTAGCCACCAGGCAATCCCCCTCACATATTCTTTAGACACCAAAAATTGAAAGAGACTTTATGGATCAGAAAACTGAAAATATAAGACAAAAGACCACCTTGATGCCCTTCTTGTTTTGACCATCATATCTCAAATGGCTCTACCCATGGCTGCTGCCTCATTCAGATCCAAGGCAAAAACGTGCTAACTGCTTTTATTTTTTTTTTAAATATGTGTGTGTTATTTATTTATTATAAATATTTATAAAAAACTTTAAAAATGTTAAGCAAAATCATCTTTAAAAAGATCCTTTGAATACCTTAGACTCTTTTTTCCCCTTCAATGAAGGCTAATAACATTTTTATAACTTATGAAAATATTTTCAGTTTTGACATTTTAATATTTTACAAATCACTAAATTCTCTGCAATTAAATGATCTGTGGAGTTGTGGCTCTCTGTGGGGAGCTTCCATTCTCAATGCTCAGCAAATAAAATGTAAAAGGCTTGGTATTATGTATCTTTAATCATACATACAATTGAAGAGCTTTTGATTTCATTGGCTCATAGAGATTTCATTGTTGACATATTATGGAATATATTAATAAAAATAAAGTGCCCTAAGGTCACTTTCACTAGTCCCACATTTTACTGAGCTTGTTGCAATCTACTGTAGGTACTGCCAACAAATTAATTGTCTGTATCCCTCCCCAATGTACCACTTACAAACTATATGGTCTTGGGCAACCCATCTAACATCTCTGTGCCTCAGTTGTTTTTCTCTGTAATCAAAGTAACTTCCTCACTGAGCCATTACGAGGACTAAATAAAGTAAATTAGATAAAGCGTGTAGAACAGTGCCTGGCACTGAGTAAGGGCTTAATGAATTATTATTATTGTTATTATTATTAAAGATAAAGAAAGTTTGAAGGAACAGAGAAGCTGAATGCACTTGTTTATGCAAGATGCTTGGTAAAGAGAGGTATGTGGATTTAAAATTTTTTTAAAGATTTTATTTATTTATTTGACAGAGCAATCACAAGTAGGCAGAGAGGCAGGCAGAGAGAGAGGGGAGGAAGCAGGCTCCCCACGGAGCAGAGAGCCAGACGCGGACCTTGATCCCAGGACCCTGAGATCATGATCGGAGCTGAAGGCAGAGGCTTTAACCCACTGAGTCACCCAGGCACCCAGGCACCCAAGGTATGTGGATTTAAACCCACACCTTAACACTTAATGAGGGAATCAGTCTATGGATACAGAAAAGAAGCATTACTGAGTTTTTTCCCCTAACTTTAAAAAGTTATAGGGAAAAAAAAAACCTTAGAATATTAATCTATGCATTTAAAATTTTGATTTATTGCAAGTGATTTATATTTTTAAAAATAAGCTTTAATTTTTTTAAAAGATTTTATTTATTAATCTGAGAGAGAGAGAGAGAAAGAGGGAGAGTATGCATGAGTGAGGGGAGGGGCGGGGCAGGGGGAGCAGGGAGCCAGACATGGGGCTCAATCCCAGGACCCTGAGATCATGACCTGAGCTGAAAGCAGATGCCTAATTGACTGAGCCCAGGTGCCCCAAGCTTTAATTTTTTAAAACCCTTAATCCTCTTAAGATGATTTCTCTGGGTACTATATTTCCTATTAATTTGACTTTATTTTAGAAATTAAGTATAATTGAGATAGTTTTTTTTTTTTTTTTATTAACATATAATGTATTATTTGCTTCAGGGGTACAGGTCTGTGAATCATCAGTCCTACACAATTCACAGCACTTACCATAGCACATACCCTCCCCAATGTCCATAATCCAGCTACCCTATCCCTACCCCTCACTTCCCCCCTGTCCCCCAGCAAGCCTCAGTTTGCTTCTTGAGATTGAGTCTCTTATAGTTTGTCTCCCTCCCTGGTCCCATAAGCAAAGCAAAAGTATAGCATCACACTAAAATGTTCCTTTCTTGAATGCTTATTCATCTACTCAATACCTAACAATGTTTCAATGAACATTATGCCCTAGCATGTCAAAACCTCAATACAACTATTCTATAAATGAGAATAAATAACTGACTAACCTTGAGCTAGACCATTTTGATTGAGAATATTTTGATTAATTTGTTCTTGTACACATTTATCTTTTTAGTCTATGAAATAGCTTTGTACAAGGAGCAGAAAATCATTTTCATTTGTCAAGTAAAAATTATGCTAATGTCCTTTACCTTGTCTCTTCCTTGGGGATGTTTGTTGATGTTAAAACACAAGCTAAATTCTTCTGATACTACAGAGTAAGGAGGCAGTGTTGATGTTATGTTTACAGAAATAGGGAAAATGGAAAGAAAGATAAAAGTTTACTCAGAAACACAGGCCAAGCTTATTAACACATACCAGATTTCTGAATTTTTTAAGAAGAATTCTAACTATGTAATGTTCCTAATATAATATTTTCATCTGGTATGGATGGACTCTTGTATCATGTTAGGAAATCAGGGAAAGGCAACATTTGTCTGCATCTGTGGAAGATTGAAGTAATATAAACTAAAAGCTCAAATCAGTAATTTAGAAAATAAGAGTATTATAACCATATAAACATATATTTAAATAGTTGCAAACTACTAATCAAATCAAATTTACAGATGTATAAATTATATTTGATAATTTTTTCATCTCAATCAGAAATAGTTTAAGATTAAATTTCTATATACATGCAATAGAACACTAAACCATAAAACTTAAACTGTAATTTGGAAACTACAACAATATACTGTTATTGGCTATCAATGTCTCTTGCTTTCTTTGTCTTTTGCATATTTGGGTGTAACTCCATTTTTCTTAAAAAGTTTCTGGATTTTCCTTTAACATGTGAAGGAGTAAAAATTACTAGCAGAGGACAAATAGACAATGGCTTCTGGGACGTGGATTGGGAGTTTTAATGTAACTGCCATTTTACTTGGAAATATGACTGTACAATATGCCTATAGGAATGATTGGTTCTTCTACTTAAAAACCAGCATATCCAAAACAACCTGGTCGTCAAGCCACTAAATTCATCAGGTCTTCAGAGGAAGTTTCTGGAATAAAGAGCCTTCCTTTGGGTGTATCTGTTCCAGCCCAAGCTAACCATACCCCAAAATACTCATTGTTCAGATAATGACCTCTTAGTCACAAATCCCTGTTTATTCTGTCAGGAGCCTCCTAATTGTTAAAAATGAAACAAAACAAAAAACAAAAACAAAAAAGCTAAGAGTGTGACCAAGTTAAAATATTTTTATCAAGGCAAACACATATACTAAAAAACTGGAAGAAGACAATGGCCTTCATTCTGAGACTAAAGAAAATACCTTCTCTTTTTTTGGCAATATCAATAGCACAGCCCAGATCACTTCACTAACCTGTTTAAACACATTTGGTGGCTTATCTTCCCTGAAAGAATAAAGGCTAAACTGCTTGTTTTGACATTCAAATCCCATTGCAAATAGGCCCAATTTAACCTCCTTATCTTCCAATCTCTGTCTCATACAACCCACAGTCCAGTTACATTACTATTCTGTTGACAACTATGCTGAATGGCTGCCAAGGGCTGTATGTTTTGCTAGATAAATCAGAACTGGCCCCTGCATTTAAAAACACAGAGACTGACCAAGGGAGTTATCCTAAGGAACTCATGAACAAAACAAAACAGAACAAAACAAAGTACCTATTCTACCAAATATATAAAAAAAATTCTAAAAATTCAGAGAAATTATTATTTAGTATCTCTGGTAGTTTGGGGGATGGCTTTAAAGACTGATTTTGCTTTCTCAACTATTAAGTTTTTTTTTTCCCATGCCTTTCTGTGGTTGCCCATGATGTCTCCCTTACCTGTATTACCTTTTCTCCTCAAACTTAACTTTCTGGAAAAATCTTACTCAGGAGGGGTTTGTGCAAGGGTCTCCTCCATTAAGCTACTTTCTCTGTAGCTTTCTTCCCACTTCTGTCAGAACTTATTACTCCCATAACTGTGTTACCACACCATGGTATTCATAAGTTTACTATAACACTAAGCATGTTGCATTTTAACAGACAATTTAAGTGGCTGTCTTCCCACTAAACAGTACACAATATGTAGCACTGGTTAATATCCATACATAAGATTCTAAGAAGTACTTTTAAAAAATAATGATGGCACTCTGAAAATAAATAGAATTTAGGAGATTATTTGAGGTCATTCTTTCTTTCTTTTAAAGATTTTATTTATTTGACAGAGAGAAACACAGCTAGAGAGGGAACACAAGCAAGAGTAGTGAAGAGAGAGAGAAGCAGGCTTCCCACAGAGCCCCAGGCAGGACCCATCCAGGGTCTCCAGCATCATGACCTGAGCTGAAGGCAGATGCTTAATGACTGAGCCACCCAGGCGCCGCTGGATAAGATGTTTCTAAGAAATCTTAGTTGCTGGTTGTCCTATCTTAGATCCAACCAATTATATGAGTAGGTAGGTTAAAACTAAGGAAGCCAATCTCCAGGGGATCAGTTTGTTTCACCCTGCTTCAACATCAGCTGCATCCCAAACTTTTAAATGACTTTTTATAAATGAATGCAATGGCAGTAACAGACTATGAGCATAAATGAGATTGTTTTGCCGAAAAGTACTAGTAGAACTCCAAAAGGGTTTTATGAGATCAAGCTTTCATTTGATAAGCTGTATGTTGAGACCTGCAAAGCTCTGAGGGACAGTAATAAAAATATAACCTCTCTATGTGAGAAATAGACACAGAATAAAAAGTAATATTTTACTTATTTTTACTAAAAAAATATTTTAGTAAATGTTTACTATTCACTAAATATTTTGTTAAAATATTTACTAAATATTTTTTGATATTTTACTTACATAGTTTAAATATACAAATCATTATCCCTTCAAGTAACTTAGAGTTTCATTAAATGGAATATATTACTATTCCACCACAATGGCATTCATGAACTTGATATTCATGGATTCTATATTCTTGACTACATTGAAAATACACAATATAATTCTACTTGTGATTTATTAACTTCCAAAGTTGAATAATATAAGTCAATTAGCTTTAGATCAAAGCCAGCATAAATACATGATATTTTTCTCCATTCATCATTTAGGTAAAAAATAACTCTTGAAAAGTCACACAAGCAAACATTTCTTTTGAAAAATGGGCCCTGGCATAAGGCAGGATGAGAGTCCAACTGAAGATAGTAGGTTAGATTAAAAAAATAAAGCCAATACATATAATGCTTCCTTGGTTCTTAGCCTGGGCATAATAGTTTTAGATACTAACAGGGAATTATCAAATTCAGTGTTAAACTGTTTCAATTAGTTCTCTAGTAATATTTTTTACAACATAGATAATAAAATGGCAGTGAAAATTGAAAATATGACAAGCATGGACTGTGTCTACATGGTATTACAAATGCAACTTTTAGTGACATTATGATTCAGAGGGAATTTTATCTGCTTTGATAAATATGTCTGCAGTTTTGATTTGGGAACTCTTTGAAGATCTGAGATATATGGCTTATGACTCTGAAGCATCAGGTCTCAAAATGTTAAGAAATAAATTAAGGTAATGGTGGATATTCAATAAAGATTTAAAATCTTTGTGGAGCGATGTTAGGCAGAAAAGATTCAGAAATGAATATGTTTTGAATCATATATTAATTCAGTATTTTGCAAGTGTCTGTTTTATACAAGAATAGTTCTCACACAGTGCACACACCACATTTGTCTTCTTCAGCTCCATATCCCCAGAGCTTAACACAATGTAACACAGAATAAGTGCTAAATAAGTACTATGAATGAATTATAGTAATTTATACTATGAGAGATACAGATAATCAAACATATCACTGTGTTACATGATGAAGATTATAACAGAATAACAAACTTTCAAGCTGTGTCAAAAAAAAAAAAAGCTTCAAAGAAGAAGAAATACTTGAAGTATACTTAACAGAAATTTGGGGGGAAAAGAAAGAGCTTCCAAGAAAAGAGGCAGACGGAGGAAGTATTTTCTATACTACCAAACTAAAATAGCTACATAAATCCTGATATAAACTGGTTTAGGAAAACATAATGGACCTAATTTGACTGAACTCCAGGTTCAGATTAGCTTCAGTGAGAACCTGATTCATACTGAAATATTAGAGTAAAACCAATCTCTTGGCTCTGCTTCCTCTGGGTTTTCTCGATCATTAGTCTCCACAGATAGTTGCTGACAACACCAGGTTCTTGCCTTATATTTGTCTCAAGGCTCAGTTCCAGCCTCATACCCTTTTCCCAAGCTCAGAAGGTAAGCTCAGCATTCCTCACTAAGGTCCTTAAGTCCACTCTGGTTCAGACGTAGTCTCCCTTCTAAATCCGAAGCATACTCTATGGTCATAAGTCAAGCTCTCTCAGAGAATATGGTTTTATCCACTAACATCATGATTAGAATGTGACAAAGTAAGGTTTCTTAGAAGAAACAAGGGGGAAATGGGTTCTATTGCAACTGCTACACACCATAACTGCCAAGATAGGCCTTATATATTTAGTCCTAAAACCATTCATTGAAAAAAAAATCAGTTTCTTCATATAAGGAAGATAAAAACCCATTGACATTTGCCCCCTATGGTAACCTGAATATACAGAAACACAGGAAGTCATTAATAATATCAATAACTTCTGTAGCCACAGCTTCTCAGAACAGAAGAATCTTTAGCCCACTTTCTAACCAGATGATTAAACATGACATCTCTCAGTGGTTATGCAAGTATAAATTTATGCCTAGGTCTGATTCTCGCATGAAATGAAAAACAGGAACATGAAGAACCCACATGGATTCCACCCTGAAAATAGAACAAATCAGACAGGCTAGGCCACTCTGAGACCCCAGGAGGACTTTCTGTAAACAGCCTAAGATTAGCCACTTCCTCCTCCCCCTACAAATTAAATAAAAACTTCTCTTAATGGGAGGAAGAGAAAATCTCAATGTTGCCTTGGGGACACATTAAACTTCCATATGAGGCTTAATTTTTATCTATTTTAGCTGCAGAAGAGTATAGAGCCAGGAACCTTGAGAGCAGAGGTTAAGGTCACAGTTTTTAGACTTTCTTGAGTTAAGAGTGATGGTTTGGCTGTGGCCCCAGTCTAATATTACCAAGGCCTTGACTTTAAAAGTGGGGGAAGCTAAAATAGGTCTCCTAGAAATAGCAAGGTGTCTATGAACTGTACTGGTCAATGCTATGTATTTAGCATTTGAGGCCTACTCGTCTATCCGTACCTAATTTACCTTCCACTCTCGTACAACATGAATCTTTCACTCTCGCCAAGCAGACCTTTTCCTGTCACTCCCCCACCAAAATCTAGAAATAAGAACTATTCCTACTATAATTTATAGAATTAAATAATTTATAGAATTCAAATCAAATGAAGAATATCCCATAAGGAATTTCTTAGCTCAAAAACTGAAATAACTGGAAGGAAGGCTAGCCTCAGGTACATTTTAAAGTAAGGTCAAGAACGATACGATCTACTATAAAGAGTAGAAAAGGGGTTGATTCTCTAAGAAAAATCCATAGTATTCATGCTAGAAGAGGTATGTATGTAACTGTGGCAAAAAATAAACTAACAAACACACGAATGCATAGACACACAAATGAATACTTTGTGACACTGTATACTGTGGTCAATCTATGGCATTTCATTTCCTAGGAATGTCTTCCTCCTTTCTTTTAAACAGTCGGTCCCTACCTAAAATTTCTTTACTTTTTTATTGTCTTTGGACTACATGGATCTATTTTTTCTGGAAGTTCAAAACATATATCCTTTATCATTGATTTTTTTTTCCTTCTGGCACACACTAAAATGAATAGTCATCTCATTTTCCCCCTAAGTGACCAGTTCCAACTTACAAGCAACTTCTGTGTGCTATGAGAGTTAAATTCTAACTGATTAGATGATAGATAGAAATGAGAGACAGAAAACCTTTACCCTAAGAGACAGTACAATATCCTGTGTTAGAGCTTAGCAAGATTTAATTAATTCATCATGTGACTGAGGTACAATATTAAAATTCTAATTTGACTTTCTAGAATCATCCTAAATCCCTTACTTTCTCTGACACCTGCCACTTATACTAGAAGAGTATCACTCATTATCAATCATTTGTGATGGTTCCCATATTTTGATGAGGGTATTCTGTATTACAAAGGCTGGGGTCATACTAAAGGCACAGATGTTTCTACCAAATGGGTTTAGTGAGATGACACAGGGACAGAGGATGCAGAACATAACGTGATATTTGTTGGGGATTAGGAGTCTCATGTGGGTGTGGATTAAAATGGTGGATAAGTCAGGAACCATGAGGATATACATTGGCAAGAAACAGTAAGGGGAGACTAACACAAATAAAGAGATATTCTGACATAGAAACATAGAATATAAGCCCTGGAAAAGATTCTTCCCTAGCTGAACTTTCAGGAAACTAAAGACTACAATTAAACTGACATGGACATATTTACACAGGGACTATATTGCAAAATTCTCTATGCAGGCTCTCCTTTAGTCCATGACTGCCTATTCCTTCTTTGTAAGCATCTACTGCTAAAGATTCTAACACAACCCTAGGTCTGAAAGAAGTAACCTTATCTACTGTTGGGCACTCACAGAGGAGAATGGGACAAGGGATGTCCCTGAAGGCTGGGATATTGGGGAGAACAGAGTTGATTCCAGCTGTGCTCACACAATAGATACATTCATGGGTGTACATCAAAACAGATTGTACATACACTATGAAACTATAACTTGTATATATGTGTGTTTGGTACATTGTATATATGGTTACTCAGTAAATATTAATGTAATGAATGAATGTCCTAACTCTAGGAGCAAACACCATGTTTTAGGCTCCTTTTAATTAATTACTGACTTATTTTTTCTTAAGATTTATTTGTTTGAGAGAGATAGTGATAGAATGTGGGGAAAGAGGTTAGGGAGAGAGAATCTCAAGCAGACCACCTGCTGAGCCCAGAGACTGATGTGGAGTTTGATCTCAAAACCTTGAGATCATAGCCTCAGCCCAAATCACGAGTTGGACACTTAACTGACTGAGCTACCTGTTGCCCCTAATTCCTAACCTTGTACAATGTCTTACATTTTAGTAGGTCTTATATTATATTGTTGACCCATAAGTAATAAAAATGTATACATTTGAACTTCCACTACTACTTACTCTCCTTACCATTTGTCTGTGATGAAATGCCCCTTTTAATTCAAATTTAACAGTATCTGCATATGTTAGAGCTAATGGAACTTTACTTTTTAACAATTCATCATTTAAAGGGTGACTATAATAAGGTTATACGGCAAATTGTTGAGAAGAGTTTCATTTGGCTTCCAAGGCAAAACAACACAAAAAATGACCAAGCTCTCTGTGGTTATTGTGTTTTTGCCAGAAATCATGAAATATGCACCATTTATATGTAACAGGTGATCACCAAAATCCACGTACTTGGCTCTGCTACAGAACTCACTTCTTCACACACTTTTGTTTGGGACTTTTATCCACTGTGGCCTTGGAAATGGAGCCTAAATTCTGAAATTTGGCTGGTGAGAGTCAAATATTCAGTGGCAAAGAAGAACTATGAGACATTGAATTTTACTCAACTACTGTGGCATCAGATAAGAATTCTGAAGAAAACATCAGCAGGACAGATAGAGGGGAATGATAATTTCTTATTTCTTCAGTGGTAATGAAAAATAAACCAACAAATGATGAGATCAGGATTTTTACATTACCAGAGATGTTTAAACCAATACCCTTGGATCTTTTTTTTTTTTTTTGAAATTAATCATAGATCACTTTCAAGAAAGTTTCATTTAAAAATCATGTGCTTTCAAGCATTAATTAGAAAACTCACAGTGATATGTGTATTTGTAGAACACTTTGATTTTCAGATTTATTACCTCCAGTCCTCAGAGCAACTCATAGGAATGGCCCAGCAATTTTTGAGTATTGAGAAGACACAAGGGAGTGATATAGTAGGGACAATGCTGGAAGTGGGAAACGAGGAGACATCTCATATCCATTAAGTATGTAATCTAAGTCTGTCCCCCTACAGGCAAAAATGAAGGCATTTTTCATACATTTTCCTAATCCCATAGTCAGTTCTATAAAGTGGGTATCCCACTAAGAATAGGCAGAGAAATATTAAGTAACCTTCACAAGCTCCAAAATCTATGTCCTATATGGCAGAGTCCAGCCATTCTCTATCATGATGACCCATAGGAGTTAGAAGACACATGAGGGCCTGACTGTACAGAACAGAGAAAATTACATGCTTTCTTGACCTCACTCTCACATTATCATATAAGAGGAGCCTATGACTCTAGTTCTTCCCATCTATGAGGTCAGTCAAGTTAATCTAGATAATACATGGTTGTCTCTAATATCTCTGCTTCCTTGCTCAGTGCACTACTCAAAGTTCAGATAAGGCATCCTGCCTCCAAAGGCCAGATAATCTTTAAAAGATGAAAACAGGGAAGGCTCTCCTCTGCCAACTTTTATCTGGAATGGGAACAAAATACAGAAATTTAATTTCCAGGACACACAAAAAAGTTTCCCTTTCCCAATGAAGTAAATTTAAAGTAAAATTCCCAACTCCTTTAAAAAACCCATGACATCCTGAGAAAAGAACACTGTTTCAGGATGTCAGTGCTAAAACTAAAGTCACTGGATCCAGGACAAACTACTGGCCTCACCAAATGCACCCTGGCATCATGGGACATCACTGATCAAGAAGCCAAATGAAACCAGGGTTCTCACACAACTAACACCTGTTTTCTTTCCAGTGCCTCACAAACTTTCCCCTAGAAATGTCTCTCTTGGGCACCTGGGTGTCTCAGAGAGTTAAGCCTCTGCCTTTGGCTCAGGTCATCATGTCAAGGTCCTGGGATGGAGTTCCACATTGGGCTCTCTGCTCAGCGGGGAGCCTGCTTCCCCCTCTCTCTCTGCCTGCCTCTCTGCCTGCTTGTGATCTCTCTCTCTCTGGCAAATAAATAAATAAATAACATCTTTAAAAAAAAAGGAAATGTTTCTCCTGTTAGAGAAAAGTGAGTGCTCACATATTTCTCTAGGCTAACAATTGTTTTTTGAAATCTGATATTTTATTGTAAAAATTAATTTAGCTATTTATTCTACTTCCAACCAAAGCCTCCTTTATTTTAATATTAAACATTAATGGGATAAAATGCTCCTGAAGTTTGTGGCCTTTATTCTCTGCATAGCCATGTGTTCCTGTGGATAACTGTACCTGAAGTTAAGCAGCTCAGTTTTCCCTATGTAGATTCTGCAATTTGCCTCATATGAACTGAATTCCCAGAACATGGTCAATCACCACATTCTGGAATACCATTATAATATATCTATCCTACATATATATTCATATATTTAGAATAACAGCATTTCTTAGATACTTACTAGTTATTGTGCTGAATGTTTTATAATTATTGTTATTGTTTCTTTTAATATTCTTAACTACTCTGTGAGGTAGAGAGTTGTACATCCTTATTGTATATCAGGAAATAGGAATATATAGAGATTCTCTGAATTTTCTGATTGACAGAAATCACACAACTAAGTAGTATCAGGGCAACCCCTGAACTCTAGCTTTACTAGGGTCTAAGCAATTACCTCTCTACTGTTGTTTATGCAGAATAACAATTTTAATTTATATGAAGATACTGGATTATTTTATAGGGTCTATTCTTAGGTAGACAACTCCTAAAACAACCAGTCAGTGTTCAGTTAAAATGCAGAGCTCAAAAAATTATAAAAATAAATGCCGTAGACTTTTGGATTAACCTATAAAAAGTAGAATGTGAGAATATTAAATATAAGATTATGTTTGTAGCTTATATATTTTTCTACTCATAAATTAGAGCAAGAACTTTCTGTATAGAATTTTCAGAGAACATAAACAAGTATATTTAGCCTTTGAGAACTCAAATTATAGACCAGGAAAAAGCAAAGGACAAGCGAAATGAAAGCTGAAACTTGAGAATGCAAAAATAAGATACAAACATGGGAAATGTAGGTAGTTCATTGGTTCATCTAAAAATAAGAAAAACACCACTATGAATAATAGGATCTACCACAGCTGACTCAAGGGACAAGCAATGGTTTTTCCAACATTCTTGAGGAAAAAGTATCTCCATGTCATGCAGCACAATGAGCTTTCAAAGACTTTTCCCAGTGTGCAAATTTATATTAAGCAGTAAAGCAATCAGAAATTATGGTGACTTGCAGAAGCTGGACCCTCCCAATAGAGACTTTTTTTTTTTAAGTCAATACCTATAAAATTAAATCAGAAAATCTTTGAAAGAGGTTCAGAGAATGTACTCTGCAAGTCCCCTGTTTTTCAATTAAGGAAACAGGTCTGGAGTGGCTTTCTCTGGCTGGGTCCACCCACCGCCTATTCTTGGCCAGTGTGAAGTCCTTTCCACTCCAGAGTAGAACTTCAGCTGTGACTCAGGAAGAAACCAATCAAGGCAGAGGGCTGGGACAGAGGGGTACTGCTGTGTCTTCTTCCTGTTTACTCAGTGATTTTCAGTGTACTCTGGGGTCAAAGCAGAGGTGAAAGCCTTGCCATCTCAGCAGAAACAACATGACTCTGTAGTTAGCAGCTATTTCTCTCTTTCATGCTGATAATCAGTATGTTCTATGATATTTCTCCCCTGGAAACTTAGCTGAAAACCTTTATCAAGCTGATACAATGATTTCAAGACTCTAGAACTTATTGTACTTTTGAAAAGAATAATGCCTCCAGGTTAAGTACATTTTCTGTAACCGGTTATAAATTATTAGTAGCATACCTGATTTTATACTCTAAGATGAGAACCCACCCACTATTTCACAGAGAGCCCTTTGTCAATTGCTTCCCAGAAAGAGCTTTATGAATAAAGATTGTGGCTGTATTTCACCATGCCAGCCTGAGAATCTCATCATAAACATTTTACCACAATCCTTGATTTTCTGTATGAAGAGTTGTATGAGCTAAGGCAATGAGGCCTATTCCAAAAAACAGAATAACATTTATTCATCTGCTATCAGGAAGACACGCTGCCAGGACACCTTTGAGAAGATGTATCTATATATTTGTATCTATCTCTATCTCCATCCAGTTTAGTGAAGTCCACCATGTATTACATAGTATGCAATGGCATTTCTCAATACTTCCATGAGCACACCTTGTATGTTAGCAGAAGGGCTACTTTTTAATTTATCATTTTGAATTATAATAGATGTACTCAATTCCTAGTAGAATATTTTCAGCAGGCATTAAGGAAATGATGATTGTTGGGGTTATTTCATTTTACAACATCACATTAGCATTAACTTTTCATTTTACCATGGCAGCCAAAGTATGCATATTATATGAACTTAGATTGTTCTTCTTAAGACAGAATGAGGTGAAGGCCCACAGGCAGAGCCATTAAGAGATCAGAGTTATATTAAAAAATCCCACAAAGGAAGAGAGGGTTTCTATCAATTGGCCCATCTTCGTAAAGTCGTATTAGAAATAAGCAATTCAGCTCCTCAGTTCACAGAGCTCTCTGCTGGTCTCTTCTTAAGGGAATTGAAGAGAAGTACAAGATATCTTTTATCGTGAGGGAGTTTATTCTCTATTTGATAAAATTGCACTGAAAGCTGAAAGCTACATCCAATATCTGGCAGCAAAACATTTAAATGCAAGATTAAATGCAGAAAATAAACATTTAACATTGATACCAACGCCACAGAAAAGGATACTCTGGGCATCCAATACAGAGAAAATTAGATGTTTTCCACCAAGGATGATAAGGAGGGCTCTTTGGAAGTGTTTGATCTGAATTTATCTGAGGGGAATATGCAAATGTAAGAAAAAGAGGAATGGATTAACAACCTTAGTATAAAAGCCTGTTGACAAAAGAGCTATAATTGGCTGTAGATTACTATGATCAGAAATTATCTGAAACAAGGGCCATAATACAGGGATCACTGTAGGAAGCCCTTACTGATCAACGTATCATGGCCCTTAACCAAAGCATTGATTTTCAAACTTTAGTATGTATGAACAAAATGAGGTATTTCTAAAATCTAGATTCCTTGATTGTATGCACAGAGTTTGCATATAAAGAATCTAGGATCGGAACCTGAAATCCCCATGTATCACAAATATCCTGGTGATTCTAATGCAAGTACTCTATGGACTATTTTTGGGCTTTGGAAACCGTCCTGCTAAAGCACTATTCTCCAGCTTATCCCTACCCTGAATGAGACTGACAGAAATAGTTACCTATTTCAATTACATACGTGGGTTGGTTGGTTTGTTTTGTTTTTTCAAACTAGATTTAGAGAGTACAGTTAGAGAAGGCATTGGACCATCCAGATACTTGACATTTCTTAGAAAGTGGCAGAGAGCTGGGCACAGGGTAGACGGCTAATAAATATAAATAATTGATGATGGTAGCATTATAAATTCATTACTCATGTGGCAACTGATTATTGTTCTAAGCATCTCAGGAAGTTAGGACCTTTAATTCCTTCTAATCAAAAATCTTTTTACTCAGTGGCCTTTTACTTTTTGGTCAGAGATGGTCTTCAGAGCTGAAATTAGCTGGATGATCACCCTCCACCCCAAGGCCACAGAACAGTATCAATTTTTTGGATCTACTTGCACAGATAGAAACCATGCTCTTCATTTCCTGAGAAAAAGAAATAACCAGTGCAAAGCCCACTTCATAAAGCCCAAATCATCCCCGATGATGAAGATTTTTTTTTTTTATTCTGACTTCTGCACAGCTGGAACTTCTGCAGAGTGGTTAGTCATTTCTAGGTTCCATGACCTATCCAGAAAGATAAATATAGTCAAATTCTCAGAGAATGCAGTGACTAAATGTGCATATGTGTTGTGATCATGTGGTTTAATGGGGATAGGTAATGTTTATAAATGTTTATATTTATTCCTCTGGCTACTAGTGGATAGTGTAACACTTTTTTAAAAAAATATGGTATTTGTTTGAGATCATATGAGACCTTAAATTCTGCTATAATTAGGAAACAGTTAATTGTCTCATGACTTAAGTTTTACTTCAGCAGAGTGGATTTATTTTCAGTGAGACATGATACCAAGAAATCTTTGAGGGGAAGATACTTATTTTAGTGTAAAATGCAATGAACAACGTAACTTCATATCTTCATTTTTGGTTACAAGAACTGTGTTGACTGGCGGTAAATCATTTCAAGCTAATCTTCATCTATAAATAAAAGACAATAGAAAGGATTCTTACTTGGCTCAAAATATTGTTATCAATCTGTAATACACCAGCACCTTGCTAAGACTTGAGATTTTTTTAAAAATGAGAATTTAGAGATGGAAACAAGTCATTTATGGAAATAACATAAAGGGAATTTTTAAATATGGTGACCATGGGTCAACTTCTTGTATTTAATGGTAAATCCTCAAAAGTTAGGGCTGGCTTACTAGAAACTATTTAAATTCAATACATTTTCTAACACAGATAGGAAATGATTAATATTATTAAGCCATCCTGAAAATGATTCACCCAATATACAGGACACATTCAAAATTAACAGAGTCAGTTTTTAAAATCAGCATGTTAACATTTTCTATACACCAAATAGTTTTACTTAGATTAAGTTATTGTAAATATCTTTTCTTATAAAGATTTCAATTCAAACATTCTGAATTAAAAATAGCAAGTTAGTGTGTAAATTAGTGATTCATAAATCTATATTTGAAATATGATGGACAATTATATTAATATTTGACCTCTTCATGCTTCAAAACATTAGGAGAGTAAAATGAGACTAGGATTCAAGTATTTGGTATTGTCAATAAAATAGTAAATGCTGTTTTTGTCATCTTCCTTATTGTCTGGGTACTAGAGTAACAAGTAAGGCTGGTACTCACACTTGTACTAGTATAGTAGCAACAACATCTGGAATTGGAGAAAGTCTGGGTCCACATTAATCACTTACTCAAATTTCACTGTAAAATATCACTAATATGCAGTTTCTTCATTTATGAAATGGGAGTAATAAAACTATTTGATCTATGGAATGGTTGTGAAAGCCAAATGTAAAAGAACTCCATAAATTATGAAATTCTTTGCATAAGTTGGCTTTCATTATTATTGTTATAAATTACATATAAACAGAGGCTTTGTCTTTATCCTTCTTTATATTCTGGTGTTTATCTAGCTTAATGATGTGCATTGGAAATGCTCTAAATCTAATTATTTTCATTAAGCTTTTTTGTAGCTGCTGGTGGCCTTTAAAATCAACTAATCTATTCTAGACATTTTATAGATTAGAAAAATCACCCAGGGAGGATGCTAAAACCTTGCCCTAAGTGACACTGCCTGTTGGTGACTGTGCGGGACTGTATCTTGACTTTTTATTAGAGTTCTCCAATTACTTCACTAGCATTACATAATTCATTTCTTTAACACCAAATCTCCAAAGCAGGTCTTGCAGGATGTTAGGAAATGTTCTTAGGAAATGCTCTATGTAAAAGGGTTCCAGGGTCTAATAAATATACAAAATTCTATATTAAATGATATTAATAAATTTTTAGAAAGTTGAATCATATACATTCTTGAATATGTTAGACTGTTGTGATGGAAGTTATTATTGTTTAACAAGAATAAAAATATATATATTTACATATGTGTACATATGTTCTTATATATGGATGTGTGTGTGTATATATATATGTATATAGAACATTCACAGTACTGCTTGATATATTGTAAGTTATATGACTTTATCATTAATATCACAAAGGTGATAATGATAATCATGATGAAATGCTCATAAGCTTAAGAGTCAGTTAAAGCACATTCCAGAATCAGGGAATGATATTTACATTCTTATTACTGATTACTGATGAAATACACTTCTGAAACATAAAGAAGCATTTTTCTCCCACAGGACTGTTTTTAATCATAATTTTCATGCAGTGTTGAGAAAAAAAAAAGAACACTAAGTTTGGAGGCAGAAAACTGATTAAGAACTCCTCAACTTATCTCTGTCTTTGCCACCACCCTCCTCACTGACACACACATATAGTAGATATATACGTGTGCTGTAGGTCCAATTACATTATTTTTCTGGCCTTTGAATTCTCTTATTTAATAAAGTTCAAGATAAATTAACTCTACCTCAAAGAGATCTTGTGAGAACTAGTCAGATTCTGCAGGTATGAATTTATCTTCAAGTTATTATATAAGTGAAAGTCATAAATACTGTTTTTGATGACAATGGAACATATTTATTTTTAGACATATCTGCTCAACTTTCTATGGCCTGACATTCACCTGTTATATTTTATTTTCCCATGCTAAGGATACATGCATATGTATGTTAAAAACAACCTGCCACACAACTGAGATTAAAAAGACAGAACTCTCCTTGCTTCTACTATTATCTCATTTTCATTTTCATATAGACACCCATGCACTAACTCTGTAATAAATATTCAATGGATATATATATTTTTTTTCAACTATTATATTTTAAGTGAATATGACTTGACTCTCTTGAGTATAGGGTGAAAAGATCTAGCACACAAAGTAGATTCTAACATGCTCAATGCTCCATAAAATTTTTAAATGAAGGACAAATTCCACATTGGTAATATCCTGTATGACGGTATCATCAAGAAAAAAAATGTGTGGTAATTTTATGCACAGATAAAATGTGTGCATAATTTGATTTAAACAAGTATTCCCTATGACAGCAAATATATTAAAAGATAAACTAGACTTTAGTATTTAGTCACTCATTAATCATATTTATGACATGTGCATGATTCACAGGCAAAAACAATTGTGAAAAGGCAGTTAACCTCAAGAAACGTAATCTAATAGAAGAGGAGCTATGGGCATATCTATTAGGAACAACAAAAACCTAGAATGTGAACATTTTCATATATAGGACAAACTCTTTGTAGACGTTAGAGACAGGACATAATCCTTTGTATAAAGAGTCAATCATAGGCATTTAGGAAGAAGATGATATATCTTTTTTTCTTAGTGAGATCTTAATGACTAGAAGAAGGAGAAATATTTATTAGAAATTATTTTGAGGGCGCCTGGGTGGCTCAGTTGGTTGAGCGACTGCCTTGGGCTCATGTCATGATCCCAGAGACCCGGGATCGAGTTCCACATCAGGCTCCATGCTCAGTAGGAAGCCTGCTTCTCCCTCTCTCACTCCCCCTGCTTGTGTTCCCTCTCTGGCTGTGTTTCTCTCTGTCAAATAAATAAAATCTTAAAAAAAAGAAAAGAAAAGAAATTATTTTGAAAAAATAATATGAACAGCAATTGGAAAGTATAAATCATTCTTGTAGGATATACGTAGGTTACATAAAACTGGCAAAGTTCTGGGGCAAAAAAAAAAAAAAAAATTAGATCGTAGAGCACCAGGTTTTTAACAAGGTCACACAGACTTAACAGAAATTGCCAACAAAGGCGGGAATAAGTCAGACATGTGGCTGCCAATGGGCAAGAAGCTTGTTTTGGAAAACCTGAAGGTGAGATCAGGTAGAAGACTGTACAAGTGCATGAACTAGGGAAATGAAGAGGGCTAATCTTTCAGTCTCTCAGCCAGGTAATCAATGAGTCAAGATATAAAGAACCTTTTATTGCCAGGCACCCTGTTGAGTACTAGCACCATAGTGGTAGACAAAGGTGTAAAGAATATACATAGAAATATACATGTACTTTATATTGCAAGAAAGAATATACATATATATAGAAACAAACATGTACTTTATATTGAAATACATGTTAAGGAATATCTGAGGTGACTTAGGGGCTATTGACAAAAATAAGAATGTAAGAAGGCATTTTTAGGGAGTTTAGCTTATTTGTGTTGAATTTGAGGCACTGCCAAGGATATTGAGGTGAAAGTGTCTTCCAGGCACTGGGGAAGTGTTCATACCTAACCTATAGATGTGTAATATCAGCTTTATAAAGGCAGTGGTTGAATTTTTTGGAAATTATGTACTAACTGGAGCAGATACAACTGGAAGACAAAAAAAATGGTGAAAAGAACATGGGTATTTAAACGATGATTAAACTGGTACATACTTTATTTATAAATCTCTTTTTCCTAAGTCTACTGTACTGTACTATTCACTTGTAAAAAAAAAAAAAAAGAAAAAAATCCCTGACTTTTCCATTTATGAAATTGTACATTCAATCCCCAGAAAGACTTTAAATTTAAGAGAGAGAAATAATGGTAAGGATGAAACAGAATTTCAAAAGTTGTTATGTCTCCTTATTATAGAACTGCCCATATTGTAAAACAAGTCATATAGACAAGAGTCTATGCACAACAAATCAAAAATTGGTTGGGAGTCACATAAAACCTTTCAAACATTTCAAAATAAATAAATATGCCAAGATTTCTTAGAAGACTCCTCTGGTTGCAAAATGGAATCTGTTATTTCAACAAGTTCTTTTCATTGGACAAAAATTAATGACCTGTAACATCCAGAGCTATGAAGACTGCTTAACTTTTCCTTTTCTCATGGCACTGTCGTTTTTATGAGAAAAGATAAACAACCAACTCATAAGAGAATTTTACTTTAGCACAATATTTAAAATATGTATTATACATTTTTCTACAAAGCACAATTCATTATTGACATCTCATAGCTGTTCACTGTAAACCAAACCAACAGAATTTCTTGATATATGCAGACCACTAGTGTTTAGCTTTATTTCCTCAAAACAGCAATGCTAAAATAAAAACTGTTAGATAGGCTGGATAAGTAATTCCTACACACAGCTATCAAAAACATAAAATTTTCACATTGAAGTCTATCAACACTGTCAGTTCACACAGAATTTAAATAAGGTAATCAAATAACATAATCAAAAGGAATATTCTCTTGTTCTTAATGAGAAGGTAAAGAAAACATATTATCCTTCATATAATTATATAAAAGGAAAGAGAAATAAAAGAGAGAATGAAAGATGGCAGGACTTTTTCTGCAGTTTATGGATACAATCCCTGATTTCATCAATCATCCCAAACAAAACTAAGACTTGATAGGCTTGAGTGTTCAGAAAAACAAAATCTACTTCACTATTAACATTTTTCTGTGTTCCTTAAATTTGTTTTCTGGCATTTCACTCTACTGGGGGAATGTTCTGTTATTTTTGTAGAAATTTATTTATATATTTTGAGGAAAAACAACTGATGAAACTAAAATTAACATCAGTTTTACCATCACAAAGTAGACTGACATCAAGATTTATTTGTTACATATCTGACATTAAAGAAAATACAGATGTAAGACACACAAAAATATGAATCTAAAGTTTAGCTTACCAGTGGGGACAGAATTGGAGTGCTGAAGTTCCAGTTGACTAGAATCATCAGAGAGTTCAGTCAAACAGGTTAAAGTAAATTCTGGGTTGGAAGTATGGTCATGTCTGAAGCCTTTAGAAGAAAGATAATCCAGCTCAAACTTCACAGCTGACATTGCAAAATTCTTAAAGAGCTACGTAAGTCAAAGTTCACACTATTGAAGTTTTCAAAATCATAAGAGACAGAAAAAAAAAAATCACTGTATTATAATCAGTGGTAACTTCAGGCTTTCCGGTAATTATTCTCACTTGGAAATCCAAAAGAGATAAAACACACAGAGCTGACTCTCTAAGTTTTCTGTGTGCATGCCTTTTCTAGGCAGTTGACTTCAACAGAATGGATGGATTTTAAAGTTGTTTTTCTTGACGATATCTTGCTGCTTTAAAATGACAGCAGCACTAACCCCATCTCAGAGAGGCTGCAGTGAAAAGTAAAATGGGCTAAGTGAAGGCATAGGCAAGCCTGCAGAGATGCTTTTAGTAACTTGGTATTGGAAGTTCTCATTCACATTTCTGTATACAAAAGATCAGCTGGGTGGGGCTAAGGACTGTAAGAGAATGAAACTTTTTCCACTGGGCAGCTCATCAAGGAATGTTTTAATTTGGAAGGAAATTAATCCTAAATGATAGTTCCAGGGTCAGGGTTGTGAGACTATAGTCCTGATCCTTACTGAAAGAAGACCATGATTATGTAGACTAAAAGGTAAATTAAACTATAAATCTTCTGCACAACCAAGAAATAATCAACAAAATGAAAAGGCAGGCAACCTACAGAATGGAATAAAATATTTGCAAATCATTTATCTGCTATCTAAATATCAAAAAATATGAGACACATATAATTCAGTAGTAGTAGTAGTAATAAAAATAATAATGGTAATTCAATTTTTTAAAAAATGGGCAAGCAACTTTTTGGTCTTCCAAAGAAGACATACAAATGGCCAGTAGGTACATGAAAAGAACCTCAACATCACTAATTATCAGAGGAATACAAACCAAAGCCAAAATGAAATATCACCTCATACCTGTTAGAATAGCTATCAGCAAAAAGACAAGAAATAACAAGTGTTGGCAAAGATGCGGAAAAAAGGGAACATTTACACAATAGTGATATAGTGATGGGGGTGTAAATTAGTACAGACACTGTGGAAAACACTATGAAGGTTCTTCAAAGAATTAAAACAAAAACAGAAACAAACAAACAAAACCCACCATATGATCAAGTCACTTCTGGGTACACATCTGAATAAAATAAAATCAGTGACTCAAAGAGCTATCTGAACCCTTTGTTCACTGCAGCGTTATTTATAGTACTCAAGGTGTGGATTATTTAAGTGTTTGCTGACAGATAAGTGATAAAGAAAATGAGATATACAATGGGATTTTTTTCAGCCATAAAAAAAAGAAATCCAGGGTGCTTGGGTGGCTCAGTCAGTTAAGTGGCTTCCTTCAGCTCAGGTCGTGATCCCAAGGTCCTGGGATCGAGCCCCATATTGGACTCCTTGCTTCAGTAGGGAGTCTGCTTCTCCCTCTCCCTCTGAATTTCTCTCTCTTTCTTTGATAAATTTAAAAAATCTTAAAAAAAAAAACAAAAGAGGAAATCCTACCACGTGACAAAATGGAGTAAACTTGAGGGTGCAATGCTAAGTGAGGTAAGTCAAAGAAAAGACAAATGTTGCATCATCTCACTTATATGTGGAATCTAGAAAAGTCATACCTGTGGAAACAGAGTAGATTGGCAGTTGCCAGGAGCTGGGGGTGGGAGTATTGGGAGATGCTGGTCAAAGGGTATAAACTTACAGTTATAAGGTGGGTAAGATCTAGGAATGTATGGCACAGCGACTATAGATAATGATACTGTATTACATGCTTGACAGTTGCTAAGAGAGTAGATTTTCAATGTTACATCACCAAAAACAATAACAACAAGAACAACAAACACACTGTGAGGTGAAGTATATATATGTTAATGGACCTTGCTGTGGTAATCATTATGAAATATCTGCATAAATCAAATGATCACATTATATACCTTAAACTTACACAATGTTCTATGCAATTATATCTCAATGAAGTTTAGATGAAAAGGTTTATTTTAAAAATGGTGGTCAAATAAAACAGCTTGAGAAACACAAAAGATTGATTTCATCATATGAGCAGGCAATCAGCGGAGGAGCAAATGCTAAAAAGACAGGGACTGAGGATGCTGCTACTGTCGTACTACCTAAGAGGTAAAACATCTGATCCCTCTGAGTATCTAGGCAGAAGGTTATGTTGGTTACCTTAGAAAACTTAATTTAAGAGGCGCCTGGGTGGCGGAGTCTGTTAAGCATCCGACTCTTGATTTCTGCTCATGTCATGATCTCTGGGTTGTAAGATTAAGGCCTACATTGGACTTCACACTGGACATGGAGCCGACTTAAGATTCAATCTCTCCCTCTGCCCTTCCCCCACCTCTCTCTCTCTCACACACACACACACACTCTCTCTCTCTCTCTCTTCTTAAAAAAAAAGAAAAAATAAGAAATTAGTTTAGGATCTCGTTCTCACTCATCTTCTGTCATTGAGTGCATGAATCCATGATGATCATGAGAAAGTACCCATTGACAAATCATAAAAAAATAATTTAACAAAAGCTAACCTTCAGTTTAGAGAGTCAAACTAGATGAAGTTCAAATTAGTTCTTCTTTTTAAGTCCATTACATATTCATTAATTTATTTATTCAGTGAGTATTTATTGACCCCATATTAGGTATTAACTTTTGGAAGTGAATGTTAAGACAGGTTCAATGGAAAGGTTGTGCGCCAGGTCTGGTCTCAGTGGTAAAGAGAGCTGTGATTGACTGGGATTTTAGTTATAACCATATCATGAGTTATGGTAATAGAGATGCTACACATGAAGAATGGCGTATTTGAAGCAATTTGATGTCGTTATCAGCACTCCTTGAGTAAGTGATATATATATATAAGAGGTTTGTAAATTCATTGTTGTTACAATATAAAAAGTATTCTGGACAAAAAGTGGTATGTCTTGGGGCGCCTGGATGGCTCAGTTGGTTAAGTGACTGTCTCTGGCTCAGGTCATGATTCCAGAGACCCGGGATCAAGACCCACATCGGGCTCCCGCTTGGCAGGAAGCCTGCTTCTTCCTCTCTCACTCCCCCTGCTTGTGTTCCCTCTCTAGCTGTGTTTCTCTTTGTCAAATTAAAAAAAAAAAATCAGAAAAAAGTGGTATGTCTTACTCATCATTAGTTCTTATAACTGAACAAACAAGGGAAGAATTATCTCTCTGCTCTGCATGCCTTTATAAACTATTGCTCATGGCTCGGGAATGACTGTCATTCCAACAGCATGGACAAAAAACAAAATGCTATTCAAGCCTAGTCTACTACCATTCTGGAGTAGATATGAAAAAAAAAATCTGACTAACATGGGAAACATGGCCAAGTTTCATTGCTAATTACATGACATTTTACTTACATAAGAAGGTAAAAGCAGCATTAAAATTATAAATAATAATTCAATAAAATACTATCATTGCTTAAAATAAATAAGTATCAGTACATATTCAGAATACCTGACAAGTGCTTTCATAGTAATGTAGATTCTTATTACCGTACTACCTATGGATTCTTAACCTCTGTATTAAAGCTTCTAGAAAAGATACACAGTGGTCGGTAGTGAGAAAATGAGCTGAGGAAAAGACGGTTGGTAGGAAAAAGAAAAGCAAATACAAGGAAAGGAAATGAATAAAGGATGAAAAATGTGTATATACAATTTAAAGAAAAAAGTACGTTCTAGAATCATGAAAAGTGGTAAGATGGGCTTTACAATTCTCAACTTAAATAACTGTCATGGTGCTTGGTAGGGTGTACTTTTTGAGAGACAGTCTCAATGGTTTAATTTGAGTTGCTCATGGGTGCTTAATTACGAGGTAATTTCTACCCTCTTTACCTCCCATAAATTTAAACAAATCCTCAAGTGTTCCTTCTTTCTTTTTTTTTTTTCAAGATTTTATTTATTTGACAGAGAGAAACACAGCCAGAGAGGGAACACAAGCAGGAGGAGTGAGAGGGAGAAGCAGGCTTCCTGCCGAGCAGGGAGCCCGATGTGGGACTTGATCCCGGGTCTCCGGGATCACGACCTGAGCCGAAGGCGGTGGCTTAACCAACTGAGCCACCCAGGCGCCCACGTGTTCCTTCTTTCAAGCAATGATTTAAAGGGTATGGTTACACGGAAATGTGATTTGGCCTGAGAGTTGCAGTTAAATCACCAGATAAATGATTTTCATTAAGACCCTGAGGGGATGATATCAGATGTCACAGCATAGTCTCATTATCTCTAATGGTGGACCTTAGTTTTTGAGCATGTGGACATCTTGGAACCAAAAGTGAATACTTATGTATATATGAGTCATTCAACTGTCTGTATTCATATCACTGTACTCTGAGTATCAGTATCTGACATAATCATATAAAACTACTTGAAATTCACTAGCATTTAAATATGTTATTAATTACATCTATATACCTTTGAACATTTGTTCATATATTTGTTACTGATTTGCTCTAAGATAACTGCAAGTATGCAAGTGGATTTAGAAATCCCATACAGTCTTTTGATATGGCTCATATATCCATAAGCTGGAAATTACTATTCTCCAGTGTATAAAAAAGATTTTACTGCTTTGTGTAATAGAGATAAGCAAACTCTGTCAACAAACTCACTTCATTGTCCTTTTCCACTAGTAACCTAAGTACAAACATCTCCTCAGGCCTCCAGAAATGTTGGTAATAAAGAACCTTCAGTTAATGTGTATACTCAAGAATCAGACAGCTCAGCAGTTCTCTATTTCTGAGTCTTTGGTTGGAAACTTTTAACTTCCACCTATCCTGGGTAGACTTCAAGTATTTTTTTAAGTCTATAAGTACTTTATTCCCTCTCCCTAGTTTTATTGAGATATAACTGACATATAGCATTGTGTGAGATAGAAGTGTTACATTAGTTTTATTGTAGATATCAAGTTTTTAGTGAAGGGTTTTCCATGACATCTTAGCTAACACTATTATTCAGAACAGTTTTCTATTAATCTTAGAAAATATCCATGTAAACCTTCAACTCATATCATCTTCCTGATACCCAGAACATGTCCTCCTTTTTGTTGTTTTTTTTTTCCAGCCTTTTAGAGTGCAAACAGGAGATGGCAAGGAATGTCACACAGAAAACATCCTTTTGACTGATCGAGCTGCAAATATTTTTTTCTCAATCCGGATCAGTTTATCTCTTACTATAGAACCCACTCACTTGCTAGTGACTACAGTAAATTCAGGTCTCTAAGTCCTTCATTCATTTCAAAACATAGGCTGTATTTACAAACCTTTTTTGTTCTTGGGTATGCTTAATTTTTGTATAATCTGTCTTGGATTCTCTTAACAGACCAAACTAACTTGATCTTATTTGGAAAATAGTTAAACTTATTGTGGATAATTATAAATTTAACTCCATCACAAAAATATTCTTAAAAAAGTATAAGCTTGCTTTTTACAGTTTTCCATATATTTACAAGTTCCTAAAAGGAACAGTTGTTAGAAATGTAGACAATATATTTTTGTTAGAAAGGTTTCATAATAAACCTTTGAAGTCACAAGATTATTCACTATGCCTTCCACTGAGCTAACCATTGAACGAAAAAATTACTATAGAATACTATTGAACTAACTGAAGAAATTAAAAAAAAAAATCTACCAAGAGTAAAATATAAGAAAATTTGGGGAACTTCTGGAATGGTGGAAGTGAAGGCTGAACTGATTGAGTAATGCAATTCCATGAAGGCAAAGAGGAAGTTGTCTAGAGTGTAACTCAGGACAACCTGAGTATAAGACTAGATGAGATCTGTCCTTCCCCCTGTAGGAGCATCAGAAACTGAAGCAAATACAAGATATACTGTTTTGTTCTAAGCATTATCTGATTCCAACTGGGTACTAAGGAAGCAAGAGGTCAGTTCACAATCATTTCCTTAATTGACTATCAGGGCCAGACAGAGAAGGGGTCATTCCCCAGCAAACTGCCCCAGGAGAGTTAAAGTCAAGCCAGTCTTCTCAGTAGTGAAATTTTAGTACACACTCAGCCTTCCCAAAATTGTCTTCCTTAATTCCCATGAACAGTTGCACCAAGTTCCATTCAACAGTGGTGAAAACAGAAGGCAAGTCAGTGAATAACTCACAGGAGTTTGTCTATTTTAACAAAATCCCAATTATAGAGTCTCCAGGAGCAACGACTGGCACCAATATAATGTAGGTCATTGCCTGCCAACCCGAGTCATTCTGCTTCATTTAAACTATGGAGTTAGGATCATTTGAGAGAAAGAGAAGAGATTTGAAGAGAAACACTTTAAAGAACTAAACTGAGCAATCAAATCCAATGCACTTCACCATATCATACTAAATACAATAAAAAAGAAGAAAATAATTTTACCCCTACTTTCAGTGAGATTTGAGAAATATACAATAGAAAAATAAGCTGCTAGGGAAAGGAAGTAGAGCAAAAGAAAAAGTTGTTGAAAATAAGTAAATAGGGCACTTAAAAAGTCAACTTAGCAGAAGTACTGGATAACAGGCAAATCACTGGTAAAAAGCACATTAATTGATTAAAAATCAACATGAAGGCTTATTTTGAATACAGAGAAAAAATATAAAAGTTGGAAATTATAGAGGATAGAAAATGTAATATGTATAAACAGAAACTCAAAGAAAAATAGAATTTATGATGAAAATATAAGAAAACAAAACAAACAGGCTCCCGTATGGAAGAAAGTCCTGATTCTTCAAATTCAAAGAATCACATTAATGTCAAGCAAATGTACCAAGATATTAAACATATCTTGTCATGATCTGAATTCCAAAGATAATTTCTAACAAATTTCAAGATAAACTTGGCAGTAAAAGAAAGAATATGGTGCAAATTTGAAAGGAGGACTTCTTACCTCAATATGAAATGACAGAATATAAAGCAAAATTTATAGGGATATGATTAAAAGTGATCATGTCTCCATAATTCAAAACACAGCAATAATAAATCATTATAAATAAAAAGGCTCAAATTATGTAACTCAAGTGTTATGTCTGAAAACATTATTTGAGGAAATATTCCAGGCAAAGGGGAATAAACAAAATATCAAAATAAGGTATTCAAAACAGGAAAAAATATATATATCTCAAATGCTGAGCAAAAATAATCTAGTTAGAAATGCATTTAGGACTAATGTTGAAAATTTTGTTCTGAAATAGTCAAATAATTATGAGAATTTTATGATTTAAAAATCCAGATTATTTCAGCAGAATTTAAAATGAAAGAAGAAAAATAAAATTAAGGAAGAAAATCTAAGGCAAATTAATTAAATAAAAGGAAACAGCACAAATGATGATGAACAGATAAAAATGGCAACAAATTAGTAAAATATCAATTAAAATGGGTTAATGGCTGTATTAAGACTCAGAATTTCTTTATTTCCATTTTTCCTCTCTTTCCCCCAACCCTAAGACATTCTAAATCACATTATAAATCCAGCCGGAAATGTTACCAGAAATTATTTCATTTTTTTAAAGATTGTATTTATTCATTTATTTGAGAGAGAGAGAATGTGCTCATGAGTGCAGGTTGGGGCAGAGGGAAAAGCAGACTCCTCTGATGAGTAGGGAGCCTAACACAGGGCTCCATCCCAGGACTCCAGCATCGTGACCTGAGTTGAAGGCAGACTGACTGAGCTTCCCAGGTGCCTGGATTTATTGTTTCTATAAGTAATAAATGTGAGGTGAATTTTACCAAATACTTTTTCAATTTCTACTGAGCTGATTAATACCGTGTCTCCCTTTAATGCTGTAAATTGACTGTCAAATTTAAAATTAATTTTTATTCCTTTATTAACTTGAGTTTGGCTTTAGTGTAATGGTTCTTAGGTACTACTGGTTTCAGATGGTAGTACTGCCTCTATGTTTATGCGATAAATCAGCACATAATTTTCTTTCTTACAGTACAACTAAGATGTATTGAAAATGAGGGGTGCCTGGGTAGTTCAGTCAGTTAAGAGTCTGACTGTTGATTTTGGCTTGGGTCATGATCTCAGCACTGTGGAATCAAGCCCACGTTGGGCTCCCTGCTCAACAGGGAGTCTGCTTGAGATTCTCTCCCTTCTGCTTCTGTCCCTTCCCACCAGCACCCCCCCGCCCCACTCTTGCTCACTCTCTTTCAAATAAATAGATCTTTAAATATTAAAAAAAAATGTATAGAAAATGATACTCTTCTCGTATAAAATAGTTAGAAACTATTATGTTTCTTATTCACTAGAAGGATTTTTTTTTAAGGTTGGTAATATTTCTTTCTTAAATCTTTGATATAATTAGCTGGGAAACCAGCCTATTTTACACATTATCTCTAAAAATTCTGAATTCTTGGGGCACCTGCATGGCTCAGTTGGTTGAGCATCTCAGGTCATCATCTCAGGGTTCTGGGATCGAGTCCCACATCAGGCTCCCTCTTCAGCGGGGAGTCTGCTTTTCCCTTTCCCTCTGCTGCTCCCTCTTGTTCATGCTCAGTTTCTTCCTCTCTCTCTCTCTCTCAAAATAAATAAGTAAAATCCTTAAAAATATCTTAATTCTTGATTTAATCTCTTTAATAAAGGGCTAGGTCTTTGTTTTTTGTGCCCCCTCCCACCAGTTGTGGAATGTCTTTTTCTAGATATTTCCCCTTTCTATTGACTCCTTAAAATTTCTTTGGTTTAATGCTATTCAGAATATCCTGAGGACGCCTGGGTGGCTTAGTTGATTGAGGATCCAACTCTTGATTTCAGCTCAGGTCAAGATCTCAGAGTGGAGAGCTTGAATTGAGCCCTGTGTCATGTTCTGCACTCAGCATGGAGTCTGCTTGAGATTTTCTCTCCTACTCCTCAACTCATTCCCCTCCCCACACTGCTCACATGTCCTCTCTCTCAAATAAATCTTCTTTTAAAAATCCTTTAAATATCTTTTTAATGTATGTAGGATCTGAAATTATGTTCACTTTTCATTCCTATTGCTGGTAGTTTATGGCTTCTTTTATTTGATTTGATCACTTCTATTCAGAGCACTATCAATTCTATTAATCTCTTCAAGTTGCCAATAGTAAACTCTATTGATTTTTTTCTTTTATTCATCTGTTTTATGCCTGTTTTTACTTTTGTGTTTAAAAATTCTTCTTACTACTTTCTTTGGGATTGATTTGTTGTTGTTTTCTAGGTTCCAAAGAGGCATACACAGATCATTTTCAATCTTTTCTAAAAGTATAAATTTAAAGTTACTTATTTTCCTTTAAACATGGCTTTAATTATATCTGACAGGTTTTATGATATATAGCTTGATATTATAAGTAATCTTATTATCATTTTTATTCAACCAAAGTTGGTCTCTAATTGACACTACAATTTCCTACTTGAGTTATAGAGCTCTTAGTACCCTAATTCACAAATTTCGGGAATCTTCCTCCCTCTCTCCCTCCCTGATTTTCTCTCTTCCTTCCCTCCTCTCTCCCTCCCTTCTATTTTATCTGATAGTGATTTAGACATACTAGGCTGGTTTTTGTTAGTATTGTATGGTATAACATTTTCCTATATTTTTACTTTGAAGATTTATGAATATTATATTACAGTTTTGACTCTTTTAAGGAGAACATAATGAGACTTTAAAGAAATCTTCTTGACAGTCTTTGTGCTTTAATTATGCTTAAAAACATTTACATCAAATGTAGTTATTGATATATTTGAGTTTCCATCTACCATTTTTTTCAATTTACTCACTTTTTAGACAGATCAACTGGGTTTTTTTTTTTTTTGATTTATTTTTATGATTCCTATTTTCCTATAATGTTATTATGTATACTTTAATTTTTGCTTAGTGATTACCATGATGCAGCATACTTATTTGAGTTTAGTAAACTGGCACTTCTGCCACATCTTAAAAAATGCAGAGACTTTAGAAGTTCTCATCTCCTTTTATCCATCTCCTATCGTTTGGCTATAACTAATTCCATACATGTTTAGTCCCTACAAGAATATACTATCATGGCTTCTTTGAGATTTAGTCAAATATTTACCCTTTGCTCTTCTTTTCTTTTTGCAGCTTCAGAGTTTTCCAGGACTTCCCTCAGATTCTACAGTCTAAAGAACTCTAATATTTCTTTTGGGTTTTTTGTAGACCACAATGCTTGTTCACAAAAATAGTTCCCAGGGGCAGCAGCTGAGAATATATCTCCAGCCATCAATCACGATTCTTGAGGGAGGGTGTTGCCCCCGCTGCTTAATCTGAGGGAAATTTATTAGGAAGCGCTCTCCTATACAAAAGAGAATCAGGTTTTAATTACACTGAAGTATGTAAGTGAGGAAATTATTTAATACATCTGATCCCATACAATTAGATGAGACTATGACAGCAGATGGAAACATTGTGTGAGAGTTTACACATTTCTGGGCTTATTCAAATACAAATATTAATACTAAATATTAATTATTCACTGTTAACAAATGAAAATCCTAGACAAATACTAAACTGAGTGAGAAGTCAAGATACTAAGTGTAAACCAGAATGGTCCCTGGAACCCACTGGTGAGGGTGTTTGATTAAAGGGCGAATCCTTGCATTCTTTCCCACAGTATTTATTTCTACAATAACTAATTCATTAAAAAAAAGTCATATACATCCTTGGACCTTCAGGACAGACTCAAAATTGAGTTTCAGTTCTATATTTCTGTGCAACCCACAGCATGCCATTAGTCTTTCAATTTCATCAAAAGTAGTACTAACCTACAGGAATTTACAAATTTAAAACTTAAAAACTATACCATCCTTCAAGTAAATTTCATGAGCAATAAGAATTTAATTTATTCATGAAAGTGATCAAACTATTTCATCTATTCCATTTGTTTATCTTATTAAAACACAAAACAATTGTGTTAGGTCCTATGCTAAACTACTTGGAGATTTAGAGGAAAGCCATAGAATGAATGTGAATATAGGTAATTGATCTTATTCTGCATAATCTTGTCTCAGGAAAATATTGTATTCTGTTTTCATGAGAGTTCATGAGAATCCATGCGTATTGTTAATCAAAAATTATTCATTGTGTCTAAAAATTCTTTAGGGCACATTTTCAACTCAAATACTTTCATACATGCAGGTGAAAAAATGGGTAGGATTCTGGGGGCCAATACCTAAAGCCTTTTGGAAGTGAAGTGAAACATCACCCTTTCTAGTAGAGTAATTCAAAGAGAGAAACAAAACAAGAGAGACTTTGGACATAGAAACAAACTGAGGGACTTGGAGGGAGGAGGTGGGGGATGGGAGAGCCTGGTGGTGGGTACTGAGGGCACCTATCGCATGGAGCACTGGGTGTGGGGAATGGACAATGAATCTTGGAACACTGAAAAAAAAATAAATTAGTTAAAAAAAAAAAGAAACATCACCCTTTCTCTAAAATAGTTATTAGTATTTGCGCTTGGGGGCACCTTGTGGATTTGGAAAGCACTCCTCTGGCCACTGTTGTTCTATCAGTCTCTTATCTTGAATTTGAAGAGGGAGAGAGGAGCCACCTACCTGTGTGTTAAAAGTTATTGAAATGTTGGGGTGCTTGGGTGGCTCAGCTGGTTAAGCGACTGCCTTCGGCTCAGGTCATGATCCCAGGATCAAGTCCCACATTTGGCTTCCTGCTCCGTGGGAAGCCTGCTTCTCCCTCTCTCACCCCCCCCCCCCCCCGCTTATGTTCCCTCTCTGTGTTTCTCTCTGCCAAATAAATAAAATTTAAAAAAAAAGTTACTGAAATGCCAATTAAGTTCAAATATTTATGCCTTTGGAGCTTTGGAAGCAGATTTCAGGTTAATCTCTTCTGGCCTTGATAAACTGATTACTACCTATTTATTTTTCCAAGTATGTCACTGTTTTCAGAGAACTTGGTTGATCTTCAGTTTCCTTTCTACCTCTTCAGTTCATCTAGGTCACCTGAAGTATCTATGTTTGCTAAATCTTATTAACTTAATAAGATATGCTGCATGAAATTGCCTAACAGAGCCTGGTGGAGGGACTGATTGATGTTTATAACAAGTGAGTTTCTCAGAACATATTCCTTAAATATAGCTGCCACAATTCTGGCTTACTTATTTTTGAAGACTATGTGGCTGCATTTATAATATCTGAAATTTTGTTCTGGCTTCCAATGACATCTTCCTTCAATCTTAATTTATAGAAAAAAAAAAGACTTTAACTTTGGAACAGTTTAAGATTTACAAAAAATGAGAAGATATTTCAGAGTTACATAGACCCTGCAACGGTGTTCTCTTCTTAACTTTTATTAATATAGCACATTTGTTACAATTAACAAATTAATACTGGTACATTATTACTAAAGGAAGTTGACAATTTTAGATGTTTCTTACTTTTTACTGTTATTATTGAAAATTGTGAGCATTATGTATAATGTGAGATATCTTTCATTGGAATTTATCTGATGTTCTTCTCATACTTAGATTGGGGTTATGGGTTTTGGGGGAGAAAAATCATAGAATTAAAGTGATTTTGAATGGGCAAAGAATGTGACTTTAGGTACGGAAAGAAAATGGTTCCAGCTAGGCTCTGAGGATATTTTGGGTATGCAGACACTGAGACAGAATGAAAACATGGGTAAGGAAGAAAAACCAGACCACTCTGTCCCAACTGCTAGGGTTAAAATGTTGTTTTGTTTTTTTTTTTTCTGATAATTATATTGCGACCACAGAAAGTAAAAAATGACCAAAGAAAATGACCAGGCCTCAAAAGAGAAGTCAACCATTAAAAGATGCTATCATAAATCCTTACTCAATGAAAGCTATCATGGGAATTGTAAGGCCACAAGTTTCCAGGTCAGTTTTAAATAAAAGCCCTCACTGGGCAACCCATCCAGGACTCTTTGATTTTTTTTTTTTTCCCCTGTTCTTACTTTCAGTAAATCATCACTTCACCCTTTGTGTCTATGAGATTCATTCTTTGACTCTGTGAGAAGAACCCTGTAACAATTTCATTCTATCAGACAAAAGGTATATACCATTATGAAATTTGTCACTGTTGATGTTGACTTTGATCACCTGGCTGGGGTAATGCTCATCAGGTTTCTTTACTGTCTCTCTTTCTCTCTCAATACTGTAGTCTTTGGAAGGAAGTCACAACATATAGCCCACACTTAAGGAGTGGGGAGTTAAACGCTTTCTCTCCTGAGAAGCGAGTAGCTAAATTATTTGTCTAGAATTCTTTTGCATGAGTTGTTTTTTCACCCTCACTTATTTTTTCAGTCAGTTACATATATCAATATGGATTCACAGATATTTATTTTATACTTTGAGTTATAATCCAGTACTACTTTTTCTTGTTTTCTTGCTGAAATTGTTCTGGCTTTGACCACTGGGAGCACCTTCAGTTTGTTCCTGTGATCCTCTTACAACCCCCTACCAAAGTGTGTTTTGAGTACTCACCCTGTGACACTATTAGATACGTGAGAGTAATCTTACATATTTCCTGTCTCACTCTTAGATCAACTGTTTGTCTGTGGAGACCTAGTTTTCTTTGCTGGAGAATGGCATTAGAAACCAAGGTATGGCACTCAGGATATTATTGCTGCACTAGTGTCATTTCCTTTAGGGCGTCTCAGTTGACAGAGGAAAGAAATACATATTTTGATAATAACTAGTATATATACACATATTTATAAATATTTTATATGTAACTATATCAATCTATACTAAGCTAATATGAGTACATACTGATGGCTTCCAGCTCTAATTCATTTTGACATGTATTATTCTAGCCTTCTTCGCTTATCTAAAACCTCCGGCTCCAACAGTGTATCTGAGTCTGCTTCTGATATTCACTTTCTTTTTTTTAAGTTCTTCTCCTCCTCCTCCTCTTTCTCCTCCTCCTCCTCCCCCTACCTCCTCCTCCTCCTCCTTCTCCTCCTCCTTCTTCTCCTTTTCCTTCTTCTTCTTTTAAAGATTTTACTTATTTACTTGACAGAGAGAGAGATCACAAATAGGCAGGAGAGGCAGATAGAGAAAGAGGGAGAAGCAGGCTCACTGCTGAGCAGAGAGCCCGATGTGGGGCTCAATCCCAGGACCCTGAGATCATGATCTGAGCTGAAGACAGAGGCTTAACCCTCTGAGCCACCCAGGCGCCCCTCATTTTGTTTCTTCATACTACTACTTTTCTCTTGGCTTTTAGCATGCCTTTTAATTTTTGTTGAAATCTAGACAAAATCAGTAATAGTAGTTGGTCTGTATTTTTTTTTAAGATTTTATTTATTTCTTTGACAGGGAGAGAGACAGTGAGAGAGGGAATACAAGCAGGGGGAGTGGGAGAGGAAGAAGTAGGGTTTCCGCAGAGCAGGGAGCCTGACATTGGGCTTGATTCCAGGACCCTGGGATCATGATCTGAGCCAAAGGCAGACACTGAACAACTGAACCCCCAGGTGACCCAAAGTTGGTCTATATTTAATGTTTGCTGTACCTGTTGGTGCCAGAGACTTTGAATTATTCTGTTGTCCTGTTTTTTTGTTTTGTTTTGTTTTGTATTGTATTTATCTCCCCAGTTGTCTTTGGATTTCCTAAGAATTCCTGAATAAATAGAGTCCACATACTGCAGCTCTTTTTAGTTATAATCCTATGTTCTATGACTAGAGCCCTGGGGTGGGGGTAGTAAGATATAGCAGGAGAGGGGATCATTCTATAAGCCTATGACTAAATTTCAGTTTTCCAGAGGGTGTATATGTCTCACTCAATTTTGAAAAAGGAATACATCTCCTCAAAAGAAAAGGGAAATCAAAAGTTTCAAAAACAAGGAAACATGTTGTTATTTTACAGCTGTACTTCTTTTTCTTTAAAAATTTAGCCAAAACTAAGTTCTAATCATTGAGAAAATGATTTATTTAGCCTTAGTTTTCTCATAGCTGTTGCTTATTAGACTTATCCAAAGTGTTAATACATTTTCCATGGCCACACCTGAGATTTACAGAAGCAGAAATTCTTGAACTGGAGTTGAAGGAGCTTTATGTTTCAAGATCCATTTATCAATTCCAGTAATGAACCACATTTTGGTAACAGTGTATTAGATATTACCTAAGAGCCCTTCAGTTATTCAAGATGCTATGACACAAGATTTTAAATATTTTATACTGGTTATCTCTAAAAATTCACTTGAAGTTTTAAAGCAAGTTAGAGCTCAAATAATCCAAACTTTTCATTTTATTCTATAAAGTAAGTCCAATGGAATTAGTTGAATTGCTTAAACTTTCAGAAAAAGAAAAGTAAGGCAAACTCCAGCTTGAATCCTGAGGCTTACTGGGGGGGGGGGGGGAGAATCAGTGATAGGATTAAAAGACCTCATCTACTTTGTGTCCAACTTTAACTTTATTAAAAGGTATCTTATCTTAAAAGGTTTTTGATTCTAAGTCTAGTGATTGATTACTTTAACCTAGCTAGAATATCTTCCAGATATCATTTTATAAAAATACCTTATATATTAATAGGTTCACACATTATATCAAAGTTGCTCAAAACTCTTCAATCAGTCAAACTGATTACACATATAAGTATATTTTCATCTAATACCAACAACTAGTGATTGAGGGAGAAGTGTTCTAATCTCATTACATCTACCTTTCACATAGATAATGCATATTTCAAAAGCCCTGGGTATTCACTTCCTAACTTTCTCAAAAGAGCTGCCCCAGAATAATTTATGGGAATCAATCTCACACACCAATTTATGTTTAAAAACTCTACTTAGAATTAGATGGGTGCCTGGGTGGCTCAGTGGGTTAAAGCCTCTGTCTTTGGCTCAGGTCTTGATCCTAGGCTCTCTGATCAGGGGGAAGCCTGCTTCCTCCTCTCTCTCTTCCTGCCTCTCTGCCTACGTGTGATCTCTCTCTCTGTCAAATAAATAAATAAAATCTTAAAAAAAAAAAGCTCTACTTAGAGTTAGAAATATTCAATTTAGCACAAGTTTTATTACAAATAATGGAAAAGCTATCTGAATGCATTAGCTGCACATTCCATCTCCTATGAACTACAGCCACAAAAATCCTTTTTGTCAAACCACCTCTGCACTTTCCATATCACATGACTACATGGGTGTTCCTAAGAAAACTTCTTTAGAGCCAAGCAGTCGGGCACTTATCAGGAAATCCCAGGATAATATAATGCTATATTTCTCAGGAATATAAAGGTTTCATAAAATAAATTTGCAAAGACAGAAAGAAAGGGAGGCAACTCATTTTTCTTGGAACCTTAGCCACTTGTGGAGTAGACTTTGAATTCTGTGTTATAAAAAGCCTTACAATTCTGATTTTGCTCTGGGGCTCATAGGACTAAGGATAAATATACATCCTAAAGTCCCCAGACTGAAGAAACTGCACATTATTTTTTAATGAAGACCTTAAATTGCATATCTTAGTAGAGTTACTAAAACAGATGAAAGTAATACTTAAAAAAAAAAATCAGAGCTTTAATTGTAATGGTCTGAAGAAACACCCTTGTAAAACTAGACTTAATATAATAGATATACTAAAATATGTTATCATGCCATAAAATAATGGTTTGCAGCAGAGATAGAATCATTTTCCTGACTTTTCATCCAAAACAATCAAAAGGCAGCAGAGTAATGGAAAATGTTAGAACTCTAAAATTATATAGAACTGAATTAATCCTGTCTCAGATATTTAATATTTATGTGCATCTGTTAAATTTATTTGACGTATTTGAATCTGTTTCCCCATGTGTGAAAAGTAAAATAATGAGACCCACAACTAGAAGGATTATTTTAAGAGTAAATGAGACAATATGTTCAAAGCTGTTAACATAACGTGTAGCTCATAACTATGTATTCATTCAACACATGTTTATTAAGTGTCTGCAATATGCCAGTCATTGCTTTAAGCATTATTTATCAAAATAGTGGGACAGAAAGAATAAAGCTGACGAATCTAGAATGTGAAATGAAGAACAGTAAGCATTATTTTTAAAAAACCCACATCAGGGGTGCCTGGGTGTCTCAAAGGGTTAAGCCTCTGCCTTCAGCTCAGGTCACTATCTCAGGGTCCCACATCAGGCTCTCTGCTCAGCAGGGAGCCTACTTCCCCCTCTTTCTCTATCTGCCTCTCTGCCTATTTGTGATTTCTCTCTGTCAAATAAATAAATAAAATCTTAAAACAAAACAAAACCACATTAGGTAGAAAGACCACACACAGAAGGATGGTCAAGGAAGTTCCCTGGGATGGTATTGTATGCATGGAAAATAGAAAATAGGAAGGTCCTTTGTGGATATCTGGAGTAAAGGGCTTTTAGGCAAAGGGAAAAAGTCCGTGAATAGGGTATATGTTTATTTGTTTGAGGACAGTGGGTTCAGAGCGGTTCTACTATGGATGTAACTTAGGCAATAGTATCACAAATAGCATCTAGTAAATCCATAGCTAAAAACAAGGCCACTGGAATCAGAGTGTCTAAGTCTATGTTGTGTGTCTACCTTTGGCACATCACTTAACCTTCCGGGTTTAGGTTTCCTTCATCTGTGAAGAGGGAACAACGATCCCCTAGAGTTGTTATGAGAACTAAATGTGTTAATAAATATTAAGATGCTGGCATATAGTAAACATCAAGGAACTCTTATTTTTAAATTACAAATAAATAGGGAATAGAATCTCTTGTTCTGCAACCTCCAGTTTCCAAAAATATAGCCCAATCAGAATTACTGGGTTTAATATTCGAAACATATTTTAATTGTGTGAGTCTTATGGATGTTGTCTATTCTGGAAGTATGGCTTTCCTGTTCTCTTGTTTTATTTTTAGGTTATTTCTGGATAGAGTTAGGGTTCTGTTTCCTTCCAAACTTTTGAAATCTTACTTAAGAGCTTTGCTATCTCTTGAACATCAGTGAACTATACAAACAAACATTTTCAAGATTGATGAGTCATAAAATTCAAAGAAGAATTTTAAAATTCAAGAACAAATAGTTTCAATGTTTTCTTTTTGAAAACTTTTGACAGTTGGGTTAAAGATTTTATCTACTTTAACATGACTGGAATTTGGCATTCAAATAAAATGCAGATTTCATTGCCTATAATAATGCCTTTTGTATTAAACTATGAATTTGCTTCTTGCTTTCCCATGCATTTTCCTATGCAATCTTGTCAACAACACAGTGAAGTGGGTTTTGTTACCCCTATTTTGAAAATGTAGAAACTAAGGATTATAGAGAGTAATTTAATATAATTGTGAGGTTAAATGTTAGAATAGAGTTCAATTTTTGGCATCTTAAGTCCAGAATTTATTCCTTATTGTTATAGTATGAATATTTGGGCCCTCTGAAAATTTGTATGTTGGAATCCTAAAACCCCAAATTTGATGGTATTAGAAGGTGGGGCATTTGAGAAGTATTTAAGTCACGAAGGTGGTGCCCTCATAGATGGTTCAGTGCCTTATTAAAGTAGCTCCAGAGACTCCCCAGTCCCTTTTGCCATGGGAGGACACAAGAACTGTGGGACCAAAAAGAGGACTCACATCTGACTATGTGGGCTCCCTGATCTTGGACATCTAGCCTCCAGAACTGTGAGAAAACTTTTTATGTTTATAAGCTACCCGGTCCTTGTATTATGTTATAGCAGCCGGAATGGACTAAGACAACCAACAAAAACATAAACTTTCTTAATTTTGTTTGCACACAGTCTATTATAGGGCCCACACTAATGGTTTCAACTCATAGTATTTATTGTATTTACATAACATATAACCACAAATGGGTTTCTGTTTCATAACTGTGTATAACAGTAAGTATCTCATCCAATGAGTATAAATTCCTTGATTAAAAAACATTGAAAAAATATGGTTTATAAAAAGTGTCTGGAATACAGGAATTTCTTGAAAAATCTTTAATAAATAAAATTAAAATATCTGCACTTTGAAAGATTATAGGATTTGGAGCCATACACATTTAGATTTAAAATCTGCTGTTTGATATTTCCTAGATCTAGATCCTGGATAATGGTACTGAGCCCTTATTATCTTCATCTATTCAATGAAACTAATAATCTCTTTCTACCATAGATTTCTACCATGGATTGAATGTGTAGGGGAGTGAAAGTAATTTTCCCTGTTTCCTTCTGAGTTCTTAGCTGAGGCCCCTGTAATAATAAATGGATCAACAACTGAAAAACAAACAGAAGTTAATCATCATGTACACTCCATGTGTACATGGGAGAAACATAGAGAAAAATGAATAATTCCTCAAGGTGGCTTAGAATTCAGGCTTAAATGCCATTTTAACAAGGAAAGGGGAGGAAGGAGCAGGCCTCTTAAGAGAGTAGGAAGTTTGTCTGGGTGTGGTATCAACTTCCAAATAAGGATCAATCTTCTCTGGTTGGTAAAACTCCCAGGAAAGAGAATTAAGACAACTGAGTCTTTTTTAGAGAATCTGTCTTTAAGGCAGATCGGGAGAGTTCAGAGGCTTTGGCCTGGCTCTTACAAGAATCCAGGAATTAACTGAAAAACTATCATATATTACGGATGATTATTTTATACTACTGATTTCACTTACACAATATAACAAATTTAACTACATATCTTAGTACAAAAATATTTCTAGTTACATGAAAAAAACACCCCCTACCCTCTGTGCTAGAGATCCTGCATTGTGTAGTAACACAACACTGAGTTTGTAAATTCAGTGCCCTTCTACTGTCATTGCTTCACCAGAAGCACAGAGCCTCTTACTAGGATTACTGCTTTCATCTCCTACCTGATATTGTTGTCTTTTTTTTCTTAATTTCATCAATCTGTCATTCAAATTGCTAATTATATAATCTCTCTTTATAAGTAAGCAATTTTTAAAAAAATTAGATGATTTTTTAAATGTTAAAAAAAATAATTCAAGGAGGAAAAATGTTAAAATGTTCATATTCTTACTTTCCAGAATCAACCACCTTCACTATTTTGACATATCCGCCTTCAGAGATTTTTTTTAGATGTATAATTTTGAAAAAAAATCATAGTAATAGTTATTAGTTATTAAAACAGTAAGTAATTCCCACTGGAAATCAAAGACCATTACAGATAAAACTGAATCTCTTTGACCTTCACTGGCCCACTGTCATTCCTTCAACTAAGCACTCTCTTGGAAAAAGCTGGAGGAAGTTATTCAAATCCCTTAACCGGAATAAAGTTCTCATACTTCCAAAATCTACAGTTTTATATAGTAGTGTACTATGATATCATTGCCCTATATCATATATTAAGTCTAAAAACTTGTTGCAGTTTTCCATTCCATAGTAAAATGTATCTGAACAGTCCTACATTTCTTCTTTGCTCATAAAAATCTGGCTCAATTTAAGACCCTTTAAAAGCTATTACAACAGCTGTCATACTCACCCACGAGTACACCTCTGTCATAGAACCTATCCCACTTCTCTGGTGTTACTAATATCTGTGGAATCTTTGCTGCTGGTCTGTGAAGAATTTGAGAGCAGAGGCTGTTTCATCTTCATGTTTGTAGTTTCTGAATCAAACATGCTACTGATCTCTAGCCTGGGATGAATTAAATCTTTGTTTTAGATAAAAGTAGAGGAAATAGTGATAATGGATATAGAAGGATGGAATAATGGGTATGGAAGGATGGGAACAAGACAAAAGAAACTCCAACTTAGTATTAACTTACTCAAATTTAAATTAACTGCTTTAGATGAAATAGTAGAAATGGGATATACAATATGGAATGGAAAGGTCAGATTAAATTCATAGGTGGAAACTATTTAAAGAATTCAGTAACTTTCCTGGGATAAAGCATTTGTTTAAAAAATGAAGTTGTTCACACTAGAAAAATGTTCTGCTTGACTGAATGAACTGTCCTTACAGAAAATTTTAGAATACAAAATTATTAAATGAAGATGTATGCACAACTCTTAAAACTTAAATTTTCTCTGAAAATGAGGGAAAAAATTAGTAAACTACGTCTTTCTGCAAATAATTTTATAATTAATACTCTAAAATGAAGCCTTAAAATCCAGATGGACTTATGCAAAAAGTATTTTTTCTTTCTTCAGTTTCATGTAATTCTAGCCAGATCTATTTTGGGACTCCAAAATAAGATATATTGATAGAAAATGTATTGATGATTAATTTATATTTTTGGTTAATCTAATAGTTTCAAAATAATGATATCTTGGGCATTAGTTTAAATTGGAAACAGAAAGATAATAGTTGCAGTTATTTCCAATATGGTATAAAATCTAACTGCATAAATATATTACCAATGTATCCAAATTATAGTTATTAGTTATTTCAAAAACAATAGCTCTGAGTCATTAATTAGCTGATGTTTTTAGATCAGTTAGATCAAATGATGAAGGAAAGGGATGAGTGGATTTCCTCCAACCAGGAAATTTGATTTAGAATATAGATATATACTTACATGGAAATACTGGTTCCTTTTGTATTTATGGAGTCTACTTCACCAGTAGTAAATTTACCCTATAGAGTATACATTAATCAATCATCTCTATCTTAAATTTCAGTCAAGCCAGAAGTTGCTTTATAAAGTTCCTGAGGCTGTCTCACTTCCTAGGCCTACAGCAAATAAAATGACAAGAGGACTCTTTCAAAATAAGCCTATGAGCCATTTTTGAAGTGTTTTTACATCTCACAATGAATTCTGATCTTGCCATTTATAACACCACTGGTTATAGATTGAATATACCAGTGCAAAGGACCAATCCAGCTGGGAAATACAGCTAAAATGTGCCTCAAAAGAGAATTATTCAGTGGCTGTTAGGTGACAGAATTAATCAGATAGAATATCAGTTAAATTGGGTAAGCAGCAGACTACAGTAACTAGGTTTGTTATGTTCAAACAACTTCAAAATCCTAATGTTCACTTATTTCAAAATCCTAATGTTCACTTATTCCTCATGTGTCTGTGTGTGTCCTACAGAAATACAGATTAATCTTGAACAACAACTGTACTCTTTTCAAGTAGTGGCAGCTTGATAAAAATCATCTTTACAAAGATTTCATTAAAGTGACTTATAATACATTAAATACTTCATAAAAGGAATCTCCAAATAAAGAATACTTTATGTCCCAAATGGAATTTTTCAACTTTGCTTCCAATTTAATAAAGAATCAGTTTATGACCTAAATCACATAAAGTCAAATGGTGGGAAAATTTCTGTTTTCACTTTTATATTGAATACATTTTCTAATTATTCAAGTACCGACGGGAAATATACTTCAAAAGTTTGTACAAGCTTTAATCTTTCATCATTTTTAATCCCCTTTTTTTCTCTGAAGTCAATCAAGTCCCCCCAGAACTAGCATTATAGGATTATGTAAGTGGATATTTATATTATTAGGTAAAGTTTGATAATTCTTCAAAATGGAAGGTTTGCTGCCCTAATTGGATAGGTTTTCCTAGAAGGGTTCTAAAAAACTGTCTGCAAAAATTTGGAAGTATCTATTTCATATATGAGCTCATTATTAATCCATTAAGGAATAATGACAAGTGCTAACATTTGAGTGCTTAAATGTAACATGTCTTATGATAAGCGTTTCAAATGAATTATTATTTTTTTATAACTTCACAGCTATCACAAAAGGAGTATTTTTAATGTTTACAGAGAGGAAAGAAAGGGTCAGAGAGGTTAAGTAATATTACCAGTTTACTAATGTAGTAACGAAGGAGGGTGCCTGGGTGGTTCAGTCGGTTAGGCAACTAACTGCCTTTGGCTCAGGTCATGATCCTAGACCAGTATTGAGTCCCACATCAGGCTCCTAGCTCTGCAGAGAGCCTGCTTCTCCCTCTGACCTTCTCCCCTCTCACGCTCTCTCACGCTAATAAATAAAATCTTAAAAAACAAAACAAAACAAAACATAGTAACGAAGGAGCCAGTACATGAAACTAGGCAGTGTGACCTGGGCTTACATACTTCGTACTAATAGTGATCATTCCATGCTTGCTGCTTTACATATACAATCTTAAAACCTGTGAGGTGTGTATATATCACATTGTCACAGACAAGTAAAGTGAAGTTAAATAATTTGCATAAGGTAACATCCTTATATAGACACAGGATTTATGTTACTATCTTTATGACTCTAATGCCTGATTCAACAATAATTTTCCTGTACACTCAAGACTCACAACTTCCAGAAGGATCATGAGAAGAATAAGGAAGAGAAATAAAATGAAGTTCTGATCAATGAATTCCCACAGTATGCTCAGGAACATGCAAAAAAGAACATGCTTCATCCTAAGACATAAAGTGAATCTACTGTACAAGGATTGTTTCTGAATTAGACCATAAATGACCAATGGGAAGTACTTTTGAGAAGAAGTGAACAAAATACTCTTCCTTGATCTTATTTATTCTTTTGCCTTGGCCCTCAAAATTCTAAAGTCATCATTTAATTTAAAAAGAAACAAGCTAATAAGGACTGCTATAGTTAAAAAAATCAGATAAAAATTTCCCATATTTAATTCTAGAGTAATTAAAAAGTTAAGGGCGCCTGGGTGGCTCAGTGGGTTAAAGCCTCTGCCTTCGGCTCAGGTCATGATCTCAGGGTCCTGGGATCCAGCATTGGGCTCTCTGCTCAGCAGGGAGCCTGCTTCCTCCTCTCTCTCTGCTTGCCTTTCTGCCTGCTTGTAATCTCTCTCTGTGTCAAATAAATAAATAAAATCTTTAAAAAAAAAAAAAAAGTTAAAATAATGAAGTGAGCAGACTAACCTGAGTATGAATCCTGGCTCTAGCACACATTAACCATATGATTTAAAGAACATTCTTTTTCATCAAAGAATTATAATTGTCCATTAAATAAACTGTATATAATTTTGACTCATAGCATTTTTACAAAATCAAATGAGCTCAACCCATGCAAATCACCTAACATCCTGCCAGGCATACAGTAATTATTTTATTTTTTGCCTCTTTACCATTCTTCTTACATGAAGCATACATTTCTTTGCTCAAATGAGCATTAACATTTTTTCCCTCTGTATTCCCTTTATGTTCTTCTTGGCATGATTAACCCAACTCTACTTTTAAATACCACATACATTAAATGGATAAACTGTACATAGTGAACATATATGGAATATAACAATAAAATACTGTTTCTTAAAATATTTCCATTGTATATAAGAAGAAATGTATATATGATACTGGTTTATTATATAAATCAAATTCTTACTGTGAGTTACCATCAAAATAGTTGAAATACACAATTTAGTGCAGTTCTGAGGGCAGAGGGGATGCTAAGTAAACATACAGTAGAATATTTGCATCAGGTAAATATTGTTCCTGGTTTTTAATTTAAAAGACCCCTTTTAAATGCTCTAAGAGTTTTTTTCTTGCATAAAACAAGGCAAAAGGTAGGCACTCTTGGTTTTATCTAATGCTTCAGAAAATCGTGAATTACCTCAACTACTTTTATATTTCTGTACAACTCTTGGCTGTTTTCATGTCAATTTTCCCCACCTATTCCAGATGACCCCTGAAGCTCTATGCATAACATCTTAACGATAGCATCACACTAACAATAAAGACTAATGTGAGTATTCTCCCTCTCCTCCAAGAAAAGGAACCCTAGATCCCTTTTAGCTATTCAGTTCTCATTTCATTCAACAAAACTTAGTTGCATGGCCACAGAAGCTGAAAGGAAATGACTAAGATAGCTCATTCAGTTGAGTTCAGTTATTAAGGAAGATGGTAAAAGTGTGTATTAGTAGGCTTTTTGCCCAAATGGGGATCTGTGTTTCTTTTCCTACTTTGTCCTTCACTCATGGGAAAGAGGTCTTTTACCATTTGTACATATCAGAATTATGGCATGTAGTTGAGGCAATCAATAATAAGAAGAGAGGTTTATTTTCCCTATAGATGTTTTACTCTTGGCAATGTCAGCAATAACTAAAGAATAATTATGAGGTAATATAGCATATCCGGGTGTGAAATGGGTAAGAACATAAATGGAGGACAGAGAACAGAGGAGGATGGGAGGGGCTGGAGGGTAATCAGGAAGGGTTAGCAAACAACCAGGGAACAGATAAGATTAAGCAGATGGAAAAATACAATTTTCTCTTTTCCTCAAGATATTGTAAAACAAAATACTTCCATGCACGATGAACTTGAGCACCTTCTCAGCTATTACCGCTTGCAAATAAATAAAAGGATCAATGAATGGCTGCAAGACTTCCTGAATGAAATTTGCCTACAGCCCCACAGTAAAACAGGAATCAGTTGCTTCATTTTCCTAAGAGGATAAAAACAATTCAAAAATTTCACATTTATTGATCAACTCTTTCCATTTTTTCAGATAATTACTACTTCATCTTAATGTTTTCCAGCAATGAACATGTAAATACTTGCCACTTTTCTTTTTAATATTTGGTTGAGAGCCCTTAAGAACTACCTAGCTCACTCCTTCAGATGAACAAAACAATACAGAATTTGTTAGCACTTTGGTAGTGTACAATTCCAGTCAGTGTCATTTTGTTGTTGTTGTTTCTATTTCAAGTCTTTATTTTTACTGGTACTGAAGCATGCCTTCATTTTCTAAATCACTTTAAACCACCGTGATGCATGCTCGGCAGTTTTCTTAGCATGATCAAAGGTCCTGGAAGACTAAAGTCATCTAGGGTATTGGTCAATTAAGAAAGAAAGACGCTAGCTATGTATGCAAGGTCTAAGAGTAGCTCGAGAGTCATCTTGTCTTCAAGAAACTTTCGGTTTATGTTCTGTCTCATACATTTTTGTTTCCCCTTGAACCTTCAGGGCACTCAACAAATACTGGTTCATGATACCATGAACTACATAAAGACTAGTCTAAGGTTCAACATCAGTGAAAAGAGAATTTAAAGATCATTTATAAGAAGGTCCCACATACTCACAGGGGCAAATGGAAAATCCTGTTACCATAAATGTATTAATGTACCATCACAGATGCTGGTGTGAAAAAGAATTTCAAGTATTATTGCTGGAGAGGGGGAAAAGAATGAGAGGAGGACAGAGAGAGAGAGAGAGAGCAGTAACCTCAGTTCATAAGGTGAAATGGTTTTAAAAAATTATGAAAATACCCTGGAATGGTACATCTATCCCCAATTGTTTAAAAATACTTACATCAGAAAATTCCAAATTGTGTTCCTTAGGATATTAATTTCTTCAGGTATTAAAAGTGTTCCCATAGATTTGAAAATAAGCACCTCAAAGATATATAAAATGTCCATTAGAATGTTAAAATCCCAGATATGTTTTTCAGGAAAGAACTGGATTAATACTAATTGAGTATTTTTCTAATGTATGTATTCTTAAAAGACAGAATACATTGTTGTTGTTGCACAGTTACTAGCTAGCATTTTGGTATACTTAGTGTACCACAGAAAACAATGCAAGAAAAACTAAATTCATTTAAGAAGGCTATCCCCAGTATCACAACTAACAACCGGTATGAGGATATCACACAACAAAATGTTGTTTCATTATAATTGTTTTCAAAAGTTCAGAGTGTTTAACATTAACTTAAATTATCAAAATAGCATCTAACTTTCAGGAAAGGGAGATTCTAGGATCAAAATATAATCATTCCCTGGGCCAGTCCTTGACCTTTGCTAGGGAAGACTTCAATAGGATGACAATGTCTGCACATTTAGTATGCATTTGTCAAGTATATGAGTACAAGTATAATGCTATGACCAACTCTTGCACTACATAGTCTTAAAGAAAATTTTAATTTTTTTCTCCCCACACATATTATTTCCTTTGCTATTTTATGCTTCATGTTGCATTCCCTTATGTTATTTCTCCATGAGAGTAAATCTTCCTTTCTTCTTTTTCTCCTAAAATAATACAATATAACTTGTTTGAACTTCAGAAATAATTCAAGCTGATTTGGCATTAACTTTGTATGAATATTTCTTGATATATACATATCTGTTTTGCATATGGTCCCTTAAGAGAAAGGAAACTCATTGTACCTATTTCTGCATTTGTTTCACCTTATTTTTATACCATGTCTACGTTTTGCTTGCTATTGTAGCTTATGCTGTTTATTTTTTTAAAAAGTCAGATGGATTTTTGTTTATTTTGGAAATACCAGTCTTATTTCTCACAAAATCAAGAGATCAAGTTAGTATGTGATAACAATCACACTTCAAAGATAGCAAAATATCTTAGAACTTGAATTCCTTGAAACAGACTAAAAATATATATAACAAACAGAAAAAACAAAAGTGTAAAAACAATTTTGGTAAAAATCTAGCCAATGATCTGCCTTTAAACGAGTTCCCAAATGCTTTAAAAATATAACTTTGATGAAAATACAGATTAATACAGGTGAATCATTCCTTTTCTTAAAAATCTAACACATACAGGTTATAGTAAAGAGAGTTGTGAACCAGACATATGATGTGAACTTATAATAGCTAAGCCACTTTTGATTTCAAGTAGTAAAAATCCCAATGGCTTTGGTACTCAAAGGTTATAAATTCAACTAAAATGCAGAGGCAGGTAGGTTCTCTAGTTGTAGTGAGGTTTGGTGTCATCAGGTTTTTGCTATGTTTCTCTTGTTTTCTTCAGCTGCCCTCTCTCCTGTCCCCACTTGCAGCACAGCCTTCAGCCTCCCATGGTTTTCTCATCGAAGACAGAAGGATTCTCTTCTCCTAACTATCAAAACTATAAAATAAACACACAAACTATCATACATACATACATACAAAACAAACCTACAGGGGCGCCTGGGTGGCTCAGTTGGTTAAGCGACTGCCTTCCGCTCAGGTCATGATCCCGGAGACCCGGGATCAAGCCCCACATCAGGCTCCCTGCTTGGTGGGAAGTCTGCTTACCCTCTCTCACTCCCCCTGCTTCTGTTCCCTCTCTCGCTACATTTCTCTCTGTCAAATAAATAAAATCTTTAAAAACAAAACAAAATATACATACAGAACTGTCAAAGTAAGTACATACATTAAGTCCTGAATTTGCCAAGGTCTCTTAAGTTAAAGCACATGGCTATAACATACAGCAAGTGGATAAAATGATCCCTACAATACTCTGTCATGTTCAGAATGCTTGTGCAATCAAATGAGGGAAGTGGTGATGGGATTCCTTTCTTTTTCATTCATCCACTCATTTATTCACACAAGAAATATTTACTAAGAGCTTCTTATGTGCCTGACGCTGGTGTACACACTGAGGATATAGCAGTAAACAAAAGCAGACATGTATTTATACAGCTCACATGCTAACTGGAGAGGCAGGCATTAAATAGGTCTATAATGCAATTTCAAATAGTAACAAGAGCTGTAAAGATAAATCAAGCGAAGACAAGAGATAGAGACAAACTCAAGTGTGCTTTATTCTGCCCCCCCTCCCCCAGAATAATCAAGGACAGGCTTTCTGCAGAGACCTACATAAAAAAGAAGTGCAAATCAAGGAGAAAACATTCCAGAGAGGGAAAAAAAAATGGTCTGAGGCAAGAGGAAACTTTGCTTGATTTGAATTTCAGCAGGACAAGTATAGCTATCATACAATAAAGGATAGGAAGAGAGAGGGTAAGGAATGAGGCCAGGGAGAGAGCCAGGAGTCAAAACAAAGCTTGGCAGAACACTTTTGGAGAATCCTGAGCAGGATACAATATGATTTGGATTTACATTTTACAAACCTTGCCTTTGCTGCTTTTAGAAACTGTGAGTAGAGGGCCCAGGGTGGAAGCTGAAACACCATTTTAAGAGACATTTGTAGCATTATGGGCTTAGACCAGTGCGCCACTGGTGAAAACAATGAGATCTGGTAGAAATCAGAATACACTATACATATAGAGAGAGTTCTCTCTCTATGTATGTTTGTATATACATATATATGTATATACATATATATATATATATATATGTCAGAATATACTCTTAAAGACACAACAAATCCAATAGATTTTGAGAAATGTCAAGTAGACTTCAATGGAGACATTACCCTGAATAAAAAATAAATAGACTTCAATGGAGATATTACCCTGAATGAAACTATGCCATTTCATCTACCTTTTAGCAGACTACAGAGCAGACAAACTGTGAGTCCTCTTTTTTCTATTGCAATGCTTAACTCTAAAGTTCCATCTTAGAAAGTGTTCAATAAGTGTTAATTTCCAAACTGTGTTTTTTGTTGTTGTTGTTGTTTTGTTTTTGTTTTTGTTTTTTATTATTTATTTATTTGACAGAGAGAAACGAAGCGAGAGAGGGAACACAAGCAGAGGGAGTGACAGAGGGAGAAGCAGGCTTCCCGCCGAGCAGGGAGCCTGATGTGGGACTCGATCCCAGGTCTCCGAGATCATGACCTGAGCCGAAGGCAGTCGCTTAACCAACTGAGCCACCCAGGGGCCCCCAAACTGTGATTTTGAGTAGAAGCATTAATGCTATATAATAGTACTGACAAAAATCCAAATCTTTCCTTCACTTAGCAGCTTTGTAACTTTGGACAAATTTCTTAACTTCTGTGATTTAATTCCCTCCTTTCCAGAGTCAAGACAGTAATACTTAACTCAACAGACTGTCTCAAGTAGTAAGTGAGGATGTGAATCACCAAGTACACTCCCTGTCTAGCATTAGCAACAACACAAAAGGTATTTATTTATTTTCTCCTATTTTTTTAAACTAATTATTCTTAGGATTTGGATGTCATGAGAAGTTTTTCTACGTGAGCACAACAGGAAT